>JAVIWB010000551.1:0-160609 GCA_031893035.1 Dermolepida albohirtum | reverse complement strand
AGATAAAGATAATTATAATGAAATCACAAGTAGGAGATATTCGAGTGTTTAATAATTTGGTACAATGTATTGAAGTGATATAATTAAAATTTAATAGAATGTAATTTTTTTTATAAATAGAAGGAAAATAAAGTAAAAATTCTAGTTTCTGTGGGAATATGTGCATGAAAAGCCAGACACATACAATTGTGTATAAAAAAAATAATAAATAAGTTACAAGGACAGAATACTAAAGTATTGAATTTTCTTTTGTTTTACAAAACTTCTATAAACTTAGTAAAATTTGAGAACATAAACATTTTAAAACATCAGCAATAACTTTTCATCATTCTAACACTCAATACAAACACTTTTTCGTAACATTTGACGATCCAACGTGAGCTCTATATTGTTATAAAAAGATCAATATATATATATATATACAATATATATATATATATATATATACTGTTATATATATATATATATATATATATATATATATATATATATATATATTGAAAAAGGTTTTTTCAGTTTCAACTGTTGGCGCGTTCATTAAACCGAATATATATATATATATATATATATATATATATATATATATATATATATATATATATATATATATATATATATGTTGTGGTCCTATTCAAACCTTTCCTATTAATCAATTCGAATCGCCTGGCGTAATCTCTCTAGCACGAATTTGGTTGGAAGTTAGGATTAGGCATCAAATGTTGTATAATATCTTACAATTAGCTACCGCACGCCTTATGAATAAATAATGTTTTTCACGCTCAACTTGCGGCCAGCTTGAAATGCCTTTTGTGGTATTTGTGATTACTGGAAGTTCTTATCATTATTTAATCTTAATGTTTCCAGAACGAAAGCGAGCGAACCATTTCCGCGCAACAGATTTCGATAAAGTACCTTCACCGTACACAGCACAAATTTTATCACAAGCCTGCGCAGCGTTCTTCCCCCTTATAATAATAATGTGCGAAATTTCTCATTATTCTTCTCCATTTTCAAGTGCGAATAACTCTAGTTACATTTAGGTTTGAATTTTACATCGATTCCCTATTATATATATGTTACCAATATTTACTGTATGTAATACGATTAGTATGTAAAATTATGTGCGATTCTGTGTTTTACATAGTTTGTATGTATTCTTTGTCTAATACGATTAGTATGTAAAATTATGTACCTGTGTTTTATATAGCTTGTATGTATTCTTTGTCAAACTTAGTTTATCACGCATGTGTATATATATAGATATCAGCAAATGTATCTGGTTCAATTAACTTCGTAATTTATTCACACGGACGACAAAAGCAAATATATGAGAATGGGAATGTGCCTTAACACGTATTTAATTACTAATCTGATAATTAACTTGTCTGTAAAAATCGGGATTACCTTCCAATTAGTTAATTGAAAATATAAGAAAGAAGATTTGAAATGATCGAGATAAACTCACTACAAGAGTAAAATTTGTTTACTCTTGGAGGGTTAAGTTTATAGCTGATTTAAGGAATTTTGTAGAATAAAATCCTGTAAGTGCTCTTATTTTGACATGCTTTTTAAATGTGAAAAATTGCAGTTCAATAAAAATATAAATTTGAATACCCAAAGTTGTCCTCACAGGGTATAATTTAGCAGTCTGCTCAGTCGAAGATGGTTGCATAGGTTGTTAAATAAATAAGCGCGCTACCTCGTTTATTAAATATAGCAATAGCCTGTATATTTATAGGTTAGGATGAGGAACGAAGAATCTCGCACACCGTCTTAGAAATCAAATGCCCCAAAAGTATATACACAATAGTGGTATACAATAACAAAAGATAAGAATAAAACGCACAAATAGCATGACGTAAATTTGCATTAATTAAATTAAAAAAAATTAAATCGGGGGTAATGTATAAGTTATTGTTAAATTAACGAATCAAAGTCATTAGTTTAAACATCTAGTTTTCTTATACAACGCAATTATAAATTAAAGAAAACAAATTAAGCAGTTTTTTTTATAAACAAAAATGTACAATTTCGAATCTATATAAAGTTCAATTTATTTAATTTTGAAAAGTTTATATAAAAAAGAAGACAAAAAAGCATTTCTAGGATACGCAGAAAAATTAATTAATGAAAATAAAAAAAATACCTAAAATGCGGATACTAACTCTTACAAAAAAGAAAAGGAAGGCAAAATTTGATTTTGACGATATGTATGATGTTTGCAGCAATGGTTCAGTCAGTGACGTCGTAACTCACCCGAAAATATAAATGTTACACTTACTTAAGTGCTTGATCTTCGCAGTTAAATAATGCTAAAATTTTATACCTGATTAGTATTCAAAATCTGTACCTACTAGTATTTAACATTCGTAATCGTCTAGCACTTAAAATTCTTATTTGTCTAGTACTTAATACAATAAAATAGTGATAATAAGAACGAAATTAGAAAAACTGTACAAAATGTTCAAGATGTAGATGGATACAAATACATCTTCCATTCGAAGAATAGAAAGGCTTTTTATTACGCTGTGAATTTAGCTAACTCTATTAATAGTGCACATTTAAAATCAAATTCGATAACTATTGTGCAATAATGACTATTATTACACACTATTTAATAGTGACAATTCATAAAAATGTTACTAATCCAGAATTACCCTATCGCATTTTCATCACTGTTTCAAACTTGAATAGGCCAATGATACTTTCAGCCTAAATTTATTGATAGAGCGTTTGTTATATAAGTTAGAACTTGTAGTCATGAAAAAATACGCAATTGATCAATGTGTTCAAAATTACACTCATCACGAAATCGAGTGTGCATTTACGAAACTGATCTTTTGAGTATATAATTTAGAATCTGGTACAAAAATCTTTCGTGTTTCAATAAATACTTGAATAAAAAAATAATTTTTAGTTTTTATTTAAGTGCCTTCATGAATAAGTGAAACAAAATTAGAAAATTATTGTTCTTAAAAGAAGAATTGTAAAATATTCCAACATTCTTATTGGGGATCCTAATTTTATTATTTCTGTACCCCTTTAGGATATAACCTTGAAATTTAGTGTAAATTATTTATATTTATGGTTTCTATGTTGTGTTAAACCTACAACGATGAGTCTTTTATAATTTGAATATATTAGCAAGATGAGAGGCTGAACAAGAAAAGAACTCCCTTTTCGCGATGCACATGCTGCAAACTCAGAGTTAATATGTTGGTTTATTTATTAATATATTTACAATTGTATACATCGCGATCTATCGCGATACATCGAATATTGTTTCCAGTATATTACAAAGTAGGAAATTTATCTAAAACTTATTAATATCTGTCACAAAACGAAATATTCGTTTACGCGACTTCGTTATATATGACCACGGCCAGCAATGTTTGAGAACAAACTGTTTCCCAAGTGAGCTTACAGTCTAATGAAAATGAGTACCTGAACGTACATTCCAAAAATAAAAGAAGCGCATACTATTTCAAAGTACATTTGTGGATAGAAATATCATTGAGAAGCAATTTTGGTTATTTAAAAGGACGCCTTTGTATTATATTATTTATATTCACTCTCAGATATTAAAGGTTGTAATTTTAATTTAAAATTTATAGATTACACAATTGTACGCTAACATAATTTTTAAAATACGTGTAAGTATATATACAATAGTTTCTTGCTAGTAATTTCCCGCTAACCACCTCAAATTAAATTAGTTGAATTTCTTGCAAAGTTCTATTGATTACGTTTATGATTTCTGGAATTATGTACTCCTGTTGTTGGATAAATAGAGCGTAAATTGAACTTACTATACTGTTTAAACATTTTATTACAAGGCTTCCAATATAGTATCAGGTTGTTACAAATGTAATGTCCGTTTTATTCTTCAGTCTGAACTGAATCGCACCTGTGTGAAGACGTGTATGTTTTGGTGAAAATTATTATTGTATTTGTAGAAAAGGGTATTTATTTTGAAGTGTGTACCTGTTCCATTTCTTGGAAAGATTAATACACCTGTCCTTATCTCGCCTATGGAAATGCTGTCGGCAAGAGATATTCGGGCAATTTACTGCTCTCAATTTAAAAAGGGATTAAATGCAGCTGCAGCAACGCGAGAAATTAATCAGACGTTCCGTGAAACCACGTGTAATGAACGCACATTACGGCGATGGTTTAAAAAATTCAGTGAGGGAAATTTTGATTTGGAAAATGAGTCTCGCGGATATGCGCGTAGCACCGTTAATGACGACGAGGTGCGTGTAGAAGTTGAAAGTAATCCGTCGACAACAGTGCATAGCCTTGCAGAAACATTTCAAGTGTCCATTGCTACCATTAGTCGTCACCTTTCTTCGATTGGCAAAGTGAAGAAACTCGATCGATGGGTGCCGCACCAATTAACGGAAGCCAATAAGTTCCGTCGATTAGAGGTGGCTACCTATTGGCTAATCGACAGAAAGTTGAACCGTTTCTTCATCGAGTGGTAACGTGTGACGAAAAGTGGATACTTTATGATAATCGGAGACGGTCAGGACAATGGTTAGATCGAGGTGAAGCACCAAGACAGCATGCACGAGCGTCACTTCACCCGCGAAAGATTATGGTGACTGTATGGTGGACCAGTAAGGGTATTATTCACTATTCATTTTTGCAACCTGGTGAAACCATCACGGCGGCGTCCTATTGTGCCGAACTGGAAACTATGCATGGAAAATTGAGCCGCTTGCAGCCCTCACTAGTCAATAGACATGGACCCATACTTCTTCATGATAATGCAAGACCTCATGTTGCACGACAGACAATCCAAAAACTTTCGGAATTTGGTTACGAAATTCCCCTTCACCCACCTTATTCACCTGACCTTTCGCCAACTTTCAGACGCTAATTAAAAACCGTAAAATATCTGGTAAATTTGTTTTCATTTTTTCCGAAGTTTAGACAATCACTTAAAAAATAGGGACTTCCCTGACCAGGAGTCTGTAATAGCAGTGTTTGAGCAATATGTGAGCCGTCAAAACCTAGATTTCTTTTCAACGGGAATTTTTCAGCTTCCAGGCCGTTGGCAACAAACTATTGATGTAAATGGAGACTATTTTGCAGAATAAATATTTATATTATTTTAAATTTAGACTTTTTTTATTCCTTACAAAATCGGACATTTCATATGTAACAACCTGACATAATAGTTTCGGAAAGGGCGTTATGTATCTTTTTGGACGGATTACGTTATTTTACAGAAGATTTAATTTATATAAATAAATTTTGTTGGACGTGTTTTTTAAGAGAAACAGATGGAGGATTTTTCAGTAAAATTAATTACGCCGTCATTTAGTACGTTCAAAATAATTAAAAATCAGTCAACATTTTTTCGATGCTCCTTATAGTGTCAGAGCTATTAAGCTGATAGCCTGTGTTTCCTTGCCAGTATTCTTTTTCTGTATAAATGACTTCTGCAAACAAATTTACCAGATATTTTACGCTTTTTAATTAGCGTTTGAAAGTATTAAGATGAAGAATGTCCTCAAGATAGATAGTATGGTAGTTTTCTTTCTGGACTATGAACATTTCGTTCGAATATGTGTCCAGTTTGCGTCTTATTTCGTGGATAAGAGCTTATGTGTATTGCCGTTATTATTTTGTATTGTAAAGAAAAATAAATTCAATTATTTATTTTTCTATTAAGATAAATGGTTAATAAATAATTTCCACCTCAAATAAAAAAAAATATTTAAAGGGATATGAAATATTTACTCTTACGAGATTTTCACAGAAACGTCATCGTTTTGGTCAAATAAATTTTTCATTAAAATATGTGAAATTATCCAGACAAGTAACTGAAATGTACTATGTAATTAAAAACGATTATTTCACGTTTTTATTTGGAAAAACATTCTCAGTATTAAATTCAAATATTTTTTTTATTTCACTACGAGTTATAAGATAATTTGCGGTGGCGCATTTTTAATGTTTTTTCTGTCTGTACAAATACATTCTTGTATATCTAAAGCCTTTGTTAAGGCAACGTATACACACTAACCTTTTCGTTTGTATTATTCACTCCTTCCGCATTACCCGCTTGACTGATCATTTATTAACTTCCACATTTCCATGTTAAAACAGTTAGGTACGTTTTCAATATATTTGCGGAGTTTGCTTTTAATCTCATCAAAAGAAAATATTTTTGACGAGGCAAACTTTTTAAATAATAATAGGTAACTAATGTTTAAACTTACAAATTAGATAGAATAGTAGTATCAGGAAAACTTGTTTCTTATAATTATGTATTTAGCATCTTATAAATAAACTGAAAAAAATTATAATCGGATTATAAGTAAAAGAAATGTTAAAGGAGAAAAGAAATATATTTTCTTTTTGCTAATTTATCGTCGATCGAAGGTTCAAATTGCCAGTCAAAGTAATGTAAAATTAGAAATATTTCAGAAGTTGTAGGAAAAATCAAACTAAACCAATTTTATACATTAAGCAAAATGCAATTTCTCAAAAATGTGAACCTCAAAGTATAATAAAATACACAGACACACTCGGTGAGAGAATGTTAGAGTAGGAACTAATATTAAGAAAAATTTTAAAAATAATCAAATTGGTAGGACGAAGTTAAGATAATGGGATCGAAAAAAATAACTAAAAGCATTGTAGAAGTAAAAATTGGTAAATAAAAATAATAGGATGGTAGTAAATGTGACTTAAAGTAAAAGAGATAGAAGTCAAAAGAATCAAAAATAGCAGAGTGTGACGTAAGAAGTAGAATAAATGGGTGCATACAAAAAGCATGCTTCAGACAATTCAGCAATTGTTGAGGAACAAAAAACAAATAATATCATTCTTTGTCGATTATTAATATTTAAGAATTTCGGAGTGTTAATTAAATATTGTAAATGTAAATATTACATATGTCTTTTTTCTTGTAGTTTCCTTCGAAGCTTTCGTGTGGAATTGCGTTGACAAATGGTATTTTCGGTGTGTCACCTCGGTCATTTGCTTAGAATTTATGAATTTTTATAGATTATTGTGCCTGTACGTGGGTACGACAGTGTATACATATGTCGCATTTCGCTTCTGTGTGTTGCAAGCAGAAAAAAATATTCTACTAGGTTGTCGGAAAATCATGATCTATTTTCCTATAGATTATTAATATTAAATTTGATAACCTTTTGCCACCTCTGTTGAGGGTCATAATTACTCGTTTATAGAAGAATTTATTGTGCCAAATCACCACTGCTTTATTTGAGAACCAAACAAGTGAAAGTCCGAACTCGTAAGGTTTGATGAGTATTGTGTAGCAATATATTCCATCTAAAATGTAATAATTTTTAAAGAATGATTAAACTGGCGTGTGATATCGCATTGTCATGACGAAATACTACTCTTTTATTACTAATGAATTCTAGACGTTTCTGGATCCAATCAAACTATACTATCCAATTGCCGATAGTGCTCACTATAAATTTATATGCGCCGTTAAGCTAACTTGTGTGTGATCGTGAACGCTGGAATGATGGATGTATAACATTTCTACAATCTCTCGTGTGTGCCTTAGGTTTGACTCGACTACTGCTTTTATTTTTAACAAACAAGTCTTACCTTGCAATAAATTTTAGCTAATGTTAAGAACACGTTTTATATGCGAGACCTTTTCTTTTCGTACATTTATTCATTTAATATTCTGATATATGTTAGTATGTCTATGTTTTCATGAATTATGCAGATCCGTTTAACAAGAGCTCCAAAACACCAGTGTGAAAAGTTTAGATTGAATTTTGGAAAAATACGATTATTGAAAGAAACAGATAAATGAAGACTGCCAGATGATTATATACATTAGTATATTTTTTGAATAAAGTGTTCCAATTATGTCCTCAATATAAACTGTCGTTTAAATTAACCGTCAAAAATTTCATTGCTTGTTCTTGAATAATTCTTAGTTCATTTATTTCTACCATAAGTTAATTTTAAAATATTATTCTACTACTCGAAGGTGCAGTTTGACATCTTTGAATTCTTCCTCTCCTCTACATTTTTTTACAGTAATTCATTGTACGCGTGTGTTACTTGGCAGTCATTTAAGTTCTATTTCTCCATTTAGCATAGTAATATTTCAATAAGACAAGGCTTACTTGGCAATTTAGTTTAGCTAATGTTAATAAAACGTTTTATATGCAAGATCTTTCCTTGTCGTACATTTATTCATTTAATTTTTTGATATGTGTTAGTATTTCTTTTGATAGCTAATAAGAGAGCACGTTATAGCACGCGTATGAATTCATGCCAAAGCTTTATGTATTAAGTTAATATTTTATTACCTTATTTATATTTGTAGTAACTTTCGCTTTTAAACACAAAAACTATAAGCCGCAAAACGATGGATATTTAAACATATTGCCATGAATTGCTATAAATTGTGCAGGATTATAATTTAAACATTTTAGAAAACTCCTTATAATTTTCATAAGCATGTACTTGCGAAAGAAATTATAGCTTTCTTTAAAACTTATACGAGCAAGGCCTAGGATCCAATAAATTTGACATACTGCAAATAAATAAAACAGTAAATTAAAATAAATCTCTTAATTTATTTATATACTATTTTTCTCTATATTTTAAGTGTACGTGTATGCATATAATATAAACTATTCTTTGAATTATGTTTAATTGCGTATTACAATAAATTGATTTTCTTTACAAGTGGTTTATCATTAAATATGTATACAAAACACTGATTTTTAAAAGAACATTCAAAAGCTGGATGTTTTTAATTATCGATTTTCAAACTCGAGTCTCGGTAAACAAATACATGTGACTACCTAATATACAGGAAGATATTGTATTATCCACCAAGTACAGATCAACAATCATACGTACTAATTTCTACTTACTTACTTACTTAATCCTATAGACTCTTATACCATTCGGTGTCGAGTCATGCTGGAGTCGAGTCCTCCGCTTCCCCTTTCCATATCTCCCTCCACTTTCCTCTGTTGCTCGCCAAAGCCTTTATGTTCTCCCATCCTAGTCCCCTCTTCTCCGCCGCCGCCCGCACTTCATCCCTTCACGTTCTTCTCGGTCTACCCCTCTTCCTCTTTCCAATCACCCTGGCCTCAAACACCTGTTTAATCAATCTCTCCTCGCCCCTTCTCATTCTATGACCCAACCACCTTAACTGACCCTGTTCTATCGTCGTTTCTATTGGGATTATGTTTAAATTTTCTCTAAATACCTGGTTCCTAATTTTATCCATTCTCGTTTTCCCCTCTATTTTTCTCAGGAATCTCATCTCTGTGCTTGTAAGTCTACTCCTCTGCCTCTGTGTTGTTGTCCAAGATTCGCACGCGTATGTCATTGTCGGTTTTACAACTTTTCTAATTATTTCCGTTTTTACCTGTCTTGGTATTTCCTTCTTGCTTAGGAAGCTGCTCTTTATGCTGTTATATAACCTACCGGTCTTTGCTATTCTTTCATTTATTTCGTCGTCGAGGATTCCTTCCTTTTTTATTATCACGTCTAAGTATGTGAATCTATCCACCTGCTCTATTATCTCGCTATCTATCTGTATCCTGTGCTACTCCTTCCGTCCTCCAATTATCGTTGTTTTAGTTTTCTGTTTATTTATTTTTATATTTAGCTTCTTCAGTTCTTCGTTAATAATAGTAACATTTCTTTGCAGCTGTTTCTCTGTTCCCCCTATTATCACCATGTCATCCGCATAACATAGTTCCGTCAAGCGTACGCATTTTAATCTCCAGTATCCCACTGGATATACTTTCAGTCTATCTCTACTCTGCTTAATTGCTTCATCTAGAACCAAGTTAAAAAGCAATGGGCTCAGAATGCATCCCTGTCTCGGTCCAATTTTGTTAGCAAATGGTTTGGATTTTTCCGACCACGCTACCAAGCGTTATACCTCTAAAGTTTGCACAGTTCATGCTATTCCCCTTTTTGTATATCGGTGTTATAATGCCTATCTGCTAATCTGAAGGCACTTTATGTTCCATTCTTGTCTGATTCATAATTTCCAAAAGTTCTTGTCTTTTCTCCTGGTTCATATATTTTATCATCTCTGTCGTGATTTCATCATGTCCCGGTGCTGTTCCCATCTTCATCCTCCGTATAGCTTCTATTAATTCTTCCTCCTTTATTCTTTCTGTCTGTCCACTCTCTTCCTGTGTCATATCTTTCTGTTCCTTATTTTGGTAGTCTCTCAGAACGTCTGTTTCGTCCTCCTCCAATAGTTCCTCGAAGTATTTCCTCCATCTTCCCATAATATCCCCTTCTTTTGTAAGTACTTTTCCACTTCTATCGTTCACATTCCTCAACATATTCGCTCTCGGCCTTCTCATTTGTTTAAGTGCACTGTAAAACAGCTTCTGATTTTTTTTAAACGCTAATTTCTAATTTGATTTAAAGTCTATAAAATAATTTTTAATTATATACTTCCAGGTTAACTTTATTGATAATTCTTTTAAAAAATAAATACACGTTTGATACACAAACGCGGTGGGTACTATTTCGCCGGCTGCACGTCGATGTTCACCTGGTACATCGTATAAATAATCGTATTAAAATTTTCCCTATTTTAATTTTTAAACGTTATAAAAAAATTTAATATAAATTGAATGTACAACCACTGGGCATATCGTTTCATCCACCGTAGTTTAATGCATCATATTATATATTATAAAATCAAAATTATTTCTTAAAAATTTCATTTAAATCAAAAGAAAAATTCAAACGAATAAATCTGGAATTAATTTAAATTTAACAAATCGCTGATTATTGTTATAAATATATTTAGTTATTATAAACGATTCAAATTTGGTCTGTACAATAATATTTGGATCTTATATCGACGTGACGTACATATGCCGAGTTCATATATGTAGATCGAACATGTCTTATTAGCTTTAAGCAGCATGCCTTACATTGCTATTATAAGATATGCTTTTAAACTCAGTAACAAATTATAGCTTATAATTGATGGCACATTGCTTTAGTTTAAATGTTTTAAATTAACATAAGTATATTATGAAACTGAGGGAATGTCTTTGTATCGACTAATTTAATAGTTCAGACTTATTCAACTAATAATATTTAATGGGAAAACGTTTGGAATGTCTTACATATGTACAGCTGTCATTAGCATTGTACCAAAAGAATGTTATATATCCTTTAATGAACAGAATTATGGTTGTAAACTGAAAACAAATCTTGATACATAATTGTAGAACTTAAACCTATACACTCAGTATCATTGTAGGTAGTTTAATAACCTGTGTTAATTTATGTCTAACAAAACTTTGTCTTAGTTAAACATGATATTATTTATTACTGCAAATTTATGTTTCAGCACTATTATCAATCATGAATTAAAAGGAACATTTCACAAAGAAAACATATACTTTAAATTGAAAGAACACGAAACGATTTTATGGTAAAAGTTATATTTATTCTTTGTTGAACAAGAATTATATAACTTTCAAGGAATTTAGATTATATGATTAGTTTAAGCAAATATAAATACAAAATGTGAGATTTAAACTTAAGCACATATCCCCTATGCCATACATTGTTATATGTACGAGGGAGCGTTTTTATATTCGTTTTTATATATTTTTATATATATATTTATTGTAGAGGGGTGAGTAGGCGCATTGGGGACGTGGCCTGTGCAGCGACTCATTATTAGTATAAATACGAAGTTTCATTGTTATTAGACAGTTAGTCTTTGAGCTATCGTCAACCAAGTAACATAATCAGGAGTGAAAAGTGAAATATGGAAAAAATCGAATATCGTGCCGTTATAAAGTTCCTTACCAGGCAAGGAAAATCAGTCGCGACCATAATGAATGAGATGTCATTGGTTTACGGCGACTCTTGTCCAGGAAAAACCATGGTGTACAAGTGGCATAGTTTATTTAAACAAGGAAGGGAATCCCTTGAAGACGACCCGAGGCCGGGCAGGAGCATTGAGGTGACCACGCCAGCACTTATCCAAAAAGTTGAACAAATTGTACTCGAAGATGCTCGACTAAAGAAGAAACAACTCACAGACATGGTTGGAGTATCCGATACAACAATTTTTAAAATCCTACACGATCATCTCGGCATGTCTAAGGTCAGCGCAAGATGGGTGCCGAGAATGCTCACGCCGCCGCAAAAACAACAGCGCGTAGAGTGTTCGCGTGCATTTTTGGACCTCTGTAATGAAGACAAGGATGGTGTATTGAGTGGAATTGTTACTGGAGACGAAACTTGGGTTCATCATTATGAACCTGAGTCCAAACAAGACTCCATGCAGTGGCATAAAAAGGGCACAGCACCTCCCAAGAAATTTAAAGTGTCACAATCAGCTGGGAAACTCATGGCAACGGTATTTTGGGACTCGGAAGGAATATTGTTGATTGATTATAAAGATAAAGGTGTTTCTATAACCGGAGAATATTACGCTTCAATATTAGAGCGACTAAAAGAAGCCATTAAAGAGAAAAGACGGAGAAAATTGACAAAAGGTGTTCTGCTTTTGCACGACAACGCGCCCGTCCACAAGAGCCGCGTTGCGTTAGCTGCCCTGCATAAGGTGGGCTTCGAAATTATGAATCACCCACCCTACAGCCCAGACCTGACCCCGAGTGATTATTACCTATTTCCAAAAATGAAAAAAGAGCTGCGGGGTAAAAAATTTACTGCCGATGATGAAGTCAAGGAGGCAGTTTCGGCGTATTTTGCAGATAAAGAGAAATCATTTTTTTATGAGGGTATAAATAAATTAATTGAAAGATGTGAAAAATGTATCCGTCTTGCAGGTGAATATATTGAAAAAGAAAAATAATTTGGTTTTTTTATTTCCACCCCTTGTCCCCCATTCCGCGAATATAAAAACGCTCCCTCGTACATGGCTGTATCGCTTGTAATATTCTCTGTACTTCGTGATACGCAATAACAATTTTTACATACCTTTTTAAATAAGTAATTGAAAGTTACGTATACTAAATTGTATCATATATTAAATATATTTTCATTAAACAATTTATTTTTATTTGTTCAAATTTAGAAGGGACAATATGTAGTTATGGCAGACATTGTAGGGAATGTTTCCTCGCAATAAACGTTATGTTTTGTAAGGCAATACATTATCACCTCGCGAGGGATTTGTGACATGGATGACATATGCGTCACGCGCATTTAAAAGCTTTGCCAATTTAATAAAAATTCTCTTATAACATTCATCTTCTCGCAATTCCGCACATCGCTGAAAGTTAAATTTATTTTTCAATTAATTTTCAAATGGAAACAAGAAAATTTTGCTTTATTTATGTTTCATTCTTATAGCATAACATCTGATTGAATTTAATTGAGAGAGTATTATTCATTCTACAATATTGGTTGAAACATGCTTCATTTACATGACATATTCAAATTTATTTTACAAACGTTCTTTTAATTTTGAAGGTGTCCATAACGCAGCTGGCGTTTAACCAATTTGAAATATGTTTAATGAAATGATTTCATTAAAATATAAGAGGTGCAGTTGGACACGATATCCCGATAAATTAATAGTTTATTACTCGACTCGAAACAAAATTTGCTAAAATCTGTTAATGTAAAGTATATTTGGTTTATCATTCTTAAAAAGTACTCATTTATCTACATTTTCATACTATTATACCAATAACCTTTGTCTAATTTTTCCATATTGTATTTGTATGTATATATATATTGCCAGGAAACATTCCCTATATATACATACAAAAATGGTATGGAAAAATTAGACAAAAGTTATTGGATAATATCATTGTCTTCCTCTCTCGTCAAAACAAAAATGTATTGAACGACAAAGCGAGAACGCGTCTATCTCGCATGTCTATAACTAAGTTACCAGAGCGTATAGACAGACGCTTGCGTCACGGCTTTTTGCCAATTAAAGAACATTAAAAGGAATCATTCTATTATAATAATAACACCTTATCTACTACATATGTTTCACGGAATTCACCGATCTTCAGGCAGATTTGTGTTCATTAATAACACAAATCTGCCTGAAGATCGGTGAATTCCGTGAAACATATGTAGTAGATAGGGTGTTATTAACAATAGAATGGTTCCTTTTAATATTCTTTAAAAGTTATTGGCATAATGTGCGCGTTGTGTGTGTGTTTTTCTATGTGTGCATAATATATATACACCTAGAAATTTTGCAAAGTTAAATAGAACGATAGAAATTATTGTAAGTCTTGAAGTAGTATTACTGTTTCATTATAATTCGTTTAAAACGAGTCTATATATTTCTGTTTTGCTGTAAAACTTGCGAACTTTATTTATTTGTTCTGCTTCATTCAACACATAATAAAAGATTAGTTTTTATACCACGGCGAAGTTTTATACTTCTTCGTAGTATAAAAACTAATCGTTTTTGATTCTAAGTTGAACAGAACATCAACACAAAATAGTGATTAAGAAAGGAGCTGGTGATGCCTTTAGTATATTTCACCAAAGCAATATTATTTTAAAGTATCTTTCCAAAGCGTAAAATTTAGGTTTAAAAATATCTCTGCCGTGATTCACCGGAGATATTAGCGTCGAATAATATTACACTATATCAAATACTTGCATTACACAATTCGGAAGTTTTATACGAATATAAACATTTTCAAAGACCACGTATTCTTTTAAGGCAAACTAAATGAAGCTACTGTCTCCACAGGATTAGCGAGAAATGTGGAAAACTATTAATACGAATATGTAATTTCAACAAGTCAACATTTCGTGTCAAAAATTCTAATACTATTCCGCTTTGGTCGATTTATTTTAAAATAAAGTACATGAGGGAACTCGAACAAATAATTGCAAGCTACACATTTTCCTGTAAAATAGAAAGTAAAACTTTTAAATCACAAGCGACGAGATACTGAGAAAATATTATTATTAATATTTTATCTGAGACTCTAGAAAGCGCCTCAGAGTGGGCAGAATAAAACAAAGTTAGTTATGATTGATCGGCCGCGTCAAGCGTTTCGGATAAACATGTTAAATTGAAAACGTAAATAAAAGAAGCAAGAAAAATATTGTGCGTTCATTACACCTCTAAGCCATGAAAAATTAAAACGAATTATTCGCCTGAAATATTGCCTGAGATGCCGGTTTTCGTTTATTAAATAAATCCCTGTAGTTATGAAAATTTAAGTTTATTTGTATGAAAAGTGTGTATGTGCACATACCGTGTGCTTTATTTTATAAGTTTTGGAATATGGTGTGGACGAAATGTTATAATAATATATATTAAGTTACAGATAAATTTAGTTATATTATTATTGCACAATGGAATGTATTGGGTTGGCAACTAAGTACCTTCGGTTCTATAGTATAAAATAAAACACTTTTTTTTAAACAAAGAATAGTATTTAATAAATTATATATTTTCCATTTTGCTCAATGACCTTTTGCCATCTTTCTTTCAGCTGCATGATTCCGCGCTCATAAAATTTCTGGTCCTTATCAGCAAAAAACTGAACCAGGTGCGAGTGAAGGTCATCGTCATTTGTGAAAGTTTTACCATTCAAAGAATTCTGCAAACTTCGAAATAAATGGTAATCAGATGGTGCTAGATTAGGGCTGTATG
Organism: Dermolepida albohirtum; assembly: GCA_031893035.1. NCBI lineage: Eukaryota > Metazoa > Arthropoda > Insecta > Coleoptera > Scarabaeidae > Dermolepida > Dermolepida albohirtum. The sequence goes on along the minus strand of JAVIWB010000551.1, from coordinate 144,981 downwards.
GGGGATGTGGCATCACTTCCCAGCCAAGCTCCAATAGTTTCCCACGAGTTGCCAAATATGTGTGAGGCCTTGCATTATCTTGATGGAAAACTACACCTTTCCGATTTGACAATTCTGGCCGTTTTTCTTTGATTGCTTCATCCAGTTTTATTAATTGTTGACAGTAAACATCAGAATTGATCGTTTGGTTCCTTGGAAGCAGCTCGAAAACACAACACCTTTGTAATCCCACCAAACTGACAGCATGATCTTTTTTGGATGCAATTCAGCTTTCGATGTGGTTTGAGCTGGTTTATCGTGTTTGCTCCATGATCGTTTTCGAACTAAGTTACTGTACAGATCCCTTTTTCATCACCAGTGATGATTCTTTTTAAGAAAGGGTCGGTTTCATTTCGTCTAAGGTGCATATCGCAAAAGTTGATTCTTTGTGTTAAATGAATTTCTTTCAATTCGTGAGGTACCCAAATATCAAGCTTCTTAACTAGCCCAAGACATTTTAAATGTTTTTCAATTGTTGTGTGCGATACATGTAGCCTCTCCGCAACCTCTCGAACAGTTATATGACGATCCTCTTCAATTATGACTTTGATTTAGTCATCATCAACTTCAGTAGGCCGACCAGAACGTTGCTCATCTTTGAGAGAAAAATCTCCAGAACGGAAGTTTTTATACCAATTCTGACACGTGCGCTCTGTTAAGCAATTAGCACCATAAACTTCGCATATCTTTTTGTGAGCCGCACCAGCTTTCTTTCCTTTACGGAAATAAAATAGTAAAATATGTCGAAAATGTTCGTTTCTGCACTCCATTTAAAATTAACCCACAACTAATAGCTTTAATAAAAATCACGCACTACCTGCTTCTGAAGTTACGTCAATGTGACTAGTATCACGCGACAAACGGTAAAGTACAGCACTAATATACGTTATACAAAAAATAAAGCAACGCTCTCTATCAGTAAAAACCGAAAGTACTTATGTTAGTTGCCAACCCAATATCATTTAATTAAATTATATTAATGCTAAAATTTAGTAGTGCCATTTTTTATATTCTTTCATAATTTACAGAGAGAATGTGTACCTAAATATTCTTATGTATAAACACACATGTGCATATATTTATTTAAATAATAATAGATAATAAGTAAAGATTTTCAATTCTAAGCTTTTATAAAAAAAATATCCGCTACTTAATTATGAAGGGTTTATAATTTCAAAAACATTTGAATATATTTTAGATAAATTTGACATGAATTTGTTATTGAAAACTCCACTAATATGTAGTCGATGTAATTTTCCTTAATATCTCCAAAATATTCTTCGACAGTTATAATAGTTTCTTCATTCAACTAAAAGCTCTAAATCTATCACCATTTTAGAAACATACAGATCTAAAACCAGAATTAAATCGCGGTAATGGTATTGGTTTTCTAATTTATACTTCTAACTCCTCTATGTTTTTTTCATTAATACCCTCTTTATATGAAATTTGTGTAAAATTGGATTTTTTCCTAATCTTCATTCTTTTTTGCAGCGATTTTATACTTGTGAAGGTAATAGTAAATTAAATTTTTCTTGTTCATATTTTGTTATTTTGATTCTTGTGCACTGTGGTGAACATACATTTCATCCTTATTTATGGGCTTACAAAATAAGTTTCACCTATTTATTTCAAGTATATTTTAAGAAATTTGGTACGTAGATTTCCGCGGTCGTGGTCCATGCTATCTGCTTCTGGGTTTCCGGGCTGGAACCGCGTCAATTGTATATCTGCCGACGTTTCGTACCCATTTGTATGAGACATCTTCAGGGCTGAACTACTGCACTGAAACTAAAACAGTTTCAGTGCAGTTTAAAAAAGCAAATTAAACTTTTACAAGTGAAACTAAAATGACTTTTAAATTCACAGCAGTACATCATGAGATCATAGCGTACATTATCTAATGAAGTAAGAAGTAGTAGGGTACATAAAGGAAAAAGAAAGGTGGATGGGACGAACATGTAGAATGACAAATTATTATACTGCTTAAAAAGCGTTTACAGTAGCTTCCTATGGCAAGATGTTATGAAGGAAACCGCGTCTAATGTGGCAATATGATATGGTCAGCGCTCGTGGGCGTCATACGAGAGTCGAGATGCAGGAACACGGATATCCATATTTAACAAAAACGCGTAAACAATGAGATAATTTTTTTTGTGGATGAATATTAAAAATAGACATAAATTTCTTATTTCTTATACTAGCAGTCATATTCATATTCGCAAAGTTTGAGTCCGCGCGCTTGTAGTTTGTCGTCATAAATTTGTAAACGTCATATTATTGATATGAACAAGTTAAAGAGTTTGGTGTACTGAAATAATGATTGATATAGTCAAAAAAGTTTTATAATTGAGAATGAATCGTGTTCAATTAATTATATTGAGATCCGAATCATATATATTATTATCGTTAATTTTGATAATTAAAACCAAAAGTATTATTCACGAGTTCCTCATATATTACATATTTAATTTACATTATTTTACATGCAAAACTTAATATGAGAACAGTTGCGTTGATTATAAATAGAAGCACTTTATGTTTAGAGCGTGGAAGTATCGCAACTAACACTGTCAAAGTTTTCTAAAAGATTTTTTTACTAATTTAAGATTGTTTGTTATTTACTTACAATTTTATATATTTATTTATAATGTAATTAGTATTTATTTTCAGAAACATAATATCTGTAAAATTACAATTTGAATACTTTTAAACATGCCTTTTGTTCCTTCTCTAGTGTCCTCTCATATCCAACGAATGTATTTCCATTTTGTATTTGCATTTGCATGTACATACGCCATAATTTTTAGACGTTTCTCATTTTGACCCCAGTCATCGCCTGCGTTTCGGAGATACGTTCTAGTGAATAAATCATAAGGAATACACAAAATGGTGATATGTATTTTTAAATTCGAGTATTACAATTTGTTTGATTCTGCATAGAACGCTTAAAGATTTTCTTCATTTTTTTAGCGCTATTTACTATTTTCCGTTTCATAAAAGTGGTTGGAATGATATATTTATTTATATTTTATTTTGTTGTAATAGATTTTAAATGTTTTGAATTTATTTATTACTTTAAGTATGGGATGCTGGAAGGTTTTCTATGTCGTAGAAAGGAATAAAAATTTGTACTTTCTATTTTTAATTTTGGTATTATTAACGCCTAATTAGCACAGTTTGCCGACAATTGACCACAAATTAATAATACTTATGATAAGGTAGGGCGTTTTACTAGAAATTTCCATCTTTAATACAATCGAAAATTTTAATTATCAAATCAATTAGGGCGTTTAGTGAAATTCATTATTTAGAAAAGTACTGATACAATGAAAAAATTAGTAAGTATTTGTAAGTATTTTCAGTTATTCGTAACGAAACTAGTTTTAGTGTTCTAACGTTTTAAGGTATTCATAGTCCGTAGTTTAGGTATCAGAAGCTGTAGAAATACTAGTAATAATAAGCAAATATTAATGTGTGCTAATAGGAAAAATTTCAGGAAACTGTCAAGAAATAACTAAATGACACGAGAACTTTTAAAATATTCTGGACAGCAGTTATCATTCGCTGGAGTCAGTATATTGTTTTTGGTGATGATATGTACTTTTAAATGTAAATCAAAATGGAAATATATTGATGATCTTTCTAAGAAAAATATGCTATTAGTAATCTGCTGAAAAGTATGTGTTGCGATATCTTTCAAATGTGTTTTCTATGATTTGAAAGTATATTAAAATGTATACTTGTGGCTGTCGGGAAATGTCTATGTTTATATTAAATTTATTTGTATTCTGTGTGAATTTTGCAGTTGATAATGACTCGGATGGGTTAAAACTAGATAGGGATAGTAACAAATAAAGTAGTGATATGAAAATATAGTAACGGTTTTATTTGCTTTTTGGGTATAAATAAAAATAACTAAACGCATTAAAATTTATATCAAAATATGTTTCATAGTACGAGGTACAAAAAATAAAAATTTGTGCATAAGTGCACACTAGGTATGTAAGACCTGATAAAAAAATCTCTAAATCCAAATTTAATTTTATAATTTTAACGAAGTCTAAAGCTAGTGAAATTGAACCTAATTTTATAAACTAAACTTTAGATAAATCTATGAAATAAATAAAGAAAGTTTCATTTTATAATTGAATATTAACACAATCAATATTATCCGCTGAATAAACGATTTTTTCCTTTTGCCCCTAACCGACTGTTTTATGTTTCTGCATGAAAAAATAATTTGCCATAACAGAAAAGGATGGTAATTGTCAATATTGTACTCATTTTTTAAATAAACACAGTATTTGATAGATTTACAAACAATTACTACCAATTTTAACAACAAAATATTAAAGCTATGAGAGGTTGTGACGAAACTCTTAATAGTTCCACCCATAGTTACCACAGATTAAAAAGAGTGCAATGGCGATAATTTAAGATTTATTTACTAATAAATCCAAGATATGAAAGGGAATATTGTGTATTTGTAGATTTGTATTAAACAGATAAGGCTCAATTGTATTCATAAAATCTTTTGTTAGCGTATTTACAATGTGGATCATTTATTCTATGCTTAACACTACACATTCCATTAAATATAAATTTATAATGAGTTATAAATTTACATGCGCATGAAAAGTTCACCTCATGGATTCACTTCCTTTTACTTTGAGAGGAAATCAAGTGTAACAAATTCATCAGTGTGTACAGACATGTGGAAGTTGAGGTAAGTATGTACACGTATATTATAACATATATATATATATACGCTTTAAATTTTATTAAAATATCTCGAATGTGTGCAAATTAAGATGTTATGTGTGTGGTTAATTCAAAATTCTTCAATAGAAGCGGGAAACATATAATTATATGTGTATGTTGTGTGTTTACTTTGAGAATTTGGTTTAATATGTAGAAACAGAGATGGTATTTGTCGAGAATAAACAAACCTTTTAATGACTGATTATTTTGAAGCAAAAAACCTACGCTATTTCAGATAACAAGAAGAAAATAATTACCAAAATTTGGCACCGGTTATTAGGATCAATTCGTTCTGACACTTTGCCACGAATTCACTACAAGTAGATGAAAATGATATACACTACAGGCCATAAGTGATTGATCAGTAGATGAAATTTAAAAAAAAACATGTACGCTTAGTGAAACAAAACGTATATTTCTAGAAAACTATATCTACGAGACAAATGAACAGTTTTCCTTATAAAATAAAATAATTTCAACATATTCTGTAGAATTTCTTATAATATTCGACTTTCGTCGAAGTATCCACCTCTGCGCTTAATGATTTCTTTACAAATATTAGGCAATCACGATACAAGTTTCTGGAGCGTATCCATTGGTAAATTATTCCACACCCTTGTAAGTTGCTCCCAAATTTGTTTCTGCGATTGTGGACAGCTTTCTCTCACGTTTCTATCTAATTTATCCCACAGTAATTCGATAGGATTGAGATCGGGTAATTGTGGTGGTCAAATCATATTTATCAGCACCCCTTTCTCCTCTTTTTGATTCACATAGTTTTTGAAAAGTTGGGAAGTGTGTATGGGATCATTATCTTGTTGTAGGTGAAAACCTTCACCAATTAACCTTAATCCAAACGAAATTGCATGTTCCTCCAAAATCTTCAGGTACTCCTCTTTTTTTAAAATGCCTTCAATGCGGTACAGATCTCCGACACCATCAAAGGAAAAGAATCCCCAAACAAGCACAGAACCTCCGGCGTGTTTTACAGTTGGCACTACACATTCGGGTAACATCCTTTCACCCACTTGTCTTCGAACGAAAACTCGTCGATTACTACCAAACACTTGGAACTTTGACTGTCCATAACACCTGCTTCCACATTTCCATGTCCCAGTGTTGATGGTCCTCGGCCCATTGTAACCATTTTTTACGATTTCGTGGATTCAATAATGGTTTTCGAGCTACAATACGCCCATGTAGTCCCGCCTTTGTCAAACGTCGTTTTACAGTAGTCAGTGACATCGGCTTTCGACGGCCTTCATTCAGCTCTGCTCGAAGCTGAGGAGCTGTGAGGCGCCTATTTCGTTTTGATAGTATTTTTAGGCGCAAATCCTCTTGTCTGGTAGTTACCCTTGGCCTTCCGCAACGTTTTATTGGTTGTAATGATCCACTTTGTGAATATCGTTTCACTGTTTCTTGCACCGCGTGGTAAGATAAATTTAACTTTTGGGCTATTTGCTGCAGTGAAAATTTTTCATCATGTAGCGTTATTATAGAACTACGAGTTTCTGCGCTAAGTTCCTTTCGTTTCGGCATTTTTATAAGTTACTTTTACGTCTGTTCTCAAATACTCGTATTGCAACTTACTCGGACAAATGCTGCACGAAAACTAATTTTTAAATTGCTAAATAGTTTACTATGAATTCGTAACACCATTATAATAATATTGCGTTGTAAACCCTATTAAATTTATTGGGGTATATAAAATATTTCTATTAAATAGACGCCACAAAACTATTGAAAGAATTTACAATATTTTTCAGAAAGAAATATATTTATCTAATTTATAATAATAATCCGAATAATCCTTCTCAGAATTACATTTACAACAATTATTCTCACCAAAACAGGTAAAAGTCTAACGGATGTGTCTAAAATACAAGTATTTTGTTATTTATGATAAATGATCCCTCACTTATGGCCTGTAGTGTATATGTAAATAAACAAATAAGAATATATTGGGTCTGGGAAAAAGTTCGTGGCGTTTTTCCCGATATATGGCATTGGTTGCCGATAACTAAAGAACAACAAGTCACAGCGACACCACCGAGGGCTCGTTTTTTAGATGACCTTCCGAACGTTAGTTTGAGCGTAGAAACATTGTAATCGGTGCAGTGGTTGGAAAGTTATTCGCACTTGAAAATGGAGAAGAATAATGAGAAATTTCGCTATATTCTGCAATATTATTATGATAAGGGGAAGAACGCTGCGCAGGCTTGTGATAAAATTTGTGCTGTGTACGGTGAAGGTACTTTATTGAAATCTGTTGCGCGGAAATGGTTCGCTCGCTTTCGTTCTGGAAATTTCAATGTGAAAGATGAGTCACGCTCCGGTCGTCCAATCACTGAAAAATCTGATGAAATTCTTGAAAAAGTCCAACAAGATAAGCATATCAGCAGTGTCGATATTGGCATGGAGCTAGGCATTGACCACAAAACTGTTTTGAACCATTTACACAAAGCTGGTTACAAAAAAAAGCTTGACGTATGGGTTCCTCATGAGTTGAGCGTGAAAAACATGATGGACCGAATTAACATCTGCGATGCGCTGCTGAAACGGAATGAAATCGAGCCGTTTCTGAAACGTTTAATAACCGGAGATGAAAAATGGATTACGTACGATAATCGGAAGCGTAAAAGATCGTGGATAAAGGATGGTGAGCCGTCACAAGCGTTCGCTAAGCCAACATTGATGCCAAAAAAAGTGATGCTGTGTGTATGGTGGGACTGGAGGGGAATCGTCCACAACGAGCTACTTCCAACTGGTCAGACGATTGATTCTCAACTCTACTGTGCACAATTAGAGAGATTACGCCAGGCGATTGAAAGAAAACGGCCCGAATTGATTAATAGGAAAGGTGTTGTCTTCCATCATGACAACGCCCGACCACACACTTCTTTGATGACCCGTCAAAAATTGAGAGAGTTTGGTTGGGAAGTTTTGATGCACCCACCTTACAGTCCGGATATAGCACCCTCTGACTATCATCTGTTTCGATCTCTGCAGAACTCTCTCAATGGAATTAAGTTGGTATCAAAAGAAGCCTGTGAAAACTACTTGATTCAGTTTTTCGACCAGAAACCACAGAAGTTTTTCACCGATGGGATCATGGATCTACCAAAAAAATGGCGAAACATTGTCGATAATAATGGAGCATATTCGGTTTAAATGAATTCGTCCACGCGCCATGCGGGGACCAGTTGAATTTTACTGAAAAAACGCCACGAACTTTTTCCCAGACCCAATATATAACAGCATCTCAGGAAGAAGAGCCACAATCAAGTTAAGATTTAAAGTTATTTAGGAGAGAAGAAGAAGTTGTTGGTCCTCGATGTATGCATTTTTATACATTACCATTGTAAAAAATTGGAAGTTCGTAGATGTAGCTAATGACTTTCATGTTCAAATTTTCTTTAAATTTAATTGGAAATAATTATAAATAATTAAAAAAGACAGATAGATAAATATGGTCCATTTTTTATTGGGAATAACAAGGAATAGCACATGTACACAAGCAGACGCCCCCACACGCACATATGCAGATACGCACTAATGCATACATCCACACACGTACACGCGCACCCGCACACATGCGCGACATACTGACACGCCGATACACCGACGTACCAACACACCAACACACACACACACAAACACACGCACAAACACACACACTAACACACACACTAACACACAACACACACCAACAAACACACACCAACACACGCACCAACACACACACACACACACAAACCAACACACACACACACACACATTAGTTTCCTTTAAATCAATATTTTGCAACTCGTCTACTAAGCCACTTGTACAATACTAATGGCGTACAGTTCTTGTGCAAAATACTCAAGAAATTTTAATTCTTTACTGGGATTATCTAATAGCGTTAGACCAGATTTAAGTTTCGTAATAGCAGATTTGAGTTGCTGAAAATATTTATTATAGCGGAATGCAGCTTTTAGTCAGTGTTAGTACTTCATTTGGCTAGAATTGCTTTAGGACGTTGAGCAACTTCTGGACATGTACTGCGGAATAATTCTATGCGCCTTGGTGACTGAATTAATTTGCATTTGGTTAACTCTGTCTAATATTTTCTTCCAAGTGTAAAATGTGAATTATACATGTAAATGTCCGCTACCTTGTTCTTTTTTTCGTATGTAGTTTTATCTAGATTCATATTCTTCATTTGCAATTTTTGACCGTATTGTATTTTCAAGCACTTTTTTAATATTTCCCTTTGCAATGTACATCTACTGGGTAAAAAGCTTTCACATGTTTTTGCCACATACGCACGTACATTAAAAAAGTAAAATCGGAAAGAAATATATTCCGGTCGTTCCTTATTGCCTATGTGTTACTTAATTCTCAAATGCCTTTCTATACCTCTCTGTGACCAATTATGTAAATACTTGTCGCGTGATAAATAAAGTAGTCCATGGATTTCATATTCTAAATCTAGATAATTTATTAACCATTTTGGTATTTGTGTTATAAACTAAACTATTTCGTGTATAAATTCTAGCATGAGTCATCGTTCCGCAATATCATCCTGTGAATCAACGATTTTTGATGTGGATACAGAATGTGTAACGCCCTATCTTGTGCTTACTAGGACAATACATAAATACCTGTATCCTTACCTAATCAGCGATCCTTTCACTCGAGCAAACTTCGAAGGCACACCGTACGTAGACATGTTATTTAAATTTTTTTGAGGTACTAAAGTACATTTAACTTATTTTTACATTCTAATTTTTTAAATTTTGATACAAATTGTCTTGTTCATCCTACATGTGTGTTTATAATTATTCAAATTACGTGCACGTTCCTGAAATTCAAACGTGCTTCTGCGAAAATATCTGCTTGAAGGATTATTTCTCGCATGAACAATCCATTGATAATTTGTAAGAAACGCAGAAGAAAAATTCTAAAGGATTTTCTACATCAAAACGATCGCATCGCTGCCAACTGCAATATAACGAGAATAGATCGGAATCGCTCTTTTCTTTGTAGAAACATTTCGTATAAACGGGCAAAAATTGTTAGATCCATTAAACCCACTCTCATGCCTAAGATAGATAATGCTTCATTGTTAGTGTAATATACGAGTGCGTTCTTTGTTTCTAATATCATACATATAGAGAAATCTTTTCAGAGATATCCAATGAATAGTTCCTTATTTGGTAATTGAATTGTATGAAATAATTTTCGGATGTGTATAAAAAATGTGGAATAATAAAAAATAGAAAATGTGTCAGGGTAAGTATTATTGAATTGTATGAAATAATTTCTGATAAAAAAGTTCTCGTGTATCATCTCAAAATATAAGTATGTATGACATGAGACTTGTGATTGTATAAAATAAATAAATTAAAAAATAAGTTGAAAAATACATATGTAAAAGAACATATTGTCGCTCTCCCAAACGTATAAACTAAATGTTCAGATACGAAATTTCTTGATTTTTTTCTATTGCAATAAATAGATTAAAAGCATAAATATGTATGTTAGCTTACTATACGAGATTACAGTAAGTTTCATGGTTAGGAAGCATTGAGCCCAGTCCTTTTGTGCATTGACCGTTAACCATTCAAAATGTATATCATTACGTTTGGGGATCTTTTTAAACGCTCTCTGGGTTCCTAACATGTATGTACCGTTTTATTTAAATAACTAATGTAAAAGTATAGATGTTTTGTAACTATATATATATATATATATATATATATATATATATACGAGGATAATTTGACAAGTAGTGAGAATAACATATAGGTGGCGCTCTAATTGGTAAAACAAATGCTTTGTAATTTACATTGCCTATTTATATGTTTACATTCCCATATTTAGATAAATCGGTTGATTAGTTTATTTTTGACAGCTGATTGAAAAAGAAGCAACACGTCGTTTTGTTAAAATGGAAAAAGCAGAGTATATTGCGGTGATTAAATACTTCGTAATTAAGGGTATGAAAGCTACCGAAATAAAAGATGAGTTACGGGAAACATTAGGTGAATCTACTCCATCATCCGCCACTATAAGTAGATGTGTAAATGAATTTAAACGTGGTAGAACAAGCTGTGTTGATGAAGCGCGCTCTGGAGCACCCAAAATCGTGACTTCTAAGGAAATGATTATAAAAATCCATAATATTATTACGCAAGATCGACGACTCAAAGTGAAGAGATAGCAGACATGATAAACATTTCAACAGAACGCGTACACCATATTTTAACGAAAGAATTGGGCCTTTCCAAGCTTTCGGCAAGATGGGTACCGCGAACCAAGCTTTTAAGTCGGAAAAATATCAGAGGAATTCAAATTTTTCGAATATTTTGGACACAGTCGAAGTGTGAACACTTGCATTATCCTGACAAAAAATTACACGTTTTTTTTAAATTAGGAAAATGGAGGAAAATGAAAATTAGTTTAATTCATAAAAAGTTGGAACGGTAAGGAAATCTAATTCCGATCCTACTTATTAAAAAACTTTACGAAATATCTACTATTTTATCAGATAAATTAGTAGGGCAAAATGTTAAATTTGTGAGGTCACTCTCATAAAAAAAAATGGAAAGCATTATGAAAGACTTTTGTCATTTGGTATTACTTCTAAAGGCAACTTTCCCTAATTCTATTACAGTGAAAAAATTATGGAAATTATAAATATAAGAATAATATATTAATTGATGAATTTTCATGTACTGCAAAAATATTCGTCCTTCTGATTTTGTATTTTTAATAATCCGTACTTTCTTTAAAGTGAAAGTGGCCATAATTTTTAAGTATATTTGATACACACAATAATTCTGTTACAGATTGATGATAACATTATTGAATATATATCATCTCTTTTACCGTAGGATGGGATTTTCTATAGGTCGTCACTACTGTAAGGGCTCTCTCGGATAATGTAGTGCTCATTGAATTTTTCATGCTTAGAGTTACAAAATGAGCATTGTTTCCTTATTTTAATATGTCCATCGTTAATGATCAGTGGTTCACTGCTGAAAGAAGTCATTGTTACACCTACTTTGAGGTTTAAGCCGAATACCATCTTTGTAGGCAGACTCATCAATTGTTTTGTTTAACTTCTGAACTGTCTGAATTAAAATATGTATTAAATAAAGTAAGTATATAAATAGTGATTATTATTTTATACAATCTTTAAAAAAGTATTAAATTCATAAACATACGCATCATTTTTCTTTATAAAAACTAATTGTTATGACATATACGTTGAATAGTCAAATGTTATATTCTATTAACTAACTGTACCCTGCGCGCGTTGCTACGCCACCAACTAAAATAAATTTGAAGGAAAGACATTACACAAATATTCAATTCATTTTGAGTCATTTTATTGATTTTGTTCATTTTGAAAAAATTGTGACATTGCAGCGTTTCGTTTCAATTCGATATTTATTGAAGTGCTGTGAGATACACAATATTTATTGTTTTTCCATCTGGTGCGTAAACGAATAAATCAGAAGGTTTTCCGACGCGTGAGCAGGCCACATAGAGCTGCCCATGTGAGAAGCATGGATTCTCCAAACTTAATCCACACACTTGCAACGATTGTTCTTGTGCTTTGTTGAGAGTTATTGCGAAAGCGAGTCATACTGGGAACTGCAAACGTTTGAATTCGAATGGCAGATCTGTCAGGATCATTGGGATACGTGGCAACAGTATCATCATTGCAGCAACATCTTTGAATTTACCAGTCAAAATTGTTGCCTCGATAACATTGTTCATCATTTTCTTGACTGAGAGTCTGGTTTCGTTGCAAAGTCGTGGTGGATTTATGTTTCGAAGAAGAATGATGGGTACGCCAATTTTCAATGTAAGAACGTGCGGTGGCATGCCTGGCAAATCAAGCGAATTCAAGAATTCAGTTGGATAGTTGAAATCTTCGTCTTGATTCACCACAGTATCGATGGACATATATGTTATCGTTTCGCCCGGTATTCCATTCTGAATGGTGAAGTTGATGGTATTGACATCGATGTTTTTGGCTGCTAATATAGCACGCGTACTGAGCCACTGATGATTTTTGTAGTTCTGTGCAATGTTTGGGAAAGCTTTTCGCACCAATTCGTCTATGCTTTCTGTTATCTTACAGAAGTTTGCTGGCAAGGTGATACATTGCGTAGGTTCATCAATTTGCATTCGCTCATTTCCAATATCCATTAATTATTTTGCAAAATTTCCGATTGGAATGGCAGTGGCGCCATCTGCCGAAAAATGGTCGTATCAACTTAGAAACCTTCGTGGGCTCATACACAACAACTTTGCTAAAGATTGCTTATTGTTGTATGAAAACGAATTGTTTGCGACTATATTTCTTTGAATTTTCTTAACGTTCTTTCAACTTTGTAACTATTTAAAGGGGAACAATGAAATTGTGATCTCGACTGACTGACTTTCAACTTATTTTTATGCACCACAAATTTCCAGTTATGTATATGATATGTTTACATCTGCATGTAATGATTTTGCAGGGATCATTTAAATTGATTTAGTATTATATTCAATGTGATTGTTATCTGACTAAAGTGATGATTTTGATTTTAAAATACTGAATATACCCTGTCTTCTTTTAACTTGAGTGTCTTTGACAATAATTGTTTGTCGCGAGCAAGTGTTTTTGATTGGTACAAATTATTCAAAGAGGTGTCGAGAACGCGTTGATGACGAACCAGGTCCAGGACGTCCATCAACATCAACATGTCAATAGAATCAAGGAATTGGTGCTTGAGAATCGACGATTAACAGTCAGAGACCTTACTGGCATCGTTGGAATATCGGAAGGATCAGTGAAAACCATTTTGAAAGATCATTTGGGCTCACTCAATTTTTCCGAAAAACAGCGTCGTGTTGACGTCTGTGAAACAATGCTTTCCGACTATCAAGACAAAATGAAAGGCATCATAACTGGAGATGAGAGTTGGATCTACGCTTATGACCCGGAAACAGATGATCAATCGGCCGAATGTCGTATCAAAGGTGAGCCGAAGCCCAAAAAACCACGTCAAAGCAAGTCAAAAATTCCTTCCGACCGGCCAAACTATCAACAAAGAATACTATTTTAGTGTTATGCGTCGTTTGGGCAATGTTATTCGTAAAAAGAGGCCAGAATTATGGGCTGACAACTCTTAGTTTTTGCATCACGATAATGCACCGTCGCATACTGCATTAATTCTTCGTGAGTTTTTCGCCAAATTTTCAACCAATATCGTGCCGCAACCACCGTATTCGCCTGATTTAGCTCCGTGTGACTTCTGGCTATTCAGCAAACTCAAACGACCGCTCCGGGGAAACCGTTATAAGTCAGACATTAAACGTGAATCACTACGCGCATTGAAGGCTATTCCTGAAATTGACTTTAACAACTGTTTCGAGAATTGGAAGAAACGTTGGCACAAGAGTATTGGGCCAAGGGGGATTACTTTGAGGGGGACGAAATAGATTTGGAAGAATAAATTAAAAATTTAAAAATTATGAACAAAGTCTTACTATTTTTTGCCCACAGTAGTACATGACTATACCTTTATTAAAAAGGTATAGCTTATGTGGAAACATTAAGCTATTTTACTAAATTTAAACATCTTGTACCTTTGTTTTATATATAATAGTATGGTTGTTAGTTTTTTAATTGAAATGTTTTTATAAAGTTTTATTCCTTCGTTAAAAACAAAATTTAATGGTATCTAATATAATATGCAAAATGGAAAAGATTAGCATTCGTAAATTCGAAACGTTCGGTTGCAAAATTTAGATAAGACGTTTTTATAAACGAAAACGAAATATAGCTGATAAATTTTTGTCATAATTTCCGAAATCATCGTTATACAGCGCCGCTATAGACGACTATTATCGACATGCCGTTTATGGAATTCTAATTTAGGTTGATCAATAAGGTTGATATATAACCCCTTTCCACAATTAACTATTTGTAAATTCTGTATACGCATTTCGACAACCAAGTTGTCATCATCAGCAGATAATTTCAAAGTGTCGCACCTTGTAAAACACGGCGAAGAAATTGTACGAAAAATACACTCCGTACGCGATCCGCACCGTTGCAAACCAAGATGTACACTGATCAAGTCAATCAACCACAGGCTCCATCAAATTCAACCATCTAATTTAGGTATTCGACTGGGTCGTTATCTCCAAACGGGCGCTTTATGCAGAGTTATTACGATCGACTCTTATTGAAATATATTTAACATTGCAGAGAATATTTTAAACTATTTTCGATTTCAATTATATGAACATAAATGATTACAAATTTTATAGAGTCGATTTGAATTGAAATTCGCTTAAGAAATAATGAATAGATGCACATCGCAATTTAATTAAACCCTTCATGTAACTAAGAGACAACGGTTTTTTAATTCGTTCAAAGTTAATTAAGAAGGTTAATTAAATGAAATTAATTAGAATTGCATCCAATCTGAAATAATCCACTTATCGCATTGCTAGAATTGTCATTAATTTAAATAAGTATTCAGATCGCCTCTCAGAGAATAGCAAGATTAATCGTGTTATTATTCTCATTTTGAACACACAGAATTAACTTGGATTAAGCCCTATATACTGACTAAATATCAGGTCTGTAATAATGGATCTTCGTATTGTAATTCCTAGAATAAATCTCTGAAAGAACACGCTTTAACAAATTTTAATTAAAAAACGAAACGTTTTGTTAATTTTTGTAATATAAATACTATACGCAAACGCACACACTTACTTGTATATATTTTGTTTAGTGTTTTGATTTGAACTGTTTAGGATTTTCGTTAACAATGGTTATCCTAAGCATATCTTAAAAATTTTAATATACATTACCAACTTTTACGACGGACCTACTGAGGATGAGATGCCCTTGTTTGTATATCGAAAGTTGCCTTATGTGTCGGGTCTCACAGAAAAGATTATAAAGGTGTTTAAAGATTTTAAACATTTAAAGATTGCCAAATATAATATCACTAATTTGCATACACTTTACCCAAAAAAAAGATAAGACACCGATCCTATTTAACATCAATACTGTCTACAAGATCAATTGTGTAGATTGTGAATGTTGCTACATTGGGCAGACTTCGCAGTGGCCCAAACAGCGACTAACCCAGCATAGGAGTGATTGTCGGGTGGGCAAGAATTCATGTGCACTAGCACGGCACTGCATCGATAACTCACATACGTCTGACTTTGAAGGGGTTAAGATTCTGGAAACCGAAAACAATTGTAGGAAGAGACTTTTTTTGGAGATGTATCACATTAACGAGCACAGAGAATGTATCAATTACAGGTCAGATGACAGATTGCACGTAATTTACTGCAACATATTAAGGATAGTACATCACTAATTGCCGAATTAAGGTTTTTATTTTGTGATTGATTTTTGATTAACCCCGGTGTAGTTTTGGTCTTTTTCTGGTGGAAATGTTTGCGTGTTATTGACTTTGTTTGTCTTGTATTTTATGCATATGTTTTTGATTCATGTTCTGTTTTTTTGTATCGTTCCCGCTTTTCATAATTGTGTACAGTTTTACGGATAGACAAAATAGGTTAAACTAATTTTACTGAGTTGAGTTTTATTCTATTTTACAATGTATTTTAAAATTAAAATTGAAAGTTTATACAATTATTTTGAATCAGCCAGTGTATGACTCCTTTTAGTTGTAAGTATAAATAATTGAATTGTAATTGCCACTACTGTTGGTGTCCATTTGAAGCATACTCCTGAGGAAGCTGCAAAAGTTTGGCAGCGAAATATAGGGTATTGAAGACTAAAACTGTTTGAGTCTTTGTTCAACAGACCGATACGCCTGATAATAGTTACGTTTATGATATATATATATATATATATATATATATATATATATATATATATATATATATATATATAAATATATATATATATTACGGGCGATTATACAGTCCTTATTCGATATATATATATCTATTCACGTGTGAACTGTGTCCTGAGAAGGACTGTTCTCTCCACGCTTTAACGAGATTTCACTTAACATTTTCAGGAGGTAGCAACGTATAAGTAGGCGCACCACTAGACAGACGTCAGAAGATCAGTAAGACATAGACCGGCTTCAGAGGATGATGAGTGATCACTACCTGAAACGTTGAGCGAACGATCCTTCTCAGGACACAATTCACACGGTACTTAAAACCTGAGAAAATACATTTTCATCGTACGTCCGCGAAAACATCAAGTCTAGCATATCTTCTACTATGAGATATATATATATACAGGTATGCAATGTGTTTCTGAACGTATTCCTGTTACGCATCCCGTATAACTTAAATACATTATACAATATATAAGTGGTGAGATCGCAACAGGCAAAACCATTTTAGTGTGAAAGACTGTTATTGTAACAATATCTATATTTTAATAAACAATTTAAGTGTAAATAAATGTATTTATAAATAAGTCATTATTTTACAATAACTTGTTTTTCTAATCGCTGACGAGGGCAAGTGAATACAACTCCCGACTTTTTTTCTGTTGCCACTGACAAGTCGTTTAGTCGTTCGTCTTCTTCAACATTCTCTCGCCCATCAACAAATCCTTTGTACCTATTTGTGCCATTCAATTACTTTTGCAAATGATATTACGTTGTTATCGTACATCCCTTGTAGCAGTTTAAAATTTTTTTCGAATTAATGCGTTTATTCCATTATTAGGTATGATTTCGGAAACATAATTGCGTGTATGTCCGGCCAATTGCTACTCACAAAGTCACTACAGGTATTAGCTATCTGGATTTGCCTTGTTTACTTATGAAAACATTATGGTCAGTTGGTCCGTATTCACTATGTCTCGTTATAAAATAGCCCTATCACGTATGTGATAAAAGCTAGAAATTTAAAAGTTTTCTATTCGAACTTTATTATTCGACAGAAAAAATACACTTTCGATTTGAAGATATAAACGGTTCGATGAATAAGATTAAAAATATATGTAAAAGCTCCTCTTAGAGTGCAAACCTATAGGAAAAATTACCTCATATCCAGTTACTCCTTTAACTTATAATAACGGCATAGGATATATACGAGGATGGTTTGACAACAGAATGACACATAGGTGGCACTCTAATTGGTAAAACAAACGCAAATTTAGGCTGCCTATTTATATGTTTACATTCCGATATTTAGATAACTCGGTTGATTAGTTTATTTTTGACAGCTGATTGAAAAAGAAGCAACACGTCGTTTTGTTAAAATGGAAAAAGAAGAGTATCGTGCGGTGATTAAATACTTCGTAATTAAGGGTATGAAAGCTACTGAAATAAAAGATGAGTTACGGGAAACATTAGGTAAATCTGCTCCATCATCCGCCACAATAAGTAGATGAGTAAATTTAAACGTGGTTCTGCACCTCCAAAGAAAGCGAAAAGCACTTTATCGGCAAACAAGGTGATGGCATCAATTTTTTGGGATTCAAAGGGCATTTTGCTCATTGATTACCTTCAGAAAGGTGACACAATAAACGGACAATATTATGCAGAACTTCTACAAAAATGTTGAGATTCGTGCTAAATGGCCAGGAATTGCAAAGAAAAAGATTCTGTTTCATCAAGACAACGCTCCCTCGCATACCAGCACAGTTGCGATGTCCAAAATCCACGAGTTGCATTTCTAATTAGTACCGCATGCGCCTTATTCGCCGGATCTAGCCCTTTCCGACTTCCACCTTTTTCCAAAATTGAAAACGGCACTAGGTGAAAAGAAATTTTCGTCTAACGACGAGCTTATCATCTTCGTAAATGAGTATTTTGCAAGCGTTCCGGAACCGCATTTTAGAGATGGCATAAGGGAATTGGAGCACCGTTGGAATAAATGTATTGCTCTTTTATGTTATGCTGCTCTATTCAGAGCATTAAATCTTTTATTTTAGATATTCCAATTTATAGTACCACTAAAATTGCTCAACTGCTTTAATAAACGGTAGCTATACTTTTGAGAAAATTTTTCTTTTGTCTCTATTATTAAAAAACTTGAAAGCAAACAGCAACTATTACTAGAAACTCTGGAACAGATTCATATGACAAAAGTATCAGTAAACTAATTGTTTTCGCGTAAAATTGACGGTATTCTAAAAATTAATTCAGACTTTAGTATAATGTATGACGAGGGAAGTTTTCCAGTTTACCATCATAATTGATAGACGTTAGTTATTCTTATGCGAAAACAGAAAAATATCTTATTGGCAATTCTTACAACAGTGATTCTACTAGTTCTGTTGAAAGTTTATAAAATAAAATGTTTTTACAGTTATTAATCTTTGCATACATGCTTATTGTTAGTACAGTATACATACATTACATATTCTAATTGAAGTATAATTGAAAAATATGTATACATATATTACTAATTTTATATACTTAATCATGTTTTTTTAAATTTTATTGTAAATATTCTCTCCTTTCGTGATAAATGACAAAAGTCTGTCTGTAAAATAGAACTACGCGTACTTAAATGGAATATTTATTGTTATATACATAAACACATAAGAGCTTCTTGCAGAAGCGTGAATATTTATGAGCTTAGCTGATATATTACAAGGTATTTGCTTGAACCAGTTATATTCAAAACAAGATGTTTAGGTATTATAAAGTCAAGCCGTTTACATTTAAAAGAGATGGTAATATTATAAATGAGAAATGCTTTGAAAATTTTAGACAATTATTAACCCAGTATCTCATTAAATTAATCCATCTAATATGCTGGTAGAATTACGTTTTGTAAAATGCTATTCTACCATTTTCGTAATTTAAATAGCTTTGATTAAATCTTTGTTAAAATGAATTCGTCAGAAATTATCGTTATAGGTAATTTTAAAAACAGGAATTTTAGAATTTAGCTTAAGTTTACTATACAATGAAGCTTAGTGATTAACTATGACAACTTTTAGATTATATATAGATTATATATTGAATGTTAAAAATAATACAATCCTCTTAATACATAGACATAGCAACACACTTTATTATTCACTGTATATATTTAAAAATATATACGGAATGTATACATTTAAAAATATAAACAGGACATGTGATTGCATACCCAATAAATAGTACAGTTTGTTTCTATGTCTATGTACTCGCGTCAGAATCAATACGCATACGTATCTAAGTAATGTTAAATCAATATTTTGGAACATGAATAGCTTGAGTTTTTTCAGAATATATCGTGGAAACCAAAAAAAATCTGTATATATACTGAATTGTTTTTTTCTTTCCACAGTTGTATATAGTCGTTTAGAACTTCGACGGCTACACCCACATTAGATCTCTCAAGGTCTGTGTACAATCTTTTAAGAAATTTTCATATACGTCGTTTTGCCAAGCTGCTTTTGATTGGTTCAGTTTGATGGCATTTGTTCCTTTTCAGTTTGTACTTGATTAATTCCAAGCACTAATATGTTCAAGAAACTTGCTCTTAGTTTTAAGGGAAATTTAATTCTCAAATATTGTAACACATAACTTGTAATTAATCTAACTTTTTCGTTTAAGGTAATATCTATTTATTTGATTTATTTAGACCTAAACCACGTTTGGATTTATATTTTAGTCTCGAAAAATAGTAAAATAATAATGCTGATCTTCTCACAATTTGAGATTGTGTTCATGAAAGATGTAATAGTATGGAATGGTGCTATAACCTTTTCTATTCTCTTCTTTTTCTTCAAAAAGTTTCCAATGGAGCAAAAGGAATGTTGCTGCGCTACCACAGAATTGCAGGCTTAGTGATGAATTTGCTATTCTCAGACATAACTCGCTTCATTTTAGATTGACTTGTTGAAGTACTGGATTATACGTTTTTCTTAATCTGTCGTGTTATAATTGAGGGCTTATGTGGCACTAGTTGTTTTGACTTTTCATATCCTTCGCAATTTCGTAAGACGTAAATATATACTTTGGTCTTTTCCATTTCGCAACCTTTTGGAATGTTGGTTGAGAGGATTTTTTTGTGGCTCTAGTAACGTTTTTTTATATTCCATATATATAAGCAGCAGATTCTTATACTGCAGAATGGAAAAAGGACTGAAATGTTATATTATTAGCTAAATTTTAAATCGTATGTGCATAAGAATGTTTCCTAAATTACAAAAAGTCTTTTATATAAAAAAGATATATAAAAAAATACTTATGAGCATCTTAGTCTCACGTGCACCACTCATTTCAGATAAGAAAATATAAGATAGGATAAAAGAAATTGAATGAGTATTAATATTTTACATTTTTTCGAACAAAATTTTATTAACGATGTTCATTTCTAAGGTTAAGATGTTCAGTGAAAAAGAATTTTCACTTAACATCTTTCCTTTTCAAAAAAATTAATAAATTAAATTTACTTCAATTGAACGAGTTAAGACAGCATTAAATGAATTGACAAACTGGCAGAATATATTTACATATTTCTGTTGAATTACCTTTTTTAATATTATTCTGTGATTAAATTCAAAGTATAGATATAATTATCGTTTGGATATTTACCAATTAAATAATTAACTGTAATACGAAAAAAATATTGTCATCCCCATCAGCAATCAAAATAATTTTAATTACACTTCTAAATGAATAAAAAAATTTTTTATCCCCAGATATATTTACATCTCCATGGACAATAAGTAACTGCGATATCGTTAAATTAAAACAAAAATTAATAACATGTAGGCAGTCACTTGGAAAAATCATGCCTTTTACACTTAACATTTTACTTATATAGACTTATACTATTCATTGTTTGTTACTCACACAGTTTCAGTATCTATTCTGTATGTCTGATGGCTTGAATCGCTTTAGTCTACGTGTATCGTTGCACTCATTAACTAATCGACGCACTAAACGCTTAGGGTGAACTGTAAGTTTGACACAATATTTTACACTGCGTTTGCGTGCTTCTTCCTTCACTGTTAACAGCTTCAAGTCTCTTCTGATGATAGCGTTGGACACAAATCACAGACCACGGGGCATCGACTATGGTACGTAAAATCTTTTAGTGAAACCTCTCCAGGATTACAATATTGGAGTTCGACGCGGAGCCCCATAACTCTATAACGTAACTCCAGATAGGCTTTAGCATAACTTTATACAAGAGGACCTTATTCTCTAGGCTATGTTCAAAATTTCGTCTTAGGAGCCAGTACCTTCCTTTTAGTTTTTGATTTAGCTGTTTTTTCTTTGCATCGATATGTTCTCTCCATGTTAGCCTTCTGTCCAGGTGTATTCCTAGGTATTTTGCCTTGGAGGACTGAGGGACTTCGTGTTTATTGAAAATTATTGGTTGACTACTTTATTTTTTCATTGTTAAGGTCACATGTGTTGACTTTTGATCATTCTCCAGGTGTGAAGCCAACTCTGGATTTTGTTTATCTGATATTGTAGAAAGGCTGATACAATTTTAGCGTCTCTGTGAGAGGATTACAGTATATGTTGCTGTAATCAGAGATTTTGACATTGGTACATCTGCTGCAAAAAGTAAGTACAAGATTGTCCCAAGGACGCTCCCCTGTAACACTCAGGACAAATAAATAAAATAAAGTTAACTTATATTCATCCATAGATGGCATTTATAATTATTTTAATATTATCATTATCACTTTATATAACTTAAACCTGTTCCATTCAGATGGTATCTGTATATTTTACAAATTGATGATGGGCGCAAAGTTCATTGATTTCATCACTAGTTGTTAATGTTTATACACAATCTTCTAAGTTTATAATTTATTTAATATATTCAAATTCGACGTTTCTTTTGAATATTCGATAAAATATTCAACACATTTTGTTATTCACAAAATATGGTCGCAAATATGCAGTATAATGTATTAAAGCAAATTTAAATTTTTAACACAATTTTCACAACAGATGTCCTGTTTATAACAAATATCTGTCATACAATCTGTCAATTTCGAATTAATACCTATTTTAGAAAGGTTCGACTTATGATTAGTAAGTATGAACTCATTTATTTAATTACAAAATTGTATTTATAGATGTTATCTCAACCTTACTTTTTTGCAAGCATTAATCTTAATTTTGGATATATTCCTTTTCACAAACATATTGTCATTAATTTTATACACTTCTAATATACGAGGGAGAGTGTTTATATTCGCGGAATGGGGGACAAGGGGTGGAAATAAAAAAACCAAATTATTTTTCTTTTTCAACATATTCACCTGCAAGACGGATACATTTTTCACATCTTTCAATTAATTTATTTATACCCTCATAAAAAAATTATTTCTCTTTATCTGCAAAATACGCCGAAACTGCCTCCTTGACTTCATCATCGGCAGTAAATTTTTTACCCCGCAGCTCTTTTTTCATTTTCGGAAATAGGTAATAATCACTCGGGGCCAGGTCTGAGCTGTAGGGTGGGTGATTCACAATTTCGAAGCCCACCTTATGCAGGGCAGCTAACGCAACGCGGCTCTTGTGGACGGGCGCGTTGTCGTGCAAAAGCAGAACACCTTTTGTCAATTTTCCCCGTCTTTTCTCTTTAATGGCTTCTTTTCGTCGCTCTAATATTGAAGCGTAATATTCTCCGGTTATAGAAACACCTTTATCTTTATAATCAATCAACAATATTCCTTCCGAGTCCCAAAATACCGTTGCCATGAGTTTCTCAGCTGATTGTGACACTTTAAATTTCTTGGGAGGTGCTGTGCCCTTTTTATGCCACTGCATGGAGTCTTGTTTGGACTCAGGTTCATAATGATGAACCCAAGTTTCGTCTCCAGTAACAATTCCACTCAATACACCATCTTTGTCTTCATTACAGAGGTCCAAAAGTGCACGCGAACACTCTACGCGCTGTTGTTTTTGCGGCGGCGTGAGCATTCTCGGCACCCATTTTGCGCTGACCTTAGACATTCCGAGATGATCGTGTAGGATTTTAAAAATTGTTGTATCGGATACTCCAACCATTTCTGCCAGTTGTTTCT
Organism: Dermolepida albohirtum; assembly: GCA_031893035.1. Classification (NCBI taxonomy): domain Eukaryota; kingdom Metazoa; phylum Arthropoda; class Insecta; order Coleoptera; family Scarabaeidae; genus Dermolepida; species Dermolepida albohirtum. The sequence continues at coordinate 121,172 of JAVIWB010000551.1, read as the reverse complement.
TCTTTAGTCGAGCATCTTCGAGTACAATTTGTTCAACTTTTTGGAAAAGTGCTAGCGTGGTCACCTCAATGCTCCTGCCCGGCCTCGGGTCGTCTTCAATTGATTCCCTTCCTTGTTTAAATAAACTATGCCACTTGTACACCATGGTTTTTCCTGGACAAGAGTCGCCGTAAGCAAATGACATCTCATTCATTATGGTCGCGACTGATTTTCCTTGCCTGGTAAGGAACTTTATAACGGCACGGTATTCGATTTTTTCCATATTTCACTTTTCACTCCTGATTATGTTACTTGGTTGACGATAGCTCAGAGACTAACTATCTAATAACAATGAAACTTCGTATTTATACTAATCATGAGTCGCTGCAAAGGCCACGCCCCCAATGCGCCTACTCACCCCTCTACAACCCGCTCATTCCGCGAATATAAAAACGCTCCCTCGTATGTGATAGCTATATTGTTACAAAGATTATTATCTGTAGAATAATACTATTTTACCACACGTATTTTTATATCAACTATACATAATATTTACACATTAAATTACTATATTTTTATCTATTCGTTATTCAAAATTAAATTATTATTGTTTTAACAACCTTTTCCAGTCTTGATGTTAATAATTGTACATAAATATAGAATTAAATTCTTTACGATGTGAAATTAATGAAAATTATTATTTTCTACTATTCCGTCGTTAATTAATTTCACAGAAATTAATTAAAAATTTTCTGCGCTGGAGAAGGACTCGAACCTCTATCTGCCGTTTTCTAGACGCCTTACCAATTAGGCTACCGGGCAGTATAACTTCGAGTTCTTTAAGACGCCATAAATCTTATTATGGAAGCAAATATAATATTTATTTAAACACACAGTAAGGTTATTTTGATGTTAATTATTATATAATTTTAATTTCTGTGAATTTAATTAACGATGGAATAGCAGAAAATAATAATTTTCATTAATTTCCCATCGTAAAGAATTTAATTATATATTTATATATAATTATTAACCTGTGCGTGTGTATTACCAGTAGGATATTTTGAGCGTAAAATCGCGTTTATGGATGACGAACGTTTAAAGAATTCACAAATGTAGTCGTTGAAATAACTCTTAAATACAATAAAATATGAAAGACATTCTTTTAGTGTTTAGCCTAACCAGCGCGTACAGTGTTTAACAAAAGTATTCAATTGAAATATATTAGTACTTTTTAAAGTTCATCTTAATGAACGAGCATGTTCCACACTACAATTTTAAGAGTAGAATACGTTGAAGGTGGAAAGTTTGTAATAATGATTCATGTTCTTTAACTAGCGTAAAAGTCGGTATAATGGATTCTGTTTTAGTTGTGTCGTCCAAAGATAAACTTCGTATAGACTGTTCAAGAATAGATATCACTAGCGAAATCATTGTGATGGAATGATATAGGGAGATTGTTATTTTAGTGTTGGATTCGATTCAAGTAATCCTAGTCATTAGCATGAAAGCGATCAACAGTATCTTCAATGATCACTTGATGGTACAGTAGTTATGTAGTGGATATTCCAGAACTTATACAAGCTAAAATGGCATTTTTACAGGTTCACGGATCTTTCCATCTGATTTATTACATTGTGCCTAGGAGGCTATTATCATTATTATTACGAATTGTATATTCCAAAGCAAGCGGTGTTTTATATAGTTTATATAATTGTTTGTCATCCATAAGTCGAACGGTAATAAAAGTGTGTGTTTCCAACATTGCTCTAATGCCCTTATGCCATCTCTAAAATGCGATTCCGGAAGGCTTGCAAAATACTCATTTACGAAGATGATAAGCTCGTCGTTAGACGAAAATTTCTTTTCACCTAGTGCCGTTTTCAATTTTGGAAAAAGGTGGAAGTCGGAAGGAGCTAGATGCGGCGAATAAGGTGCATGCGGTACTAATTGAAAATGCAACTCTGGACATCGCAACTGTGCTGGTATGCGAGAGAACGTTGTCTTGGTGAAACAGAATCTTTTTCTTTGCCATTCCTGGCCGTTTAGCACGAATCTCAACATCTAATTTTTGTAGAAGTTCTGCATAATATTGTCCGTTTATTGTGGCGCCTTTCTGAAGGTAATCAAAAGAGCAAAATGCCCTTTGAATCCCAAAAAATTGATACCATCACCTCGTTTGCCGATAAAGTGGTTTTCGCTTTCTTTGGAGGTGCAGAACCACGTTCTAACCATTGTTTTGACTGTTGTTTAGTTTCGGGTGTACTGTAGTGTATCCAAGTTTCATCGCAAGTAACAAATCGCCTACAAAAATAAACCGGATTCCGCTTATAAAGGTCCAAACACTCACTGGAAATGTGCAAACGATGAACTTTTGATCAGTTGTAAGCAATCGCGGCACCCATCTTGCCGAAAGCTTGGAAAGGCCCAATTCTTTCGTTAAAATGTGGTGTACGCGTTCTGTTGAAATGTTTATCATGTCTGCTATCTCTCTCACTTTGAGTCGTTGATCTTGCGTATAATATTTTGTATTTTTATAATCATTTCCTTAGAAGTCACGGTTATGGGTGCTCCAGAGCGCGCTTGATCGACACAGCTTGTTCTACCACGTTTAAATTCATTTGCTCATCTACTTATTGTGGCGGATGATGGAGCAGATTCACCTAATGTTTCCCATAACTCATCTTCTATTTCGGTAGCTTTCATACACTTAATTACGAAGTATTTAATCACCGCACGATACTCTGCTTTTTCCATTTTAACAAAACTACGTGTTGCTTCCTTTTCAATCAGCTGTCAAAAATAACTAATCAACCGATTTGTCTAAATATCGGAATGTAAACATATAAATAGGCAACCTAAATTACAGTGCATTTGTTTTACCAATTAGAGCGCCACCTATGTGTCGTTCTCACTACTTGTCGAACTATCCTCGTATGTATGTGTATCTCAGTTGTTGAATTTAGACTTTCAAACGGTCTTTAATAATTTTAGTTATGAAATTGCTGTAATGACTGATTATTTATATGTAATTTTTTTTATAAAGGGAAGGTACTTGAGAATGAATAAATGAAGAGAGAATAAATTTATAAATTAAGAATAGGTGCGAAACTACTTCTGATCATTTCCTGGTTATTATAAGGAGAAGGGACCTTGCAAGCAGTTCTGAAACAAAACTTAAGAAATTCTATTACATAAAAGTTAAGCTTAGAAATAAGTACTGTACAGTAGTATATAGAAAAAATAAAGAAGCTTAAAATGATTTAGAAATATTTATGAAAGCTTTCGATAATATTATACATCAGTCTTCAGAAGAACGCGCCAAATATGTTCTGAAGTATGTGGGAGCAATGACAGAAACGAATTTCGCGTTAGGACAATTTAATATAATTTGAAGTGGAGAAGAAGACATGGAATGGAAAAACTAGTTAAGACGCAAAATGAGATCGTCTTCTGAAAATAAAAAAAAAGAGAGGAATAGTCAAGGTGATGGATAAAAAAGCAAAAAAGGAATATATTAATTCATTAATGTGCGACTATCATAACACATTCGTTAATGTTTTTCCAAAAATTTGTCCAACACGCTGTATTATATAAACATTTATGAAAAGTACGTGGATAGAAAAGGGCTACACTTAATTTTATTCAACTTGATGTCCGTTGTTAAATGCCGTGTCGATATTTCCAGAAATTTTCAAAAATCTTTGTTTGGAATTTATTTTCCTTCCACGTCTATGTGTCGTTTAAGTTTTCTCGCTAAAAACTTTTTAATGCTCTGTATGTATGCACATATAAAAAGTTGAAAAGAGGCAAATCTTATTCTGAATTTTAAAATGATTGATGTTTCTGACTTTTTTACAGCAGAATAAGCCAAAGATGTGATTTGAATTTAAAGACACAATATAGAAAAGTTAGAATACGACTCATGTTCGTTCGGAAATGAAAATAATTTTCCGAGTTTACAGTTACAAAGGAAGGATAAGGGTTGGAAAGAAAAACGTATAATTAACAAAGCTATTTTCCAATTTTATTTATATAGCTTTAATTTTCTTTTTTGAGAGTATTAGTAAATTGTGAATGATAAAATTAAGTGCTCTATAAAGTTAGTTTTCTTTCTTTTCATATTGCAATAAGAATTGACATAATTTTGTTACTTTATCCATTCATAATAATTTCCTTTTTAGGAGTAATTGCTACTTTGAACATATTATTTATATCAAATGCAGATTTTTGCAACTAAACTAGAAGCTTATGAAAGGTCAACGAAGAACATATCTAAATAAATATCAATAATTTTTGGTATACTTCTGAAGTAATATAAATTTAAATTTATTTAAAGATATTTATTTTATGAAACGGTATTTTCAGTCTTGCCAAAAATATTTGAAAAACTGCTTTTGAAAAAGCCATTTCAATGCGTAAGAAAAAAAAGTTATTTGTTATCGTTAACTTTGATTTGGAAGTGGCCTAAGGTGGTATAGTCTACAGAATTATTGATAAAATTAATTGAAATTTCGAATTAAAAAGTTTCGTTCTGTTGCGTCTTCAAAGATACGAGTAGAATACAGACCACTGATAAAGTATGGAATATGGGTTTATTTTATAATACAAAAGGAATTCTGTCTCTGTTCATTAATAATAATAATAATAATAATAATAATAATAATAATAATAATAATAATAATAATATACTTTACTTTCAATAGACAAAAATTTAGTTAGAGGAATCGCGGTGTCATACATACATATTACTGTGTATTTTAAACTAGACATTTATGTAAATATAAACATGCATTATGTAACGACACTCAAATGTGCAGGTTATGTATGGCGATACAAAAATTCACTCGTAATTTACTTATACAGTGTGTATCAGCCAAATGGAATAAATTCGATAATAATTAAATGGAAGGGTGTTCGAAAAAACGCTCGGACACGTCGATTGGGATTTTTAGTTGCGTATTTTTCTAAATAAAAAGTTTATATATAGGGTGTGTCATGTAAAAGTGGTCAATACCAACTTTCTTATTTTAAATCCAACATCCTGTCAAATATTAAATTTTTGGATTCTTTAGAAAATTCCAGACATATTTTATGTACAATGTCCTATACCTATCTTCGACTGTTTCAGAAATATTTAAAATAAGATTTTCACATAATAGTTTGTTTACCGAACTATTAAGTGAAAATATTTAATTGTACTTCGTTTTAAAATACCTTGCTTTAGCAAAGTGTTGTCAGTGTCATAGTGTTGTCAGTGTCATAACTGTTTGAATTTCGTTAACTACATTTCAGCAAAATGGTTCATTTAACAGAAATGCACAAAATAACAATTCTGCAGATGATTGGTTATGGAGATAACACACGAACACAAATGGAAGTTGCTCACTTATTTCATGAGATATTTCCAAATTTGCCGCCTGCATCCCAAGGAACAATTAGTAAAATAGAAAAGCAGTTTCGCGAGTTTGGACATGTAAGGCAAATAAAAAAAGCAGCTGCGAATGCAGTAAGTAATGATACCAAAGTAGATATTGTGCTTGAGTTTGAAGAAAACCCGCATACTTCTAGTAGACAAGCAGCGTCAATGTTAGATGTTTGCCATTCATCGATTACTCGCACATTAAAAGAAAATAAAATGCATACCTATAAAATTATACCAACTCCGGAGCTCATGGAAGACGACTTTGATAGGAGAACGTATTTTTGTGAACAAATGATGACAATGTTAGATAACAATGTGATCCAATTAGAACATATTTTATTTTCTGATGAGTGTACCTTTACGGTTCACGGTCATGCTAATCGTCAAAATTGCCGCTATTGGTCCAGGGAAAATCCTCATTGGATGAGGGAAGAAAATACGCAATACCCTGAGAAGGTTAATGTTTGGGCAGGAATTGTTGGAGATCATATCGTAGGTCCTTTTTTCATTGATGGAAATTTGAATGGCGACAATTATTTAGCATTGCTTCAAAATAATCTCGTGCCGGCTTTGACAAACTTATATCCTGATCTACCAAACCCACAAGTTCCATCAAATACGATGTGGTTCCAGCAAGATGGAGCATCACCCCATTACCAAATCAATGTCCGGCAGTACCTCAACCAAATATTCCCGAATCGGTGGATAGGTAGGCGAGGATCGATGGAATGGCCAGCATGATCCCCTGATCTAACGCCATTAGACTTCTTCTTATGGGGATATGTCAAGAGTATAATATACAAAACTAAACCCCTCGACTTAGCTGACTTAAGAAGACGAATAATAGTTGCGATTAGATCGGTCACACCTGAGATGTTGAGCAACGTTAGAAAAAATTTTTATTTAAGATTAGGATGTTGTCAAGACGTTTGCGGCGAACACTTTGAACATCTCCTACAGTGACATTAATGTTTTTCTTGTTATTTTTTACATTATCAAAAATTGTTTCAAATTAATCTGAAAACATTTAATATTTCCGAAACAGTCGAAGATAGGTATAGGATATTGTACATGAAATATGTCTGGAAATTTCTAAAGAATCCAAAAATTTAATATTTAATAGGGTGTTGCATTTAAAATAAGAAAGTTGATATTGACCACTTTTACATGACACACCCTGTATATAAACTTTTTATTTAAAAAAATACACAACTAAAAATCCCAATTGACGTGTCCGAGCGTTTTTTCGAACACACTTCCATTTAATTATTATCGAATTTATTCCATTTGGCTGATACACACTGTATACATTAATTCACTACATAAGAGGTTTACCATTTTTTGTAAAAATGAATGCCATAAAAAGGTTTATTTTGATTTTTAAAAGGATACGTATAATTATGTATTCAAATATCTTGTTTTGAATAAGATTAAAACAGTGAGATGATTTTTATGTATCTCGAAAACTACGAGATCTTTATTATTGTGTGAGACTTGTATTCCATAATCTTAATAAAGGATAAAACACATTGACAAAAGCACTTCTAGTTATTATAGATAATTCTTAGGTTCGAGTATATTTTCTTGTAACATTGGAAATATTTAGAATGTAGTATTTGGTATATATTTGGGTATATATTGACGACAGGTTATAAATGTTATGTACCAAAAAATAGTATTATGTAAGATCACATATAAATTAGACGAAATGATATAAATAAACGATACCTTCAAGTAATAGAATAAAGTGGTACAATACTAGTCGAAAATAAATATTAATATACAATTTTTATGTAATGTTGTTGTGAGTTCAGATAATAATCGCCTCATATACGTATAGTTGGTCCCACTTGAGGTGCCAACGCAAAATGAAATAGTGTATGTGGCCCTTTTTGGACACTTCTCATCAACAAAAGAACATACACAAAGTAATACTAATAAATTACAAAAAAAAATGGTCAGATATCGAATGCTATTGTTATCATATGCGACCATAAAAATAATATACATACATAAACTCCATTTGAAACAAAATTCAAAAACATTTCCTTAATAGTAATCTGCAAGCCAAATATTTATCTAGAAACCATAATAAATTAACTATGGAGATTTATTTACCAGGTCGGCTGAAAAGTCCCCGGTCTGACACATAGATGGCGTTACTGTTATTAAATCCATATGTTTTTTAGATAGTACTAACCTTCAAACGAAACGTGTCAAAATTTGACAGCAATTCGACCATTAGTTACTGAGATATTGCGTTAAGAGTGAAGCTACTTTTGTTATTTAAAAAAATGGAAAAAAAAGAATTTCGTGTGCTGATAAAGTACTGCTTTTTGAAGGGAAAAAATACCGTTGAAGCAAAAGCATGGCCTGATGAGGAGTTTCCGGACTCTGCGCCAGGAAAATCAACCATAATTGATTGGTATGCTAAGTTTAAACGTGGTGAAATGAGCACCGAAGACGGCGAACGCAGTGGACGACCAAAAGAGGCTGTCACCGACGAAAACATCAAAAAAGTTCGCAAAATCATTTTAAATGACCGTAAAGTAAAGTTGATCAAGATAGCTGACATCCTAAAGATATCAAAGGAACGTGTTGGACACATCGTGCATGAATATTTGGGCATGCGGAAGCTCTGTGCAAAATGGGTGCCGCGCGAGCTCACATTCGATCAAAAACAACAACGAGTTGATGATTCTGAGCTGTGTTTGAAGCTGTTAAATCGTAATAAAACCGAGTTTTTGCGTCGATATGTGACAATGGATGAAACATGGATTCATCACTACACTCCAGAGTCCAATCGACAGTCAGCCGAGTGGACTGCACGCGATGAACCGGCTCCAAAGCGTGGAAAGACGCAACAGTCAGCTGGAAAAGTTATGGCATCAGTTTTTTGGGATGCGCATGGAATAATTTTCATAGATTATCTTAAAAAGGGCCAGTCTATCAACAGCGACTATTATGCAGCGTTATTGGACCGTTTGAAGAACGAAATTGCAAAAAAACGGCCCCATATGAAGAAGAAGAAAGTGCTGTTTCACCAAGACAATGCACCGTGTCACAAATCAATGAAAACAATGGCCAAATTAAGTGAATTGGATTTCGAATTACTTCCCCATCCACCGTACTCTCCAGATGTGGCCCCCAGCGACTATTTCCTGTTTGCAGACCTCAAGAGAATGCTCGCCGGGAAGAAATTTAGCAGGGATGAGGAGGTGATCGCCGAAACTGAGGCCTATTTCGAGGCTAAAGACAATTCGTACTACAAAAATGGTATCGAAAAGTTGGAAGAACGCTATAATCGGTGTATCGCCCTCGAAGGCAACTATGTTGAATAATAAAATCGAATTTTGTAAAAAAACTGTGTTTTACTATGGTAGACCGGGGACTTTTCAGTTCGACTGTTACATTAACGATAAACAAAATATATGTGTATTAACAACAATAATCTGTATCTAAAATTTTGTTACTTAGTAACTTTCCTGGTACGTTAGTTTCATATATGGTAAATACATTATATACATATTTAAATAAGCGATCGCATTACTGTAGGTTACTTTGCAGTTATTAAAAGTGACAAAAATTAATTTGATTTTAAATTTATGTTGTATAAGAACTGAATTACATAAATAAAAACATTCCTATTGATTACAACAGTTAGATTATCTTTATTTTCAGTGCAGAGTTTGTCGATACCTTCGCATTATTCGCTAGCTGTATTTAATTATATAATATTTAAAATAAAAATTTAATACAAATACTTATTTAATTAATTGTTGTGTTTATAGTTGAATTTGATGGAGCCTGTGGTTGATTGACTTGATCAATAAGGTTGATATATAACCCCTTTCCACAATTAACTATTTGTAAATTCTGTATACGCATTTCGACAACCAAGTTGTCATCATCAGCAGATAATTTCAAAGTGTCGCACCTGGTAAACCACGGCGAAAAACAACCGCACGAAAATCAAACTCCGTACGCGATCCACACCGTTCAAAACCAAGATGTGCACTGTGATGATGACAACTTGGTTGTCGAAATGCGTATACAGAATTTACAAATAGTTAATTGTGGAAAGGGGTTATATATCAACCTTATTGATCATGTTGTGTTTATATAGATTGAAAATTGAATCAGATCGGATCTCGAATATGTGCCGAAAGAACGATTCGGATCTCGGACTTGTTCCGGAAATTTATCTCGGTCTTGGATCGGATCGAATTTTAATATTTAGTAAAATTCACGTGTCTAGTATGTTGTATTAGGTGACACGACCAGATTACATAAGAATTCTTTACAATTGATTCAAATGAGATTATACTCAACAAAAAAATGTAAGACCAACAGTGAAGTAAGTTTACGCTTTGGAGACTATGAAATTCTACTCTCAAGATTGGAACTAAAACCAAGTTTACTGAGAAAATGGTTAACGGCAAGCGATTAGTTCTGAACATCAGGCAAATATCGATCAACGGGTCTGCTTTAGTGAACAAATTAGCAATATCGTAACATATTTTGCACGAGCTAGGGATTTAAAGGTAATTTTAGTAGGTTTCTACATTTATTTGAAACGTCTTCATCTACATGTGTGAAGGAATAAACGATTACACATATATCTAGATGTTTTTGTGCTCTTTACCTGTATAGATTTTGACGAAATCTAATTCTGGACCAGTATTATTTAGCTATAAGTATTTCTATTGACACTAATTACTAATAATGAACCATTAAGATAAAATTAAGGGAATGACATCTATAGACTGAAATGAATAGGAAAAGAAATTTTTATTTTTCATTAAATAGAAATATTTTCTTCATTGGTTTGATTATATTTTGATTTATTAAGTATGTTTTAAATAAAATAGTTTTCTATGTGGAGAGAAGTATGTCGAATTTAATATAAGGTTCGTTAATCATTCTTGAAAATCAAAAGGTATGCTAATATCTTGCCCTATATAGACGATTTATAAATAAAAGAAACAGAATTTAGACGAAATGCGAAACATATGATTAATGATTGTTCGTGTATTCACTTTTTCTTCTTTTCCGTAATAATTCATTTCTAAGAGTTTTATTATGCGCATTCTTCAAGTACGTAGATATATTTCTTAATAGCAGTTTGAATTGTGCAAAAGAGTAATTAAAGTACGTATTTGCGAAGAAAATATTTAAGATTTAAGGTATATATATTTATATGGCGTGTTAAAAGGTAATTCTAATATTGAAAAAGCTATAACTCTATGTTTAAGTATGTTAATTATTTAATGGATTAAAGTATACGAGGTCTGATCAAAAAATAACCGTTATTTTCTAACTATCTTGTCCCCTTCAAAGTAATCCCCCTCAGATATAATACACTTATGCCAGCGTTTTTTCCAATCCTCGAAACACTTCTGAAACGCGCTTTTTGGTATCGCCAACAGCTCTTGTTTCGATTTTTCTTTTATCTCCTCAATCGTAGCAAAACGCTCTCCTTTCATCGGTGTCTTCTGCTTTGGGAAGAGGAAAAAGTCAGCGGGGGCCAAGTCCTGCGAATGCGGTGGTTGAGGCATGATAACAGTTTTGTTTTTGGCCAAAAACTCACGCACAAGCATCGATGTGTGAGCTGGTGCGTTATCATGGTGATTGTTTTTTCCACAATTCCGATCGTTTGAGCCGTATTGCTTCACGCAAACGTTGCATAACTTCCTTGTAGTATTCCTTATTAACCGTACGACCTGTTGGCAAGAACTCATGATGCACCACGCCATTATAATCGAAGAAAATAGTGAGTAAAACCTTCACATTTGATCGAAGTTGGCGTGCATTTTCTCGGCCTTCTGTAAAGCGCTTGTACCACTTATAAACACTTTTTTGAGACAAAGTGGACTCGCCGAATGCCACAGTCAACATTTCAAGTGCCTTGGAGCACTTTATTCCGTTTTTAACGCAAAATTTAATACATATTCTTTGATCCTTTTTTTCGAATAGTAAAAAATCGAAGAGCACACCAAAACACGACTAACCTTTTTATCTGTCAAAAACAAACTGACAAACCAAAATGGCTGATACTGCCAACATATATAACAGACATGTGTAACAACATAACAGAAAAAAAATGCGAAAATCGAACATACGTAACTCACGAAATTTGAAAATAACGGTTATTTTTTGATCAGGTATTCTTATAAACCGATGTAAAAGAAACTTGGTAATTTGGTAGAACTGGCAGAATATTAAAATTAATTGTCGATTAAATTTATAAAGCCTTTAAAATATCGAAAAGTTTTTTATTTTGTAAGTCAGACCATACTCTATAAGTATGGATAGGACTATCAAGGAATGTTTGAATAGATAACCAGTATTTCAAGAGTTGTCGGAGGAACAAACATACATACATTCGAAATGTAGTTCAATTTACTATAGGACGGATATTAACAAAACGACGCATATTTTATTAATGAAGCCGAAACATAAAATAAAACCCGCATATATTTATTAGAAATATTCTAAATGAAATAAAATCATGTCTAAGATTTACTACTACATACTAGCATTCTGTTAACCGCATGCAGTTTGTTACGCATTAGTTATTCAAAAAAATGTTTCAAACGATGTTAGGGATCAAGTAGTCTACAATAAAAATTATTTAAAAATATACCAGGTGTATAGTTTTGTCTATACGCTATATAACTTTGACACTTTATATAGAATAATTTGTTATAACGTTATTACATTTTCAGATCCTGTTACATAATAAGGCAAGTTTATAATAAATATATACTTCATTCTGAAATTAAAGGGTTTTCGAGATATTTCACTTAAAAAAAAATAATCCATTTACGTAGATCTATTCGAAAATTAATAATGTCTTTATTATTATTATTTCGCGATTCTTCGGCATAATTGTGACATTGCTTCATATTTGAAATTTTTAAAATCGATTGACTAAAGAATTAAGGAACATCAGAGTGATACCTGAAGGAACGGAACTGGACAATCAGTGGGTGCAGAACATGTTCACACGAACGAGTGTAAAGTAAACTTTGACGAAACGAAATCATTAGCCACTACAAAGAACTACCATTGAAGGATATCCAGAGAAGGCATCGAGATAGAGAGGTATCCAAACTGCAGCTATGAATATGGTTTTAAACTCATGGAAGAGACTACTACTGGAATCAGTAATAGCAGATCTTGAAGAAGTTGGCAGTGTGAATAGAGAAACCTTGATGATAACTACGTTAACACAGGGAAATCTAAAAGGAGATCGTATTACAGGTCACAAGCCGTGAAAGCTTATGTAATTTTAAAAATTCATTGTGAGTTTTTAATGAACGAAACTGTTTAAATTCTCTTTCAATCGCAAAGAACATTTTCTACATACGTACAAAGTTACTGCTTTTTTAGTTACAGATAATTTAATTTGAAAAGGCAAAAGAAGATAGTTTGTGTAAAACTTTCTGAGATAAATTTATTTTGTAAATAGCATAATTAATGTTATTTTTATCTGTAGTTTACACCAAACTTTTAAATTATTTAGCACTAGTTAACAATAAGAAGTATACCTAGAATATTTGAAGAAAGCAGTAGATATGCTCAATAGCCCAATTTCGAGATACGAGGGAGCGTTTTTATATTCGCGGAATGGGGGACAAGGGGTGGAAATAAAAAAACCAAATTATTTTTCGTTTTCAATATATTCACCTGCAAGACGGATACATTTTTCACATCTTTCAATTAATTTATTTATACCCTCATAAAAAAATGATTTCTCTTTATCTGCAAAATACGCCGAAACTGCCTTCTTGACTTCATCATCGGCAGTAAATTTTTTACCCCGCAGCTTTTTTTTCATTTTCGGAAACAGGTAATAATCACTCGGGGCCAAGTCTGGGCTATAGGGCGGGTGATTCACAATTTCGAAGCCCACCTTATGCAGGGCAGCTAACGCAACGCGGCTCTTGTGGACGGGCGCGTTGTCGTGCAAAAGCAGAACACCTTTTGTCAATTTTCCCCGTCTTTTCTCTTTAATGGATTCTTTTAGTCGCTCTAATATTGAAACGTAGTATTCTCCGGTTATAGAAACACCTTTATCTTTATAATCAATCAACAATATTCCTTCCGAGTCCCAAAATACTGTTGCCATGAGTTTCCCAGCTGATTGTGACACTTTAAATTTCTTGGGAGGTGCTGTGCCCTTTTTATGCCACTGCATGGAGTTTTGTTTGGACTCAGGTTCATAATGATGAACCCAAGTTTCGTCTCCAGTAACAATCCCACTTAATACACCATCCTTGTCTTCATTACAGAGGTCCAAAAATGCACGCGAACGCTCTACGCGCTGTTGTTTTTGCGGCGGCGTGAGCATTCTCGGCACCCATCTTGCGCTGACCTTAGACATTCCGAGATGATCGTGTAGGATTTTAAAAATTGTTGTATCGGATACTCCAACCATTTCTGCGAGTTGTTTCTTCTTTAGTCGAACATCTTCGAGTACAATTTGTTCAACTTTTTGGATAAGTGCTGGCGTGGTCACCTCAATGCTCCTGCCCGGCCTCGGGTCGTCTTCAAGGGATTCCCTTTCTTGTTTAAATAAACTATGCCACTTGTACACCATGGTTTTTCCTGGACAAGAGTCGCCGTAAACCAATGACATCTTATTCATTATGGTCGCAACTGATTTTCCTTGCCTGGTAAGGAACTTTATAACGGCACGATATTCGATTTTTTCCATATTTCATTTTCACTCCTGATTATGTTACTTGGTTGACGATAGCTCAAAGACTAACTGTCTAATAACAATGAAACTTCGTATTTATACTAATCATGAGTCGCTGCACAGACTACGCCCCCAATGCGCCTACTCACCCCTCTACAACCCTCTCATTCCGCGAATATAAAAACGCTCCCTCGTACGATACACTAGTGTATTTAAAAGAAAATTGAAAAATATTATGTATGCAATGAAATGGAAGTTGAAGTCTGTTTTTGAGATTTGATGTTAGACTTTTTCTTAGGGGATCAAACGTATAAAAACACCCCAAAATCTATAGAAATTACAAAATCAAATAACTGAAAAAATCACGTCGTAAATGATATTCAAATGATTTACAATGATGGCATTACTAAAACGCGACGAACACATTCGAAATCTTTATAGCTTCGAATAAAATTATTGTCTTTTGATAGAAGCTTTATAGCAATCTTTCTGAACACGGACTTTCTATTTGTCGTCTTGCAGTAAAATATATACGATGTGTCTCGTTTAAATAGGTTAAAATGATTTTAAAATATATGGTGTGATATTCATTAGCGAGGAGTGTGTGAGTGTAAGGTTATCACTAATTCGGTGTTCAAATTATATTAAAAATGACCGAAATGTATTTTCTTTAGCGAATTTGTGTTTAAAACTAACACGTTTTGGGTAAAATTATATATATCTATTTTCTTACATCTACTTGAAGGATAACGATCTCAAAAATATTTTAGTGTATGTTTATAAAATTTATAAACGTACTATTTGAGTTTAGCGTAATTTAGTTTTTCAAGAGCGTTCGATTGAAATTTCATGTTAAATTCAAGCGTTGAAAAATGTGAAGTGTAATTGTCAAATACAAACGTAGTCAATTATGCATCAAATAATTGCTTTCAGCAGTTTCTCTAATTTTATGAAAAATTATCATTGGTTATGCATTAAATTTAATAAGTACAAAATATTGACAAATTCAATTTGAATTGACTTCAAATGTCACATAGTATAGGTAGGTCATAAAAGAGACAAATTAGAAAAAAAATGACGTAATTCATAAGACACGCACTTGTCCTTGAGCTAGCGCGATACCTATATTATAACATTCATTTTTAATATTATAAAAATGGATAAACTATATTAGTAATTAATTAAAATTTAACAATAGTATAAAAACTGACGACTTAATTGGACGTGATTTATGGAAAAAAGACTTTCATGTTTAGTTGAGATGAATATTTTTTTAAAGGTAGATGCAAATTTCTTCCGATTTTAATTTTTGAAAAAATCTACAAGGACTCTTTGAAATGAGTTATTGATTCACATGCGTAATAAATGTTTATTGTTACTTACTATAAAGTATTTTCTATTTTTTTAACATCGTTAAATTATTTTGGATAATATGCAATGTAATCTTAACCTTATAGATTTTGAACATACTTAAATGTTTACACAAAATTTTAATTTTGTATTTGTATTGCACAACTTTTGTTTTCTTTACAAATCAAGTCAAGCAAGTAACTTAACTAATTATTTTTAAAAATTCTCCTCAAATGCAGCACCCATCTTGCACATATATATTTTTCATATCCAATTTATTATGCAAAATCGAAATCATTGATTCATATAAGTCTAGAGCTTCTGCTATTTAGCATAATTCTACTTCGCGTTAATCTAGTATCATATCAAGTAATCGTTTGTGGAGTCTGCAGTCTTTTGTACGTCCACTGTGGCGTTCATCAAGTGTACTAATTTTTTTTATGATGGCAGTAGTAGTAGTCTCCATAAACAAACTTATTTCAACGATTGCTTTATTTTTAAAAATAAGTACACTGATCGGTACTCCACTCTTTCCATGTTTCAAAACAGGAGGTCAAGCGAAAGCATTGTTTGCTAGTAATTTATTTCTTGTACTATTAAGCACAGGACTGTATGTACATATATATATATATATATATATATATATATATATATATATCGAAGAAAGTGAAGAGAAATATATCTTTACTTTAGCATTAGTACAGAATATGTATTACAAAATTTACGTTGACAAAAACTCGAGCCTTTATTGCGACCCACCATTATGTTATTATTAAATGTATCTACTATATCAAAATCTTTAAATTATGTAAAACTAGACAGATATAATTGTGACTTTTTAAAAACTTTCGAGACAGTTTTTTATTTCGTGGACAGAAGGACAGAAGAGTTGGAAAATGGAACCCACAGAGATTCTATTTACCGAGAAAGAGCTATCAACAGCGGCGAATTTGATACCGAACAAAAAATACCTGGACTAGGCGGTATCACAATGAAGATCCTCAAGACCGTAGCACGCATATGTCTAGATCTACTCCTGAATATGTACAACCGCTGTCTTACAGAGGGAGTTTTTTTACAGGAGATGGAAAATCCAACGACTTGTGTTGATAAGCAGAGGCAAGAATGACACAGCTATAGCCGGCAGCCGGCAAACTCATGGAAAGATAGCTGAGGACCCGATTGGGGATGAGCATCAATGATACTGGAGGTTTATCTGATAGACAGCATGGCTTCAGGACAATCTACGGTTTGTGCGGTAACTTGGATGGTAGAGAACTTCGAGGCCTCTCAGCGAGGAAGTCATTACTCGAGGCTCTTGTTTATGCTGATAACGTTGAACGTAATGAACGCTTTCAATTCGGCGAAGCGGGACGTGGTCGTGGACGCTTTAGAGAACAGTTTAATCAACACGCCTATCTGCTAAGTATGGTCCGCAATTACCTTAGTAAAAGGCAGTTTTTCTACCAAATTGATGATGGTCTGTGTACGAAAAGTGTAATAGCTGGAATAGCATAATGGAACCTTATGCTAAACTGCGTAGCTCTCAACTTGTGGAATGTGGTCTACGATGGGATCATGGAACTGCTTCAAGATATATGAGTAGTGTAATTTCATGGATAGATTAACATGGCCTGACCTCGGCAACAGGTAAGGTGGAAGTTACCTTATTCACCAGAAGGAGAGTCATCATAGAGGTAGAAATGACTGGGGGATAGACACAATATAACGAGGTTTGCATCTGTATAACAAGATGACTTCTTGGAAACACATTTAGTCATCGAAAAATAAAGCCGCTAGGGTAACAACGATGCTGAGCCGACTCGTGTCTAATGTGAGGTCCAACGGAATGTAAACGCTGGCTGCTTATGAAAGTAATCGTCTATACTACTACTGTGCGGATTGGGCCCATGCCTTATCGTCACAGACTTGATACACCGCGATCGGTGAAATAAACTACTATCTTACACAGCTCTTCAGCGGACATGGGTTCCTTAACACATACTCGTACTTGGCCAGAATGGATAAGGGACACAGCTTGCTAATATCAGGAGTCTACAGAGGAGAATGCTCCGCGCAACTTCTTCGAGTGCGAGAGGGGGGATCGAGTACAGAAATGCACTACAAGAGGAAATAGGTCTTAATAATGTTGTCTGGAAGCGATCGTTGGGAAGAGATTGCCAGGTTCGTGGCGAGGGTTCTGAAAACGAAGAAAAATGAGATTGAAGCAATGGTAGTAGTCAATTTAATTACAAGGCGTCATCTTGAAATAATTCAAAAACCGGTTCCGACGTGGAATTTCACCTTGACAAAATAAGTTTCTTCTAGGTGCTAGCCCCACACAACGGGAAACTTGGTTTCTTCTTCAATATTAGGTTATGTGATAAATTGCATTGTATTTATAACTGCTACTAGAGTGTTACAATAAAGTATGTATAATAACCGTTCCAGTAATTTGAAACAGAAATTTTCATAAAGAAAATTATTTTAAAAACGGTGAAAAACGAGAAAATGCTATATGAGAGTTTTTATATCATATTATAATGCACTGAGTATTGTGTAAGATGAATTTCCTGATTTTACTGTCAATTATATGAATGGTGCAGCAGAGCCATCAGCGCACCGCAAATTTCGGTGAAGAGGAAACTGTTATTCGAAAATCTGATAACAATGGTACAAGAAAGTGAATCGGCATTCAGAATATTGAAGTATCTTTCTTACTTATTTTGGCTTAAATTTTTCGTTCTGATCTACTCATATCATCATTGATAAAAATCTAGGGTCTAGCTTCCAAACAAAGCAATTTTTATTTAACAATCCCATCAAGAATAGAATACAGCGAGTGGTTCTTAAAACATTTAAGTAACAACAATATACTGAATTTTGCACTTTTTATTAATGAACTATAGTTTCTTCTCTTTGGATATAAATAGATGTATAAAATTAATCTTCTGACATCAATATATTAAGACTCCTCCATATTCATATAAAATAGGGATTTGACTAGCCATTTCTTATAACTTATCTAATTTACTTTACTGAAACTGTTAACGCAGATAGGCATCGAAATGGTATGGAGGAAACCACTTGTACGGTGATGTGCTTTTGAATAGTAATTTTGAATGGGATGCAAAAGAAATTTTATACATCCACACATAGATTTTTTTCAAGATCTTCAGATTTAGCAATATATCTTCCCATATGTATAACGTTCTTAAAAATAATCCGCAAACATTGAAAGTCTTAGAGATGTAATTACAGAAACATACAATTTAATAACTTCTCAATCGTTACAAAATGGATGTGAGAATATGAAGAAATGTGTTAGGAGTTGAATTGAAGCTGCAGGGGAACATTTTGAACATTTTCTGTAATTTTTCAAATCAAATCCCTATTTTTCTTTGAAATTAGACGCTCTATTATCAAGACAATCAAAATCATGCAATTTTAGCAAAGTATTCTAAAGCAATGTAACCCAAAATTATTATTTGCGAGTCTATGACAGACATTACTAATAAGGACATTACTTATTAAGCAATATTATGATAAAATGACGTTATGACAAAGTACAAAACTATAAAGCCTGTTCCAGTTATAAATTCAATTGACCTAAAAGGATAACTAGATATTGCAAAGAAACTTTTCCTGGTTGTAGTTTTTGTTTAACTTAGTTAATTACTAACTGATATTAAAAATTGTGATTAACTTAGAATGTTTTAGCACGATTAAAGTTTTATGTTATAAAAGGTCGTAATATACTTAATTTAAAAGTTGTGATTCTAGAAACTCCTCCTTCCTTTGTTTGCCTTCTTATCATGTAATATGCAATTTAATACTTTCCTATTAATAAAGTTTTCATCACGTTAAGGGCATCTGAAGTTATTAACCATATAGCTCCGCTGCAGTTTTAAATATTATTTTATATGTGCATATGGCAACAAAAGTATCAGTCAACTTCGTTGATATAATACTCGTAAAAGCTAAAAAAGTAATCCTTAGCAAATGGAATAATTATTGATATAACATGTGATGAATGAATATAGTATTAAAATTTAGTAACAGAAATATATAATATGAAATTAAGTAAAGAAGATGTAAATTCTACATATTCTCGCATTTATATAGAATATAGTATTGTCCATAGATATAGTCAGGATATGATATTATATAGAGGGTACTAGGAAAGTTTTGCAATATGACGCAACAATGAATCGTAGGAAGCTGCTTGTTGCTGCATATTGAAACATTTTCACGCGCCATGTCGATGGGCTCAGTTATTCATTAGCTGTGAGAGTGTAAAGTGCTTGCGAGGGCATCGTTGTCACGAAATGAGATAAGGGCAGTTTTGCGTTATAATTTCGTGCGTGGTTTAAACATAGACCAGTGCTTCAAAGAAATGACTCTTGCACTAGATGATGTTTGTCCACATCGCACAACGATATTCAGGTGGTATAGAGAATTCCAGAGGGGAAATTTAACTATGAAGGTTGCTGAGAAAAGAAACTTAAATAATTAACAATAATTATACTAGAATCCGGTGCTCCGCCTGTGGCACTACACCGGATGTAACCTAACCTTAAGCTTTAGTTACTACAAAGCTAACTATTGTATCTAAATCTAAACCAGTCTTATCTAGAGCTGTAAGTGTGACCTAGCCCGCGTCCTGCTTAAATATTATTCACAATTCCGCTCCTACCCTGCGGAAGTAGTCCGCTACTTATAAATCTCATTCACTAAAATGTCCAATATTCTATCATACACATCCCTTCAGGTCGAGAGGCCGATGAATCGTTCTTCAACGTCGTCTTGTCTCCGCTCTACAGTCTTGGCCTTCCTCTTCCCGGTGGAATCTCTCCGCCGCCTCTCCTCCTTTTGGGATTTTGGGCCTCTGTAACAACAGAGAACCCGGTAGCTTCTCCACTCAATACGTTCATTCGGACATTCATTCCGTAGATCTACAAATGCTCACCTTGTATACGTCGTGCAAGTGTTTGAGGGTGTTAGTGTGTCGCTCGTACTCGTGTTTGTGCCGTGTGTATCCGTATTGTTGATGTGTGTACGCGCTCGTGTGTGTGTGTGTGTGTGTGTGTGTGTGTGGGCATCTCTCTCATTCATTTGTGCTCGCCCAAAAAATAAAAAAGAATTATATTTAACTTATCGCACTTTGGCCATGGTTGGTCATCGTGGTCGTCTTCCTGTCTTGCGTGCCCATTATACTGAACAGTGTCTGCCTAAAGTCATTGGATCTATGAAGAACCTGCGGCCAAAGTCACGAATGGACACCTGGTTCCTCCATCACGATAATGCTCCGGCTCACCGCACAAAAGCCTGCACCGAATATTTGACCACGACATGATTGAAACTCTTCGAGCACCCTCCCTACAGTCCAGATCTTGCTCCCTACGACTTTGCACTGTTCCCGCATATGAAAATGAAGCTAAAAGAGAGGCGGTTTTTCAGTGATAAGGACCTTCTGCGGCCTTGGGACAACGAGTGTGCTTTACTCCCTAGTGAAACTTGGCAGAACTGGTTTAAACATTGGTTTCAGAGAATGGAGAGGTGTATTGAGTGTAGAGGAAATTACTTTGAAAAAATTAAATAAACAAAGCTGTATTGCAAAACTTTCCTAGTACCCTTTGTAAAATCGTCTTACTAACTGAATTATTCTACTAAATTTAACACATTAAATCCGAGTTTACTACATTAAGCTATATTTGAATTATAAAGACCAAGAAACTTTCCTAGTAGCCTTTGTACATGTTTTCACGGTTTTAAATATTTGTTTGCTTGTAAATATTGAAAATTTCATAAAATTCATTTAACCTTTTTTGAGTAGGAGAGGTTGGGTTTGGTTGTTGGCATATTATACTGTAGTAAACTAAAACTGTGGTTTCAAGGAAGCTTTACTTACAGTTCATTTTACAGCATATTAATAGCATGTTAATTATTTTGGCGTGTTGTTTCTGGACATTTATTACATTACTATTATTTAATCCATTTCTCTCCCTCTCTTTCTCTCTCTCTCTCTATATGTATATTATATATATATATATATATATATATATATATATATACATATTTATTATCTTTCAGTATTTTCTATGCAATATTTATGGCACGGAGAGAGCATTACTCAAAGGAAATACTTGCAAGTGTATTGACGTATGGTTGGATGCATATTTTTTGAATTATTCCTTATAATACTATCTATTTCCATAATTATACTTTTCTAATAGTTTTTCATTGTTAATTACATTGTTACAGTAAATACTTTCTTTTATTTATCTATTTTAATCTCCATTTTTATCTAATCGTTGGTCTAATTTACTTTTCTTTTAGTTTTCCACATATTCTGGATGTTCGATGTAGCTTATGCGTTATTTATTTGTTTTACATTTACTGTAGTTATTTAGCTAGCTAATGTTTCTGACAAGTATTAATAACAATTTGATGAAGAAGGTGGGCTAATTTCTTATAAAGTAAAAATAACAATGTCCAACGTGTAAATTTCCTTAGCTGTATACAATAATAAGTATATCTAATAAATATAGGATGTACACTGTTTAATTGAGTAACAAATACATAACATGAAAATTAGAAAGAAATAAGTTTACTTTATTTTTATGTTAAATAGAGGAAAACTAATCTGATTAGCATATTTTCCAATATCTTCGTAGATTATACAGTAGATCTAAATTCCTAATTTTTTTCTTACGTATTTATAGCAGAAATAGCCTGAAGCAAAGTTCAATTTTGAATCTGCTGTTTTCGACTTTTATCTGTAGGCATGGTTTTAGGTTTTGATAACCTAAAAAGAGGTGATGGTATTCTATGAAAGAAAGATTAGTTAAATAAATTAATGGTTTTACAGTGTAGTTTGTTATATTCTTAAACAACGAGAAACATACATTATTAATTTCGAACGAATTTTTATGTGAACTTTATTTTCTTCTGTTTGCCTCATACCTTTCCATGTCAAGTATCAAATGATTTTTTTAGTTTAAGCAATTATTTCAACAAGGACATTTGCTTTAACATGTATACCAATATTACAAAAATTGTTCCTCAGCAGGTAAACGAAGAGAAATATCTTTTATATGTTAAGAAAAAGCGATGTCTCAGGAAATTTTAAAGTGGAAAAAAATGCAATTTCATTAGTATTTGTCTACGCAAGGTTGTTGTTGTTTTGTAAATATATAGTCGTCTCATCGTACATAAATTTTTCTATCTTGAGATATAATTTTTAAATAAAAAAAATGTGAAACGATTTTGGCTTTTATGACAAGTACATTATTTACAAATATAATTTAGCATGCTTGCGCACGTGTTACAGTTTTTCATTAACTTGCCTGTTAGGAAGCCAACGGCTGGAACAAAAAAACATTGTCCTATAAAATCAATACTTAGTAAGTATATATATATATGTGTGTGTGTGTGTATTTATACAAATACGCACACACGTATTTGTAAATTTAGAAACATCAAGCTATGCTTGAATATTTACCTGTTGAGATAATTCTGTATGAATTCCCAAGGTAGTATTAGTTCTTGGGCTTACCTAAGAACGTCTAACTTGGAATGCCTTAATTCGTTACTAGGGACGTTGTTTTATTAGTAGCTCTGATATCGAGGAAAATTCTTTGAAGCAGAGCATAATTTATACGGATGGTTGAACCACAAGGGGTGAGATACAAGGTTAATGTGTACACAGTCATCAACTACTGAGTATGGTCTACGTCGAATAATCAATAACTTTACACACGCACATGTTTCATTTTGACCTTGATGTCAGACTTTTTTACGGAAAATAATTAGCTTCTTTCGAAAATGTAAGAATAAATATTTGATAAAGTGAAGGACACAATTAATTTTGTACAATGTTACACGAGAGTCGTATTTTTCGCTTTAACACACTTTCCTTTAAAGCTAATAAAAAGGCAAAATAAAGTTTTCTGTTTATGTGTATATATATATATATATATATTGTGTGTGTGTGTGTGGACGCGCATTTTGCCATAAAATATGCGATCGAATATTTAGGGCAATATATTAATATTAAATATTGGCAAATACCATAGATTAGCGAAACGTTAAAACTACTGCGAGCGTATGACAAAATTTTAAAAAAAGTAACTAATATTTGAGTGGCAAATGATTGAAATTTGTGCAAAACAAAGTAAAGGATGAACTGAGAAACGAACAGCCAAGATTTCCTCAAATCTTGATGGATGAACATAAGCAGGGTTGGTTATATCTTTTTGAGTTACGCAATTGCTTTCATTAGTAATTACTGGTGATGAAACTTGGTGCTTCTACCACGAGACATAAATAAAACGTTAAACGCAATGTAAATTCCCGGGTTTATTGAGACCTAAGAAAGTACGTTTACAGTTTAAAATCATGCTTGTAAAGGGTTTTCCAATAGGGACTTGATAACTTTTAATTCAATTTGTGAACGCACCCTTTCACTAATCATCGAACTGTCACTGTCAATTTATTCAGTAAACTTAACATTTTCATCATGGTAAAGTACACGAACGAACAACGTCTGCAAATTATAAAAATTTACTACGTAAATTCGGAGTCGGTGACCGCTGCTTTAAGAGCGTTAACTCCGATATTCGGTCGTAATTCTCGCCCTAGTAGACAGGCAGTAACAAGTTTAGTGCAAACATTTGAGTCTACATATTCGTTGTGTGATGTTGCCGTGCCAGTGAGACAACGGGTTGATCGAAGTGTCGAAAATATCGCTGCCGTTGAAACGTCCGTAGCAAATGTTCCAAATCAGTCAATTCCACGGCGTTCTCAAGAGTTGGGCATAGCCCAGACCACTTTATGGCGAATTTTGCGTAAGGATCTTGGTTTACACCCATACAAGATCAAGCTGACTCAAGAATTGAAGCGACGTACGTTCTCCGATTGGGCTCTGGAAAAGATGCGCCGAGATGATCAATTTCATCGCAAATTCATTTTCAGTGACGAAGCTCATTTTTGGCTCAATGGGTTCGTCAATAAGCAAAATATGCGTTATTGGTCGTGTGTAAATCCACATGTGCTTTATGAAACACCACTTCATCCACAAAAAATAACTGTTTGGTGCGGTTTGCATGCAGGCGGCGTCATAGGGCCATATTTTCTCGTCACGTTACTGTGAATGGTAATCGTTATCGCGCCATGATTACCGATTATTTTTGGATCGAATTGGAAGATATGGACTTGGACAACATATGGTTTCAGCAGGACGGTGCCACAAGCCACACAGCACACGGTACAATCGATTTATTGAAGAGTAAGTTTGATGAGCGTGTTATCTCAAGAAATGGACTAGTCGATTGGCCGCCTCGTTCGTGCGATTTAACGCCTCTAGACTTTTTTCTTTGGGGCTACGTCAAGTCATTGGTCTATGCCAACAAGCCGACAACTTTGGAAGAGCTCAGAGCCAACATTGAACGCGAAATAGCAGCCGTTTCGGCCGAATTGTGTGTCTGAGTCATCGAAAATTGGGTCCAACGAATCGACCGCTGCAAACTTCCCCGCGGTGGCCATATGAACGAAGTCGAGTTCCATTCATAAATGTTTTGATTGTACTTCAACCCGATAATAAAGTTTTTGAAATATCTCAAATGGTCTGCATTTTATTTTGAAAAAAAGTTGTGAAGTCCTTATTGGAAAACCCTTTATGTTTTTTGGTTACTAGAAAATACATTGTTAGGAATAGATCAACTGTCAATTAATAATACTACTTAGATAAAAGTGTGAAAAAGATTACTAGATTTTATTTGGAGCTAAAGACTTAAATAGCGTATTGATAAGTCGCCAGCCATCTTTTGACAAAAACGGTTACCTTATTCCACCTATTCGACTTAGCTTTAGGTAATTTCTGGTTATTTGGAAAATTGAAAAACATAATAATGTAAAAATGAAGGCAACTTATTTGTATAAATACATATTCAAATTGTCTTTCTAAATATTGGCATAAACATAAGTACAGGGTGTAGATAATAAAGAAGTGTCCATTAGACATTGAGTGTTCAAGGTAACAGTTCTGTTAATAATAGAAATAATGTGCATAATAAAAATACGGATATAATAATGCTCAAAAACTACTATGGCATGAAACACAAACAAGGAAAATAAAATGCAAAAGAAAGCGTTACGCAAACTAATTTAAAAATTATCTTCCTCTGGGCTTCCGGGCTGGAACCGCGTCACTGTTATAATTGCCGAAGTTTCGTACCCATTCGTATGGGACATCTTCAGGGCTCAACTACTGCTAGTGTTTGTTGCATTGAAATAGTTTCAGTGAAGTTATACGAGTGAAGCGGTTCCAGCCCTGAAGCTCAGAAGATGATAGTATGGACCACAACCGCGGAAGTCTACATACCAGATTAATTTAAAAATTATTTTTTATTTTGTAACTGTTTATTATTACATAATAATTATTATCCCATATTTTCATTCCTAAACAAAAACAAAACTCAATTTTAAATAAAACATTTATTGATTGGAAACATAATTTGTTTAATATTTACACTATATTTTTGACTTGATTATTTAGATAACGTTTGAATAATTAAGTTTCGCTGGTTTGGAGCAAGTTCTGTATTTTCCTAAACGAACACATATTGAGTTCAACATTTTTTAAAATTTCAGTTAATTTAATTGTCATATCTAATATATATGTATATATATTGTTATGACTGATTGGTCTTATTAAGAATAATGTAGATTGTAAGAGGAATTAATATCATAACTAGCATTTAAGGTTAATAAAATGACATGACACAAAAATAAAAAA
Organism: Dermolepida albohirtum; assembly: GCA_031893035.1. Classification (NCBI taxonomy): domain Eukaryota; kingdom Metazoa; phylum Arthropoda; class Insecta; order Coleoptera; family Scarabaeidae; genus Dermolepida; species Dermolepida albohirtum. Next base: position 94,913 of record JAVIWB010000551.1, on the reverse strand, counting down.
TGCACTTTATATAGTAATGAATCGAACATATAAATATTGAAGAATATGTGTATTATTTATTGTAATTAATCCTAATTACTTACTGAGAAAAATTAAATGATGGGCATATAGACTCTTATTTAAACATTAAGGGCGTTTATGTATAATGAGCAACATGAAATAAAACCTTTCATATATCATCGGGTATATGATAATGATTGTACATATAATACTGTATAACTCTTGTTAAATCGTTCTTCGAATATAGTGCACCTAAAAGAGAATTATCAATTAGTATAAGGTAATTTTATGATGAGCGATAAGAAGTATCGAAAGGAAATGTTAATAAGATATTCTATTCACTTAAGGTTGATATATAACCTCTTTCCACATTAATTTTTCGTATTCTGTATACGTATTTCGACAACTAAGTTCTCATCATCAGCAGACAATTAAAAACTACGGCAAAAGACCGTACACGATTTGTACCGTTGAAAGCCAAATCAACACTGTGACTGATGTTACAGATCGTGTACGGTACTTGTTTCGTACAGGTTTTTTGCCGTAATTTTCCAGGTGCGACACTGTTTAATTGTCTGCTGATGATGATAATTCACTTGGCGAAATACGTATACAGAATACGAAAAATTAATGTGGAAAGAGGTTATATTAATATACCAACCTTATGTGGTTTTAAAAAAAGTTTCTCTTTTGTTTGTGCAATTCTTATTGGTGGCATGTATAAGCTTATAAATATTCAATTTAATTTGAAATTAATTATTTCTTAGTCAGTTATATATTAAACATACAAGTTTTGTTATCAGTTAAAGACAAGTTTTGAATATATCTATTGGCGAAGGATAATGATGCAATTATGGATGGTTTGTGAACATAATACGAGTATGAAGATGTGTATGTTACTAAGGTAGATCTGTTTATTTATTTAAAATTGTAAACTTTAAACAGTACAATGGGAGAGTTAAAAATATATAATTGTAAGGGTTATTAATTGAAAATTTAAATTGAAAAATAATTTTAAAATAATAAGTTGACATTAGTGGATATATAATATGATAATTGCATAAACACATTCAGTTTGATGAAAATAATTAATTATATTGCTATGATTGTTAAAAGATTTTATTTTATATTACGAAATATAAGTTATTAAAGAATATTTATCTTCTGTTTATTTTATATATAGTAAAAGAAATTTATCATGATCTAAAGCTAATATAAGTATAATTATTTTTAAATAAAAGGTATAACATACATATAATTTACATTTGAGTTAGTTAAATTCATGTCCTTAAATTATTTCTTTTATATATCACAAATAGTTTATGAAGCATAATGGATTCATATTACAATACACGTAAAAATAGCATTTTTATAAAAATAGAATTTTGTAGAGCTTTCAAATTTTTCAAACTTCATTAAGAGTAAATGTTACATTATGCTAGAAGCACGATGTCGTGATTCTGAGAAATAAGAAAAATATCGAGCGAATTTATTATTAAAGTAAGTACACGTTGTTTTTGTAACATTTGACGCAAGCCAATGTGGAACTTGAATACTTAAATATGATAGTAAATATTAAATATATATATATATATATATTCATTTATACATGTAAAAGTTATAACTATATATGTATATTAAATAATATAATATAATAATATAATATTATAAAAATAGAATTTTGTAGAGCTTTAAAATTTTTCAAACTTCATTAAGAGTAAATGTTACATTATGCTACAAGCACGATGTCGTGATTCTGAGAAATAAGAAAAATATCGAGCGAATTTATTATTAAAGTAAGTACACGTTGTTTTTGTAACATTTGACGCAAGCCAATGTGGAACTTGAATACTTAAATATGATAGTAAATATTAAATATATATATATATATATATATATATATATATATATATATATTCATTTATACATGTAAAAGTTATAACTATATATGTATATTACATTTATTAATTAATACTGCAGTAAAACTACGTGCTAATAGGCCTTATAACTCTTGTATAACATAAGAAACACGTTGGCATTCTTTAAATTGCTAAGGATGGTAGGATGATAAATGCACACATTTAAAACAAATTACATAACTAATTTTGTCTTTATAAATATTGTCACAAACATAGGTAAAGGATGAAGATAGTAAAGAAGTATAATTTGGCAAAATGCTAATTCTTTAGTTCTTAATTCAGTTTGCTCTTCTTTGCAATTAAAAGTAAAGTCCGTTGGCAATCTCCTTTTATAAAAGACTGACTGGTATTTAGAATGATTTATTTATTCAGAAACCCTTTAGGTGGTTCAATAAAGATTTAATTTTATCTTTATTACAGATGAGCTCCATTCAGTCAATGAGAAAACTTTGAAAGTGCTATCGAACGAATTGAATTTAATATATAACACTGAAATCCTAATTGTCTCGACGAATAATGAAAATTATATCTATTGCGAGTAAAATTAAGCTCCCCGGGAATGAATTGCTGGTGAAACGAGAGCGTTTGGGCAAACATAAAACCGAGCGCTTCCGATTTTGATTTTGATCTCTTGCTGTGTTGCTTTATACATGTGCGCACTTCGCTATTCTCATTTATAAGTCAGGAAGTTAATATTATCTTTTAGAAAGTTGGCACGCAATTAACAAGATAGTATTATATTGCTAATACCCAGCGTAAATATATTAATATTCTCGTCATTACAAACTAAACGGAAAATGTTATTCATTGAAGGATAATTATTGTCACTATTATAGATATTCAAGTCGAAATATTTAGATTGGAAGTGTTTCATTATGTCTATGATCATATAAATTCCATCTCACATTTTAATTTAGGTTACCGTTTAAATTAAAATTTATTTTACATTATATTTAACATAATATGTCAATTAAAATTAATGTGATATTCCCAAGCTCGGCCAATAAAATATAGGTTATAGAAATTTATAATTAAGTATTCTTCCGATTAAAAGTATTTTTCCGATCAGAAATTGTTATATTTATTTATTATAATTCAACGGAGTATTGAAGAATTGATGTTGAAGTGATATGTTTTGGAATTGTTTTAGACAGCAATAATTTGTTGTCCAGAGCAAATTTGTTCCAGATGAATATCTAAGTAATTTGTATTCATAATTTGCTTTAGTTCTTGAAAACTAAATATTATAGGACAGTTTTTCACTTGAGAACCTAATGTAGACATATTTTATTGCTTTAATTATTTATTAGCTTTTATTTCTAAGCTTTTAACGATGACACCATTTAAAGATTTTTGTTAACCTTGGGGTGCCTAAACAGGATTAGCATGGGAGTCTAAAATGACAGTGTCATCGGCACCGTAATTGTCTCCGAATATCTGCTGTACAAAGTAGATATAGTGTTAGGGCTAGCATTTAGTCAGTTCTTCAACATAGAAATACCTGTTCTGTATATTATATAATCCATAATTGGTTGCTTCTAACTAATTTTTTTACCATTTATCATATTTAGGAAATCAAGCATTTCCTAAGTTTGTAGGGAAGATTGGTAATTACATAATATTTTAAACCAAATTTGTACAAATATTTACTGTGTTGAGAATAATAAATGATAAAAAAATTAGAAAGCTCTGTATCGTTTTTCTCTGGATCAGTTTAGCTTGTTTATTCGATTGTTGTAACAGTCGGTGTTCATAACATGGCTTTTATTCTTCAAAATGTACATATATAACCCCTTTCCACATTGACAGTTAATGTGGAAAGGGGTTATAGATCAACCTTAGTGATTAACTATAATTACAATCCAACACATGTCTTGCTAGACTCGATTTTTCCGGCCGGCTGAATTTTATATGCGCGATATGTACTTTATACCGGGTTTCTATCGATCGTTTTGTTTGGCCGATGTATTGTTGACATGTGGTATCCCGGATTGTTTTTCTTATGTTGGTCTTCCTAATTAAACCATAGATTATCTCCGAATCAAAACCATTGTATCTCGCGATATTTTTAACAAAGTTCAATCGTATCTTATTTTTGTTAGTGGGAAATTAAGCAAGCGATTTATAAGAAAACAGAATCTTTTGTTGCATGCTATGATTAGATTGACATTGGTTTCTTTTCGGAAAATATCAGTTTCTATTTTAAGATTATTCCTAATAACTAAGATATCCAAAAAAGGCAACTTGTCTTGTTTTCTTTTTCTACTATAAATTTAATTGTCGGAAATTTTGAATTTAATTGACGAAAACATCCAAGTTGCATTTATGTGTATTGAAAATCGTGAAAATATCATCGACATACCTAATCCAGATTCTTGGAAAATATTTAGCTTTATGTTTTAATTCAATTTCAAAGTTACTCATTTTTGTTCATAAAAACTCAATTTGAAGGGAAGTTTTATGAACAAAATCAGGGAACTGCAATGGGCAATTGTCTTTCTCCATTCATAGCGGACTTATTTATGAGTAACACATTCTGGATGTCTAACAGTTCACATTCAAAGTGCTTTGCCAAATGTATAGTACAAGCTCCAAATATTTAAATAAGTTAGAGATACATCTGACTATATTGGCGATTAATCTTTTCTCAGAAGACTAAAAAGGCTTTATCCATTACATCTTCGTGAGTCTTTGAACGTAGTATAGTGTAATGCAGTGATTTCTTATGAAACTTATGTTGGAATAAAGGTTAAAACTTTATTTTTCTACAATTCTAACAATAATAATTAAACTTTAGTTGAATACAAGATATTTTTTAATATTGAATGTTGTTCTCTGTGTGTTATTTTGATCTATAAATCAAAATGCTAAAACTAATAATTCTAATGATATGTAATAAATTATATTTAAGAAGAAATAAAAAAATGTAATGCTAGGTGTTAATAAAGATTGCAAAGGTATTAAAATAACTTAGTGTCAGTGCTTCGTAAAAGTATATATGAAACTATAGGGATCTACGCAGTATAGAAAGTGGATCCGATATGGAAAGACCCTATCGGCTGGACGATTTTAAATTTTTAAAGTCAAAGTGTAAAAGTTGGTGAAATAGGACTAATATTACATAAAGGCTAAAAGAGTCGTGACCAACTTCTATATCAACTTCAACAGGCATATCTAAATAAACCAAAAGACTGCGGAGACACATCAGAATCAGAATAGATTTGAAAAGATCATAGCGACATAGATATTATGGCCACCTCAAGTAACTCTAGTTGTAAGGACAATTGTGATAATATAAAAAACAATTATAACTATCTATAAAATATATAACTAATTATAAAACTAACTATAAACTAATAATAACTATAAAATAATTTAAATTATTGACGATTATTGTTTATAATTATGAAATAATAATAATAATATTTCATATATACATCTTGACTAAAATTAATTTTAGAATTCATAAATAGACCGGCATAAAGACTAGATATAAATTGCGCTCTGTATACATTTGACAAATAATTACTAGAATTGTATCTTAAATCTCAATTTATAACATATAAAAGCTCAACAGGTGGCGCTGTGCTTTGGCTTTGGTTAAAATCTGAGCGTGTTTAAATAAATCTATTTACGAAGTGTTCAATGGAATTACAGAAGCATATATGAGATCGTTTCATAAACGTTAAGTTATTTTCTTCTACTATCTTCAATAAATTTTGATAATCATGTTCATGTGAAAAAAAATTATATGAATGCATTTAATAAAATTAGAAAGAAATAATACAATGTTTAAAGTTCACTGAATTTAATTAAAAATGTTTGCTCACAGGAACATATTTTATTTCATGTAAGTAGGCTCTGCATTCATCGTCGTATTTTTACACGTATGAATTAGTGACTTTCGGTAAATTGAACGCTGTTCTTTATTATTTTTGGCTACTTGAAAGTTTCTTATCGATTGATACTTCATGTTGCTTTCTGACGTACTTGTCCTTCACTTTGTTTTTCCTTGTATTCTTATTTATATTCTCGATAAATTTTAATGACTTATTTGTTTTATTTTTATTTATGATTAGCATTTTAGCCGGTTGAAAATTAAATGATAAGTTGTTTCGATTTCGAATCTGATATTGCTGTCCGGAATGTTTTTTTGTGGTTAGGGTGAATGCCGACAGCCAAAATCTTAAGTTATCTTGAGAGCGGGCATAATAATAACTTATTGCTTGCCAATACCCATTGCAATTAACGTTAAGCTGTTGCGTGAATGCAGAGGTACGGATTGTTATTATTACTATTGACGAGTTCTTGTCATCTATCTAGTATTTCGTCAATGTCCCCAGCAAATTTTTGAAACTAAAGAATGCTTAAACGGATTCTCGAACCACATGACCATTTAAAAAAGTTTTCTGTTGAACGCATTTTGCTCGAAGTTCTTGTACATGCTGTAGTTGCAAAATATAGAATTCTGATGTAATTGTTTTATTATACTTGAATTATACTTGAAAATATTATGAGCTATAAAACTAGGATTTTACCACATTCATACCAGAACTTATTGTTTGTCAAAGTTGGTTTTATACTTAGCTTTCGTTTTATCACACAATTGTCTGCTAAATACAATTCAGCGTAAGGAAGATACAATTTCTGCGATATAATGGATATCCATTTCGCTCAATAAGTCGACACAAAACTTATGTACATACACGCCTAATTTCTTTATTTTTTAGTCGACGATATTGTCTAACAGTCAATTAAGACCAGTCGTGTTTTAATTTTCTAATTTTGGTGCAGCTCAGATTCAACTAGGGTATTAACTGATTGTTTTTAAAATTTATTTACTGTAATTGTTATGTTTTCTCAACGATATTTTTCAAACAAGCAGTGTACCGTATGATCTGGTACTGTATATTTATCGTAGTATACTTTACATACCGTATATGTATGTATTTGAATTTACTTTGAAGTACATTTTAAATACCCATTAGCTTACATATTAATTGCCAAACAGTACATTTTAAATTATTCTAATTTAACATATTAAACTTTCTCCATTATATAGTTATGAATTCTGAGAAAAACGATTACGTATTTTAAAAATATATATATATATATATATATATATATATATATATACGAGGGAGCGTTTTTATATTCGCGTAATGGGGGACAAGGGGTGGAAATAAAAAACCAAATTATTTTTCTTTTTCAATACATTCACCTGCAAGACGGATACATTTTTCACATCTTTCAATTAATTTATTTATGCCCTCATAAAAAAATGATTTCTCTTTATCTGCAAAATACGCCGAAACTGCCTCCTTGACTTCATCATCGGCAGTAAATTTTTTACCCCGCAGCTCTTTTTTCATTTTCGGAAACAGGTAATAATCACTCGGGGCCAGGCCTGGGCTGTAGGGTGGGTGATTCACAATTTCGAAGCCCACCTTATGCAGGGCAGCTAACGCAACGCGGTTCTTGTGGACGGGCGCGTTGTCGTGCAAAAGCAGAACACCTTTTGTCAATTTTCCCCGTCTTTTCTCTTTAATGGCTTCTTTTAGTCGCTCTAATATTGAAGCGTAATATTCTCCGGTTATAGAAACACCTTTATCTTTATAATCAATCAACAATATTCCTTCCGAGTCCCAAAATACCGTTGCCATGAGTTTCCCAGCTGATTGTGACACTTTAAATTTCTTGGGAGGTGCTGTGCCCTTTTTATGCCACTGCATGGAGTCTTGTTTGGACTCAGGTTCATAATGATGAACCCAAGTTTCGTCTCCAGTAACAATTCCACTCAATACACCATCTTTGTCTTCATTACAGAGGTCCAAAAATGCACGCGAACACTCTACGCGCTGTTGTTTTCGCGGCGGCGTGAGCATTCTCGGCACCCATTTTGCGCTGACCTTAGACATTCCGAGATGATCGTGTAGGATTTTAAAAATTGTTGTATCGGATACTCCAACCATTTCTGCTAGTTGTTTCTTCTTTAGTCGAGCATCTTCGAGTACAATTTGTTCAACTTTTTGGATAAGTGCTAGCGTGGTCACCTCAATGCTCCTGCCCGGCCTCGGGTCGTCTTCAATTGATTCCCTTCCTTGTTTAAATAAACTATGCCACTTGTACACCATAGTTTTTCCTGGACAAGGGTCGCCGTAAGCAAATGACATCTCATTCATTATGGTCGCGACTGATTTTCCTTGCCTGGTAAGGAACTTTATAACGGCACGGTATTCGATTTTTTCCATATTTCACTTTTCACTCCTGATTATGTTACTTGGTTGACGATAGCTCAAAGACTAACTGTCTAATAACAATGAAACTTCGTATTTATACTAATCATGAGTCGCTGCACAGGCCACGCCCCCAGTGCGCCTACTCACCCCTCTACAACCCGCTCATTCCGCGAATATAAAAACGCTCCCTCGTATATAGGAGACGATCCTCAATGTTTTGTGAATTCTATTTGATTGTTTCTATTATCTGAATAATTAGAACAATTCATTAACTTTCTTATTTCCTTTTATTATATTTTGGAAGTTTGTCTCATTAACACTATTTTCATACAGGAATTATGTCTTAATTCTTTTCGTAATTAGTATTTAGTATTAAAAAAGGTAATATGGTGCACTTCACCAAAATTAATTAATTTAATTAACAATATTTGATTTTAATGCTAATAATAAACAAGATTTTGGAAGCTTTATTGAAGTTTAATTATCTTTTTCGGAACTTTCTTAATTTGGAGTTTCCTTTTGTGAGTTGAACATGTTTTGTTGAGTACATTCGCTCTTTTATTATTAAGCATATGATGTTCGGCTTGTGGCTTTGCCAGACAATGCCACTAATAATGCCAGTAAGTACAATATATTAGATTTTTTGTCATGTTATGTAAGGTTATTAAGATATGCTACAAAATTACGGCCTCTTAGAACCATGAAATTTATGTGCTTCTACTTACTATAACTTTCAGGAAAGGTCTGGGTTTTTTTTCTATGTAGTAACAAAGTTGTTAATTACAAAACAGAATTTGTTAGAAGGGACTGAATAAAGTGCGTACCATGATCTTTTATTTCAGCGAAATTTTATTAACTTGCAAATACGACTAGAAAAATAAAGTTTTGCACTTCTTTTTTTTATGATAATTATGGAATTGTTTTATAAACAAACGCATATAAAATTTTGGATTTCGAAAATTATAACAGTTTTTAATAGAAGCTTCTTTTAATAAAAAAATCTGTTGAGCTTGACTATTCGACCCGTATTTTTTTCGATTTATACCAAAAGGAAGTGATAGTCTAAGTTAACCATTATAAAGTATATCTAAATTGTTATTTAATTACATAAACGATTTTTATTTTTTAAACCTATTATTTATTTTAACAATTTGCTATACGAAATGATTATACCGACAAACTTGATTACTTTAAATATGTAGTTGCAGTTTCTTCGAATTTAGTTTTTAACGAACACGAATAATAATGGTAATATGTAATCGCTATAAAGAACTACAGAAACACATAACTAATGAACTTTGAAAATTACAGTCAATCGATCAACATAATTGCAGCTATGATAATTATTTTTAAATGGGCATATAAAACGTCTTAAATCTTGTGTTTGGTACAGCATTCGAGACTGAGAAAGATTTGTGTAAGATTTGTACCACACAAGCTAACTGATGATCAAAAATTTCTCAGAATTCAACATTGTACCGACTTGATTAAAGATCCAAAAGGGGACAAAGAAAACAAAAAAAGTATTGTATTACAACTAGAGTAAGACGTGGTGTTTTAAATATAATCCCTAGACCAAGCGTCAAAGCTCTGAATGGAAGCATCCAAGCGAGGAAAATCCGAAAAAAGCCGTTTGGAGAAGTCAAAAGTGAAGACGTTATTGATTTGTTTTTACATTTCGAAAGGCACACTGCACAAAGAGTTTGTACCAACTAGTCAAACAGGAAATGTTGTATATTATTTTGGCGTTATGAAGCATCTTTTGACGCGTATTCGTCGTGTGCGCCCTCAATATCGTGAAAATGGTAACTGGCGTTTGTTACATGATAATGCACCATGTCATCGTTTGACGCTTATCACCGATTTTCTAACTACAAATGCCCTTTTAACCATCAATCATTCACCGCATCCACCGGATTTGGCCCCCTGTAGTTTCTATCTGTACTCCAAACTTCATTCGCCGCTGAAAGGACAAGGTTATGCCGACATCGAACCCATTAAGGGGGTGTCGACAGCGATCTTGAAGGACATCTCTAAAGATGAATATGAAAATACATTCGACATGGTAGTTGACCATGCAAAACATTGTATTGAACCCGAGGGCGACTACTTTGAATAAAATGAAGAATTTTATCAAAATAGTAAGGTTTCCTTTTTATTTTAAAAAAGTTCGGTTTTCTCTGCGACTGTATAAAGCAAAATGACAGTACGAACGCTTTAGTCCAGGTTTAGTATTTCAATGACCTTGATGGATCTGGTCAAATTACTACGTTACCACTCGAGCGTGTCGATTAAGCTGTCTTCCTAATCAGATGGGTATGAGATCCTTACATACACATTAATTTCGGGGTGATAAGTAGATAAGGTAAACTTGGAATCTTAAAGTTAAAGTAGAGAAAAAAGAGGAACAAAGAAAGGAATTAGGCCACTACGAAATACAAAGTTCTTGATTTACATACCTCTGGGTGGCTTTTTGAGGGTTAATTCACTGTATCTAAGATCGATTAACTGTATCTAAGAACACCACGTGCAGTGTTTTTACCAACTTATCTATCACTTCTCAAAAAGTTGATAAACTATGTAATCGGATTTATAAAATCCAACGAAGTTGATAGAAATGCAATAAGCCATTTCCAATATGATAAACCTGATTAGTAATTCTAAGTTAGGACTTCTAAATGGCGTAAGAGCAGAAGCTTGTATTCACGTAGAAAGTTTACGTTGGGAAAGAGCGATAATAAATCGCCATTTGCCATTATATGACTAAGCATGAATAAAAAGTGAATGCTAATATTTTGGCCAAATAATTGCAAAACCACCGGAAATAATTTTCATTCAATACAAGGACAATAATCACATGATTTGGAAAATTAAATTCTATTAATAAAACAAAATTAAAATTTCGATGAGTTCTATATACTATTTACAATCGGTCGTATTGATTATCAACAACGGTGGACAGATACGAGAGGGCGCTAAGAGTACCAAAGAACAATAAAAATATGTCTATTCTAAAACCAAATACAGAGACTGAAATTATGTTTGTAACACCCTCTATACGTTTTTTACTTGTGTTCAATTCAACTGTATATACATATATATGTATAATCCAAATCAATGAAATTAATTGGGTATTCGGTCAATTGTTAAGAAAATTAAAATATGAAAAAACTAATCATTTGTTCTATCCTCTATATTTCGCTACAAATTTATAGCTTCCTCAGGAGTTCTAAAAAACAATAACATGTACAATATTTTAATCATGTTCACAATTATTATGTTTCTTACAAAAACCAGATTAATTTAAAAAATTCTTTAAAAAACATTCAAATGTGGTTTGTCATACTAAATACTAATAAATAAAATTATAAACTATTGCACTAGTGTCAGTGGTAGGTAAAGGTCAGAGCATGTTACACAAATAATTTACATTTGAAACTAAATCATTTTACGTGTAAGATCCTAAAAAAGGGGGAACCTTTTTTTCTTTTTTCCGAAAAGTGCTAGATTTTAAAAGAACTGATATACGAGGTGCATAACAAAAAACAAAAAATATATGAGTGTGGTAAAGAATCGATCCGTGTGACACTGATTTTCATTATATTAAATTGCAATATATAGTACTTAATTGGTTGATATCAGATTTATAATTGACGGTGGTTGGATTTTTACAGATGTGAGCCATTTCCAAGAATATTCTTTTCTTGTAATTGCTTTCTATCTCTAAAATGACGGGATTGTTAAAATCAAAATTGTGATCATTGCTTTTGACGATGGTATTACAGCCATCTTTTTTCCTACATATTAACATATTGTCTCTGTTTTTTCTATTCGTTTTCCTCACTTCTATGTAAAATTCTCTGATTTGTTTCCTTTTGTGAGTTTTCCATTTCTTGTAATTATCTGTCCACATCAATTCTTTTTTTCTTCTTATTGTCTGCGTTATTATTTTGCGGTATCTCTTATACTCTTCATTTTCTTTTGTTTGCACGCTTCTTCTATCTATTTTATATTGCGTTTCCACATTCTTTGTCAAACTATTTATGCTCCTTTTTTCTAGTTTTAGCATCCTTGCCGCTCTTATAACCGTTTTTGAATGTGCTTCCATTTTTCCTCTGGATTATCTCTGTCTGTCGTTACACTGTTACTAATTTCTTGTTCAAAGGACTTTCTAATTTACCCATCTTTTAACTTTTTCATATCTTGTAAACTCTAGATCCCAAAAGGGATCCAGAGTTTACTAAGATATGGATCACCATTGGGAGGTGTCCAATATTTTAGTCTTGCTATCACTATTATGTGGTCGCTGTTTCTATTTGTCCCATCTCCACGTGTCTCTATCTTCTCGCATTAAACACCAATCTGCTATGTTTAGCCTGAATTATTATATGACCAATTTGATATTTGATTTCTCGTCTTTAGTCTGGCAATATCTACGTTGTTTTATGGATAAACTTTATTTACACTTGTTTGATTTATTGACTCGCTATTTTCCAAGATATCAAGGCTTTTGCGGAGCACAAATCAAACGTACACTCTTGTTCGACTTTCCAGTTTTATAATATTTTTATTGAAGTTTCAATGCGTCTTAAATCTTCTCTTATATGTTTAAGTTGCATTGATAACTTTTTCTAAAACTTGCTTAATTACATGTTTGAATCAGTTGTTGAAAGACTTTTTAAACCATACAGAAACTTTTAATATCTTCTCCATATATCACTTAAATCTTTCCTTTATTGTCATTCGGCACGCCACACATTTAATTTATCTTACTGTAATTTCTTCTTTGTCTGGTCTACGGACTCTAACGTCGTTGTAATTTTGTTCCTACATATTTAATTATCATAATATCCTCCGGCTTTTTCGTTTCGTATCGTTTATATAGTATCTTCATGTGTACATTTTCATCTCTTCCAAGCTCTATTGCAGACTGTTCTAAATTGTTGTCATTATATTGATTTTCAGTGTTCTTCTTTCATATTAATAAAACTTTAGTTATGTAACAGTGGAGATTTATGTACATCACTCTTTCGTTTACATTACTTCTGTTTCTTTCACTGTTTCATTTTCATTATTTCTCTATTTCTTTAAATGTTTTATTAATACGTTTAGATTTATCTAATAATTTAGTTCTATTCGTATGATAATTTAATAATTATTTTAATAGTTTGCAAAAGCTGGGTGTTTAGCATTCGCTATTTATAATACTAAGCAATTTGCCATGAGAATGCAAATGTGAACAACTACGTCATATAAAATATTTCTTTTTTCTGTTTCTATTGTTTCGTACAATCCTAACTATGTACATATTGTCTTTCGAAATATTTTATTTTTCTGCTGATTCACTTCTATTATGTATATTTTATTAATATCAGTATTACTACATACATATAATAAATACTGGAACCATAAACACATTACATCCATTGTTCCTTTTGTATTTGAGAGAATTAACTATTATGTATACAGTAAAGTACTTAAAATCTATAAAGAATTCTATTGAAAAGCTGTGCCCCGTAAATTAAACAACAATTTATCTTATAACGTTTACGAAAGATAATTCCATTAGTGTGTTAAAATTTTTTTAATATATAATTCGATTTTTCAAGAATTTTTAAGTAAAATGGAACATTTACAAATAAAATCTTTATTACATATTTCTAGCATAATTTTTATATTATATCAGCCACTTTCCACTATAGATTTCTCATTAATGCTTAAGAGCATAAAGCTATAAAAATACTTTTATCTTTCTTATTTCAACAATATTGACCATATATCGAATTCTGTCTATTATATATTTGGTATATCTTATGTAGTAGACTTGTGTAAAATGTATAAAATAACATCGGCATGGAATGAAAACTAATATATGTATAGAATATAGAACGATGTTTTCAGCGAAATATTTCATTCATTATATGTAGTATGTGTACATAAAACTATTCTTTATGAGAGATGAACGATGAACGTATCGTATCGGTGAGAATGCTAGGCAATATGAATTTCATCAAAAATAAGTGCTACGTAATTTAACATTGAATATAAGAGATAAAATAAATATGGATATAATATTAACTAAGTTGGCAATACATAATGCAGAAATGCATATAAGAAGGGATTTACAAAAAGTTTGAAATTGAATAATTTGAAAAATTATGAAATACGTTATGCTAACATTAACTTTAATTTACAATTGTGGAAGATTTAATTTATAAGCAACTTTCAGGAAAATATTTGTGAAAACGTTATCATTTGCATAGGATGCGGATGTAGTATTAAACGATAGCATAATGTCCACTAAATATTATTGTTGTCGAAAGTAAAAAAATGAGTAACAATGATAAATGGGGGTTTATTTTTGTTGTATTCAATTTGAAATCAGGAATAAGCTTCAAAAATACTGACTGCAATAAAATGCAGTCCACTTAAAGTGACGAATTCAAATTGCAGTTACGTTAAATAAAAAACCGAAAATGCGGTTTAGGCAAATGTACATTCTACTAAGGGATACATGTCTTTCTAGTTTATACTTGCAATGTTTTTGTTTAAATAATAAATATACTATGTGGCAAAAAATGAATCACCCAGTAAAAGCATATATTAGGTGCGCAACTAAGTTCTCGCTGTTTTTTTGATGAAAATGCAACTTTATTGTGAAAAAATTTTACAAATTAATCATTCAAAATTTTGCCCATCGTTAGCGACAACTTTTTCCCATCTTTCTGGCAGAGATCGAATACCGTCACGGTAGAAGTGTTCGTCTTTTGAGGCTATTCACGAATCAAGCCATTTTGAGATGTCTTCATATGAGCGGAACTGCTGATTAGCCAGACCATGTGCCATCGAACGGAACAAGTAATAATCGGACGGCGCAATATCTGGGGAATATGGCGGGTGATCTCCCATTTGAGCGTTTCTAAGTAGGTTTCAACGTGAGGCCGAGCGTTGTCATGCTGTAGAATCACTATTTCGTGCCTCTGCTCGTATTATGGCCGCTTTTCGCGCAGTGCTCGGCTCAATCGCATCAATTGAGTTCGATACCGTTCCCCAGTGATGGTTTCGTTAGGTTTCAACAGCTCATAATAAATAACAATGCCCTGGTCCCACCAAATGCACAGCAAAACTTTCGCAGCGTGAATATTCGGCCGAACCGACGACGTAGAAACATGACCAGACAGTCCCCATGATTTTGTTCCCTTTGGGTTGCTGTAATGAATCGATTTTTCATCACCCGTAACGATGCGATGACGAAAACTGAAACTTTCAGTTTCAGCGCAGTAGTTCAGCCCTGAAGATGTCCCATACAAATGGGTACGAAACGTCGGCAGATATACTAGTGACGCGGTTCCAGCCCGGAAACCCAGAAGCAGATAGCATGGACCACGACCGCGGAAGTCTACATACCAAATAAGGAACGTAAGTTCCTTGTTTTTGAATCATTCTCAACGCATGCAATCGCTGGGAAATAGCTTGGCGGGTAACTCCTAATGCTGAAGCAAGCTGTTTTTGCGATTAACACGGATTCTCATCGAACAATGCCTCCAATTCAGCGTCTTCGAAGGTTTTTGGTCATCCTTCACGCGAACGGTCGTCAACATCAAAATCACCGTCTTCGAAGAGACGGAACCAATCACGGCAGGTTGTTTCACTTAGAGCAGCATCTCCGTAAACTTTTTGGACTTCTCGATGCGCTTCAGCCGCCGTTTTCTTCGAATGAAAGTAGAAAAGCAACACTTCCCACAAATGATGATTATTTGGCACAAAATCAGACATTTCCACACAACCAAAAGTATATGAAGCAAAAACAAAATCACTAATGTGTCAAAGCGGTTTGTTTACCATATGTCTAAGCTTGGTTCATGACATTTTGGTTATGTCACAATCGACCAGCACTTACTACTTGAGCCATGTCTTGAAGAACAGTGAGAACTCAGTTGCGCACCTAATATATTTTAAATGAAATTTTGTACAAATATTTACTGTGTTGATAATAATAAATGATTAAAGTTTCCATTAAAAAATTTGTATCCGTTATAGAGGAAATTTAATAACAGCTCACCGCTACATTTAAACAAATTCTTTCTGTTGATGGCCTGACTATGCTTCTAATATATTTTATGGACTCATGTGGAAGTTCATTCTGAGCAACCTGTACGATATTGTGTAGCTGTTGTTAGTTCATTGGAGGGTTAAGAAGCATATGATCTCTGCAACATATCATATCATAGATATGTTCTATGAGCGATAGGTTTGGCGGCCGTGCAGATCAATTGATAATAGTAAGTGTGTGTTTGGTGAGCGGGGAAAAGTACCTGTACAGAGTACGAACATTTTACAGATTTTATTTTATTTTTAATTTACCTGATAATATTGATGTTGGCCTTTTGCAGAAATAGTAATGTAAAGCTGCATTATGAGGACAGACAGGTCAACATAAAGCACGACGGCTTGGTTGTTAAGCACTCATTTCACATTTTGTTGGATGCGCTTGGGATGGAGATCACTATATGAATTTAATCACCGACTCGATGTTTATTATGCGCTTCGAGATTTCGTTAAATGATCGAATTTGTTGGGTATGCATAAAAATTAGTAAATTAGAGCTACATATTTTATAATTATTATATTATATAAAATATTTATAATGTACGAATTATCTTTGTTTTAAAGATTTCTGCATAGATTGTTCTTCGCAACATTACACAGCGACGCCAGAACTTTATTGTAAGTGGAAAAATATATATTGACCAATAAGTAATATACACATATACACAATATACACAACTATTGTTATTTTCGATTCCATACATTTTCTTTTCTTTTTTGCAACTCTATTTTCAAATGTGCCATAGTAAAGCACATTTGAAAATAGAGTTTGAAATTATCACAACTGGTCGTTGGTCTCCCATCTTCCAATTTCTTGATTATTCTAGGTCATCTAACACCTCTTCTACGATGTTGTCTGCTTTCTTGAGATCAATATCTCCAACAACGAACGACTGTAGGAATATTGCATCTGCCTGGCGATTTCACGTATCATGTGCCTCATGAATAGGACGAACCTTTTCAAAATCGTTTAGTTGGCAATAATTTGATTGAATAGAACCTTTGGCATTTTGCTACATTAATACAATTGACATGTATAGACTATTACAATCAAATAACCAAACCAAACTGATCGAAAACAAAAAAAAGGGAACCAGCTTTTTTCGTTAATTCGGGAAAAAAATGACACAAAGGTTTATTGTTTTCCTACTACTTTCTTTTATCAATTACTATTCTTAACACAGTAAACAGTAGTAATAAATTTGGTTTAAAAATATACGCCTCTTGCCTGAAACCATTGAATCCATATTATAGCGGTGTTGTGGGAAAATATGTATAAAATCACTAGACGGTTTTTACAGCGATTTTAATATATTTTATTATCCAGCCGCTCATATAAAGACATCGCGATATTAAACACAATATTTTCTGCTAATAACGATATAAAATATAAGTTTTGATAACAAATTTCGCAAATGCTTTAAAAAAAGTCCAATATTTCAATTACCAGTTAAGTACTTGTTTTACATCTCAAATTTAGGATTGGTTTAAATTTCTTGTTATGCAAATAATTACAGAATTGCGCTTACAGGTCAATTCAATATTAATTAGACTATATTTTTATGCCTTAAGTCATTAGCGTGCATGCATTTGAACAAGACGTCTCCGAAACTATTCCCCAAATTCGCTAATAATAGCGGCGTCTGCTTGCTATTGCCGATGCGACCGAGTCTATACAGAATGTATTTTGAGATGTATTGCTTCAAGGGGAAGACCTAATATTTGACACTTAACGTATGTACATATTGTTGTGTATTTTAAATTATGCACTTATAGGAATATAAACATGCATTGTGTTACGATACTTAAATGTGGAAAATATATGTTGTGATATCAAATTCACACACAATATACTTATAGAGAAGAATTCATTATATAAAATGTTTACAATTCTTAATAATAATATTCCATTCATATGTATAATGACGTACGTTACGCTGTAGTTAGTTTAATTTTTAAGAAGATATATGTAATCAAATATCGAGCAATTTGCTTCTGATACACTTAATATAATAAGATGTCCTTATATATCTAAATCTTCTTGATGTGGGATATGTATTTCACATCAATAAAGAATGAACATTGATTTAATTGCACACATTGTATATAGTTTTTAGAGTTCAGATATAATTTCTTGCAATTCTAAAAATATGTATGGGATATAGTGTAAATTTACCTATAATATTATGTTACACGAATGTAAATTATTAAGTTCGTTGGAATTTGAAACTAATAGAACCAATTTGAGTATATCTTAATAACCGGTTATAAATGTTGATGTATCTAAAACCAAGATTGTATAAGATAAGACAATATAGACAAAATGGCATATAGTAACAATACATGGAATAACACGCTACAAAGCCAATTAGAAATAAATTTATTAAAAAATTTCCATGTAATTTTGCAAGCAATAAGTTTATAAAGGCAATCAAATTCAAGGTTATGAAAATAAAGTCGATATTAACGGTCATATTATAGGAAAAATAGAAGTCGTCAGACAATAGTTTAAAGAGACATATCTAAACACAATGAGGAAAATGTTCGACAGATGGCAGAAGTGCTTTTAGAAATTTTATTTAAAACTATGAAAAATTAACCACTATTTAATGTTATTTCTGTATATAATTCTATATAACGTTACTTGTTAGAAGCTATTAAGTATTTTTTAAATTGAATTGATTAAGTTAATCACTAAGGTTGATATATAACCCCTTTCCACATTAACTTTCGCAATTCTGTATACGTATTTCGACAACTAAGTTGTCATCATCAGCAGATAATTAAGCAGTGTTGCACCTGGAGAACTAATACATATACGAATATACAGTGTGCGTCTTGGCTTTCAGCGGTACGCACCGTGTGCGGAATTAATTGTTTCGTACGGGTATTTATTGCCGTAGTTCTCCAGGTGCAACACTGCTTAATTTATCTGCTGATGATGACAACTTGGTTGTCGAAATACATATACAGAATTACGAAAATTAATGTGGAAAGGGGTTATATATTAACCTTAGTGATTAAATTTTTTAAATTATTCATATATTTTATTTAAACACACATATTCAAAGTAAATTGTGATGGAGACTGTGAACGATTAAATTAATCAATTAACATAAAACACACACAGTGTACGTTTGATTCTCGGCGGTGTAAGTCTAGTACGGCCTTTGCTTTTATGCGGATTTTGCCGTGGTACCAGGCACTGTGATTATTTGCTGGTGATGACATCTTAATTATCGAAATGTGTATACAGAATACAAAAGGGGAAAGGGTTTATATTAACCTTAATTGATTAATGTACATATTCAGTCTTGATTGATATAATAAAGCATAGTTTGTAAGAATAACTTCTGGTTTTATCTGACTGTTGTGTTGACTGAATGCTAGACTTGGTTGATTCCAGCGAAACCCAGCACAACCCTTTTAATATTTGGTGAAAGAATTTAATCAAAAAGAATTGTGCTGTAAGGAAATACAGCAAATCGAAGTCTATAACACAACATAAATCCCATCACCGTCTCGAAGTTTATTACCTCGTGGCCTAATTGGTAAGGCAGATAGGGGTTCCAGTCTTTCGTAAGCTTAGAAATCTTTCTGTAATTTCAATGGCGTAGCAGAAAATAATAATTTTCATTAATTTCCAATCGTTAAGAACTTAGTAACATATTTATAAATATGTAATTATTAACATCAACACTTTTAAAATTTGTACTTAAATTATTATTATTGATAAATACTAAAATTAATATATGTTGTATAAAGTAACTACTAGATTTTTTTTCTGTCGCAAGTAATACTTTTTCTGCGGCAATGAAATACGATATGTTTTCATTGTAACAAACGCTCTTCATTGCCATATGCTAAATGACAGAAATGTGGTTATGCGAGAAAGATATTGGGACAGAACGAGGAATGTTGAAAGACGACTTACATTCTTGGGGTTGAATATAATATGCTTATACTATAATTATTACTTAAACTCTATTTCTAAGGATAAGGGACATCATATATTAAGATTACAGCTTTATCATTGCACATTAAAAAAAAGAGGAAAGCAACTTAAAGTTAGTAGAATAAACAATGAAATGGGATATTAAGATATTTAATCGCTAAAATTTCGGAAATTATATAATGTCAAATTTTTGTATAAAGATGGTATTAATTGTTCCTAGTTGTTATCTCTAATAAATTTCATTGTGCCATAATTATAGATTAGGTCTTTATTAAATTTAATTAAATATATATTTTTTTATTATTTAACTACCGTTATATACGTATATGTGTATACATAAACTTACGCAACAACGTAATTATTATTTTATCTACGAACTTTTTCTTAATTATACTTCTTTTGAACACTCCATTCTATTGGTCGTTTGTTCTAACATCAGAAAATTTGTGAAAGAAGACGTTTAATTAAGAAGAAGATTTAAATTACAAATGACACACTTCCAGCCTGCAAAATTTAATACTTCTTAGGGTTCAAATTAAAAATGTTGGTAATTTACGTCAAGGGATGATAATTTAATACCATCAAATATTTAGTAACCAGACCGACGGACTAGCCACGTCTCTAGAATTAATACTTCAGTTCGTTTGGAGATTAATTATGCTCCCTTGAAATTTAAACTCTACAATATTAGAAGAATTTAAAATACGAAGGAATTAAATTATTAATAACAACTAATACACATAACTTTGTGTGCTTTACAGCTATGCCAGAATTTCACTTTTTAAAGTATATTTCCAAATAAATAGGAATTGCGTTGTGATAGAGATGGTAGGATTTAGCGGCGTACAGTAGCGTGTCTGTTACAGGCTTGGTTAGTGTTGTGTGAGATGATTTTATTTATAGCTTATGACTCAATTGTATATTACTATATTTGAGTCAATTCTGTGTTAATGAAAAGGCAGTATACAAGGGCTATATCAAATTATTATATATATATATATATATATATATATATATATATATATACATATATGTACATATATACATATATTGGTATTCTGATTTAATATACTGTAGCAGCTATCTAAAATGTGATACTTGCAATGTGAACTTGATAATTTACGAAGAATGGAATTCTAAATCGCCGCAGCGGGGATGACAGCCCTTGATAAAAAAAGCGAACTACTTACAAGCTGGTTAGCCACACTAGACCTAGTAGTTGACAACGTTTGGAGAAAACCAACTTTTGTCATATGAAATTCTAAATCTTGAAATCGGTTAATCTGGTACGTAGACTTCTGCAGTCGTGGTCCATACTATATTCTTCTAGGCTTCCGGGCTGGAACCGCGTCACTAATATAACTGCCGACGTTTCGTACCCACTCGTATGAGACATCTTCAGGGCTCATCTACTGCACTGAAACTCAGTTTCAGTGTAGTAGTTGAGCCCTGAAGATGTGTGAATTTTCAGTATAAATATATTGGTACCGTATTTTTATGATAGCAATTTGAATGGAGAACGATATTTAGGCTTCTGCATAATTATTTGGAAGATAGACTAAATGAATTATTACGAAATTAAATCATAATCTCATGATTCTCATAATTTTCTCAATATTTTCCAATAGGTTTTCTTACTAGAAAATTTGGGTATCATTCTTTGGCCGGCAAGAAAATTAAATATTATAGCACTAGAATTTATATCATGGAGTCCTGTAAAGAATGCTGTAACGTCCCTTATTACACTAAAGCTTAGCGTAGATTGTGGTACTACAAGCTCATATTGCTTACCTTTTGAAGTACAAAAAGAAACTTAAGATCTTTGCTAGTCCTAGGATAGAATATTCGGAGAGCAAGGGGAGTTTCTTTAAGAAAGTTCTTAAGGGGCTTCACAGCATTTAATCCCTAGAAATATCTCCGCTAATGCTGAAGCACTCAGATCCAATACGTGCCAATGACGTAAAAACAAAATTAGACAAAACGAAAAAAAAACTATATGTATATAGCTAAGGTGTAATAGCGAAGAAAATTCGTTAGCACTGGTTAACAGTCGACTTATTTATTAACAAAAAAACAGAAAAGGTAAAGTTGAACAATCACTCAATTGCACCAGGACTTTTTGTTCTACCCTGGTAAATAGAATTTCAAATTTTCTAATGAATATTTCTCACAAATAAACCATAAATATTGAAAAGAATGATATTACACAAGGATAGGTATACAGCTTACAAGTTTTATGTTTATCTTATATATACAATATATATATAGGCTTACTTATTTGAGAATGACTGATAAAAACAAAACTTACGTATATGGGCTGAAGGCCTATTCACAAAATATATTAAGTATCAAATGATTTCCTAATAACGACTAATTGAACTAATAAGTTAAATACTTTCAAAAGGTGATACGATCAATTTACTTTAAAACAGAATGACTGAGAAAATTTAAACTAATGTTTATGAGCTGAAAGCTTAATTTAGCTACCTTAACCATTGAGCCTACAGCGAGAGAGTCAGTAAAGCGTTCGGGTCCAGTAACGGAGGGGGGGGGGGTGATTACTGAAGCTGGGAATTGTCTCAGGACAAGGTAATCCCTAATACACGTTGATCGGTGTGATGAGATGCTTTTTAGTTTTCAAATTAATTTCTCTCTTTGATGGAGGGTAACTAAAAGATGAGCTTTCGGCGACCAGGTAGAAAAATGCTCAATGATTGTTGGAGGGTTCTAATAAAGCTTCGAACGATGGTAGCACAAAATGGCGTGAATGGCTTCCACGAACGTGATCTTCAACAAAGAATTTTCATCTTTGTCAAACATTAGATTAAGCACAATCCGACAATTATTGTAGGAATAAACATTACCCTGCTCCTATCTTAGTATAACGCCATGAAGGAAGACACCTACAAACGCGTGCATTCAAAACGACGAGATCAAAAGTGTGTCTCCAAGGTTCCTTTCAACTCACCTAATAGCCAAAAAGGCAAAAAAACGCGACGTAATGTCAAGTCCCAGGTATTCCTTTAAAAAAGGACAATTAGTGTGTGAAAACATAGTACATCCTAGAAAACAGTCATCTAAGTTGGAAAAATTAGCGTACCAAATAGGTACGCACATAAATTCATAAACACTACAAAATAGTTACATACAGTGAAGTTCACGAAATTTGAGACGGAATCAAAATAAGCATAACAATACAGTATATAAAAATAAACATGACAACATTGAACAACATTCAATATCCAACTTTACGGTAGATTAATTATAAAATGGTGAGAAGGTGTGAAATCGGTGTATTGAATAATGATGATCAATTTGTGCATTTTCTGAAATAATTTGACCTACTGCCTCCTCATTTTTTGTTTACTACTTATAATAAATATCTTTTAAAATTTTACTGTTTCGTTATGTGTGGTCATTTATCCTTCTTTTTATTTTATTTTTTCACCAACAAACCAGTTTTGTAAAGCCTACTTGTTATTTATTTCTGCAATTAGTAATAGTAATTGAATTATTTCTGTATAAAGGATAGCCATACCAACTCCTATATTTACCAAATTAGAAGAAGAATTTTAACGAAGTCGTAGCTAACTATGATTGCTATTGTAAAGTAAACATATGAAACATAATTTCTTGTTTTAAGAATTTTTTTGTTATGATTATGCAATCAAATATTCTAATGACAACGAAACTTTTATATAATCTGTATGTGCTTCATTATATATTTAGAATACGTTACGGTTACATTGTTATTTTTTTGATTCCAGTCTATTCTTAGCAAAGCAATAATGTGACTGTAATAAATGGCAAATAATGGCACCATATACAATTTAATTCGATCAAGATCCTATCCCGCACTAACCATTACTATGGTCGCAAAATCCGTGAAACTATAGAGATCTCTAAGCACCCAACAACTTTAACCCTGATGATGGCTACCCCCTACACAACGCCTGGCAATCCCGCATAATCTAACCCAACCCAACCCAACCGTATCGCTCTATTGACCCATGACCCATTACCCATGTATAAACCCATCCACCATCGACTTACACCAGTTTCGGTGCAGTAGTTGAGCCCTGAAGATGTCCCATACAAATGGGTACGAAACGTCAGCAGATATGCAAGTGACGCGGGTCTAGCCCGGAAGCCCAGAAGCAGATAGTAAAGGTTATTAGCTTTTTTCCGAATATTTTTGTAAACATACAATATTGTTGACATGTATATTATCATTTATCACTTTCTTTATGGTTAAGTAACGAATTTGTTTTCACTAAGTCAGGTGAAATATGTAGTTATTTAATTACAAATGAACCATAATTGTTTGTGAAGTAGGAACATGTAAGTATGGATTGCTCATACATTTTATGAGTTATTTATTGGTTTTAATTAATTAAAAAATGAAGATTTTATTATATCTAATATAAAACTATACGTACCTTTTAGGAAAGTAAGATAATTAAATTCAAACATTTTGAAAGGATATCTGGCTTAGAAGATTTGCCTATTTAATTTACGACACAATTATGTACCGTTCTCTCACAAAAAAAGTTGGCCAATTACTTGATAACAATTTCTTCTTAAAAGTCGAGTGCTGATTTTTGAGTTGTACAGAGATCTATTTAGAGCTGTTCTACTGCGAACAAAACGAAAGTTTTCATACAAGGAAGTTACGGTGGCACTTTCCAAAGTTTCGCATTCAGAAGTGGCGTTAATTATTTAATGAAACGAATCGTTACGTAATTATATTGTATTGAAATAATAAAGAAGCTTCTTGTATACAAGTCAAACACTGTTTAAATGAACGAATACTTTTAAAGAATTTACACTGCCCTGATATTTTTTGTTTTTGTAGATTCGATATTTATTTTGAGATACAGTTTTTAAACCAACTTTTGGAGTGGTTCAGTGTTCCATAAATTGAAAATAATAAATATAGAGCATATAAACATAAAAAAGTTTAGTTCGTTGTCATATATTTTAAAAGCAATTATGTATTCGTCGTTGATAGCAGTAGGCCATATGTCACAGAAATTGCCATTTCTGGTTTAATGTAGTAAAGTTGTCTACGTATCCAAGCAAAAGGTCGCGTGTGATAGATCAATCAGAACGCTGATTTCTCAATATCGAAATTTGCCGTATATGAGAGTATATTAATCCAGGTATGTATGACATTTTTATAGTTAGTTTTATATGATAGTGCCGCTCGATAGGTTACGCTAATAAAATGTATTTTCTTGCTTATGCTAATAATAAATTATTCAGAAATGTCATAAAACTTACTTAATACGATATTTATATTATATTAGGTATTTGGAAATGAAATACGTTTTATAAGTAACGGCGCGCCGAGAACACGGTCACATCTGAGCACTATATGTCAACATTCGCTGTTATTAAACAGTGAATGTTCATATTGTTTCTATTTGATTAGTAAAGATAAGTCTAATTCTGTAACTACTGAGAAATAATAATTTTGGGATTATTTAAATAATGTGGATATCGTTCAGAATAGAGTAAGGGACTCTAGCTTAATAAACACATGCGCGAGTTATGAACAATAACGTTGAAAGAAATATTTACCGTTTCAGTGGAGTAATGTTTCGCAATATAGCAACATCGGTATAAACATGATACAGGGTGGGGCAGAATAACGAGCAATTTTAAAAAGCCCGCGATTCGCGCCGTGTCATTCGGAGGTGGTAGGGACGCTATCGGCCATGTTTCCTTGATATTAGTATTTATTAACAATGGAGCGTTGGACCCCTCAACAGCGTGCGTACGCTGTTAAGGCGTTTTATGAAAATGATAATTCTTACATACGCGCGCGTCGTGCCTTTCGAAATCATTTTAACATTAATCGCAATCAACCAGTGCCGTCTGCCTGTGCCATTAAAAAATGGGTTAGGAACTTTGAGGAAACTTCGTCAACGACAAAAAAGAAACCTGGTCGGCCAAAATCGGTGCGTACGCCCGAGAATATCGACCGCGGAAGAACTGCTATTGAGCGAAGCCCGCGTCGTTCAGCTCGCCGGCATAGCACTACACTTGGGATTCCAAACCGAACTGTCAGACGAATATTACACAAGGATCTCCACCTTCATCCATACAAAATCTAAATCGTACAGGCTCTTAAAGGCACGGATTATGTGAGTCGATAACGATTCTGTGAAGAGTTTTCAGATTTAATTAATCAACATGAGGATATTGTAAACAACTTATGGATGAGAGACGAAGCCCATTTCCATTTGTCCGGTTACGTCAATAAGCAGAACTTTAGATACTGGAGTGACGTAAATCCTAGACAAATGCATCAAGAACTCCTTCACTCCACAAAAGTTACTGTGTAGTGCGCTATGTCTTCATCGGGGATCATAGGGCCTTACTTTTTTGAAAATGCTCGTGGCAATGCTGTGACAGTAACCTCACAAAGATACGCCGACATGTTGGAAAACTTTTTTGAACCACAGCTTGCACGCTACGAAGTTAACGAGGAAACATTTTTTTAACAAGACGGAGCAACCTCCCATACAGCCAGAGTATGCATGAATATTGTTAACAGATTATTTCCAAATCATGTGATTTCTCGAAATGGGGACATCCCTGGCCTTTCCATTCACCAGACCTCACACCGTGCGACTTTTTCTTGTGGGGGTACTTAAAAAGTAAAGTGTTTCAAGATAACCCACCACAAACAATTCAAGCCCTGAAAGAACGGATCCGGCAGGAAGTGGAAAACATTCCCCTAGCAATGCTGTAAAATGTAATGAATAGTTTCAAAACACGATTGGAAGAATGTGTACGTCTGAACGGATGTCATCTTTCCGGAGTTATTTTTTAAAAATAAAATAATTAATGGTGTTAATGTTCTTTGAGAAAATAATGAATTTATTCCTAAATATTGTTTTTCTTGTTTTTTACAGCCTTTTTAAAATCGCTCGTTATTCTGCCTCACCCGTTATAAACTGATATGAATACATGTCTCCGCTCTCCGCTACTGATAATTTTCAACCAATATTTGTACATTAGGCTGCTACGTCAGAGTCCCTTTACCTATTCTGTTATACTTTACTTGATAATATTTAAAACTAGTCAGTGCTAAGTGTTTTACTATAATAATACAGAGTAGTGCTACAAAAAATAAAGCTTGAGTGCAATTTTAACAGATTTTAATTTAAAGAAGTAGTACTTGCGCGGCAAATTAATAAAAGCATACCCTTCAATTGAAACTACATTGTAGCAATGTTTTTGACATTTTACATGCGTAAATGTGATGCACTCATACAGTTTGTCAATGATCCAAAAAGGTGAACCTACATAAGAAATATTCCTGGTAAAAAATTGGTGACATGCGACCATACATTTTTTTTTGGTTTCCAGGAGAAATCTGATTCGAGGAAAATTAATGATAGAATTAGCTCAAAAGAATCATCTTCAAAACGGGAAATGTTTTTAGAACCTAGGTCGCCGATAACGGATGTAGTAATTAGTAACGTTAATAATGGACAAAAAAATGATCCAATCCCAAACAAAACGATTCGCTGACATTTTATCTAATTAAGATGAACTTTTCCTGGAAAGCAATGGTGACGAATATGTACCTTCAGAAAGAAGTGAAGCAGAAAGTGAGAACGAAACCATAAAAAGACGCGTTTATAAAAATATGTTTCTTTCAACATGAGAAATTGTAGAAACACGAAAAGGTGGTGAAGAGCAGCTGAAACTATTCGTATTTCCAAAAATGTTCGAGATTTTTTAAATAGTTTGCCAGAAGGAGAATTTCATTATTGTAAGACATCATACAGCAGAAATTTATACTTAGAAGTACATGGAGAGCTTTTTCTAAATGCTCAGATTTATAAACTACATTCTCAGAACGGATGAGTGCAGCGAGTAGATAATGTTTAAGAAAGGCAACATGAATCAAATAGAGTATGATAGTGGAGGAAAAGAACAGGCAAGCAACGAAAAGAACTACGACAAAGAAAGTATCAATATAACCGATAATGGAGAGTTAACGTCTATATATATATATATATACATATATAGGTATATATATATATATATATATATATATATATATATATATATATACCTACAAAGCGAATCATAAAAATTGAAAGTACATAACTTTACTTTCTCAATAAGAAGTAGTTAGTGGTCCGATATTTGCGCATTTCAGTAGCAATCAGAGGAATTCTGTTCTTGGAAGAAACTTTCCAGAAGATCTTCTACATGATTAAATCAAATAAATAAGGATCGTTTCTCTCAGTTAATGGTTCAAAGTATATCCATTTCCAAAGAATAAAATCAGTTATTGAAGCTGATTATCATGGGCATACAGACAATGAGGTGGTATTCATAAGAAATGCCAGAGAACTGCTGCGTAATAACACATTTGTCCGCATCGACACAGGTGGTTTAGTATTACACCTGTGATATACAATTTTAATTTTCTTCTTTTTATTTCTTTTCTTTATGGTGCCATTCATTATAACTATAAATACAAACAGATAAGACACATATTCTTGTTTCACCCTTATTTTAGTTTAAAATTCTTTTTATTCATTATTACTTATTATAATAAAGATTACATTGTTCTTGAATATTAAAATATATAATAATATTACATAATAATTCATTAAAATAATAAAAGGTGTGGATATTGCGAGAGCATTGGCCGTACAAATAGACGATTTTGCGAAAATCCCTCTATCTGATTTATAACAGATTTAGTCCTGTCTTTATAAAATGACAGCATTTTTTGAGAGAGTCACCCAGATCCTAATCTTTTTTTGCGTAAATTGAAACGTACGAAGTTTATTCACTCGTATTATATAGAAATTGAAATTTCCTTCGCAGTTTCTATGTTGACTGAACACTATTTCGCTCAATGATTTGATATACTATTTTATTAAGTTTATATATATATATATAAACGGAATTTGTTCATAACTGGTCAGTTAAATAAACAAAAATTGGAAACTATAAAAGGTCTGACAGTTAGTTGGGAAACGTAAAATAAAGCTTTTCGAAAAATTATTTAAGCTCTTCATTTATTATAAAAGCTTTATTAACACTAAAATGCTAAGGTAAATCTCATGCCAAATTATAAAAAAAATTGATACCTATACGTTATTTTATTGAGTTGAAGAAGTTGACATCCTTCAACAACATGAATTTTTTAATGTTCTTTTGAAGTTTTGTTAGATGTACCTATATGTACGGAAGTGAAATAAATATAGTGTTTTAATTAATATTATTATCTTGTTGTGTAGTATTAATAACCGGGTGTAGGTTTATGTTAAACAATAATCTGTTGGAATAATCATTCTTCCGTGAACTTAATAAGACTTTGTTTAAGAAACATAGGATGGGAAGCCTTCTTAATTCTGCTCTACAAATCGAAGATTATCTTGATTTTAATTTTACATAATTGGTACAAAGTGTAATTTATGTAGGAAAGTGGCTACTGGTTTTTGATATCAGTCTGTAACAGATTATTATCGGCTTTAATCACTTCCGTATTTAAAAACGAAATATATCCATTTCGTTGTTTTTCTATAGCATAGAATTTACTATAGAAAAGAATAAAATAGATCAGCTTTAACCCATATTGTGTGAGTTAAAACTGAAGTGTATCTTATCCCCACTCTCTACCAGAATAGCAGTAATAATATCATCTATAAGTTTCTTAATAAGCGCTAATCGAAAACTAAATTTTCATACATACGTCCAGCAACCTACGCATGTATTGAAAAGCAGTTGCGGGACTAGGTGCGTTAGCTAATACTGAAATGAAAGATCAAAAAATACGTTAAAGTCACATAGAAACTAACTGATGTTTAATTTAAAAAAAATGAGGAAAGGAAAACGATTAAGAGAGAAAAACAACATAATTTTTCTTATTTGTGTAGTCATATACGTACTAACTGTATTATGGAAAATAACAGTGGAGCAATTAGCAATTAAGCAGTAGGTATAAACAATTTGGATACTCCGAATAGGTATTTTGGGGCTTACATAGTTATTATATTTGTTATAAATAGCCATTTCTTAATATACTAAAAGAGCATATCCCAAACTAATATTAAATTGTGATATTGTTCCACAAGAAATGTTTTGTTTAACACACGATGTTAACTTTGTAACGACCTTTTGACAGGCCAGCTTTAATAGTGTCATCGCATAATTTATATCGCACTCTTACTAATTATAAGAAGAGGGCGAAAATATATATCATCAACGAATTTATTATAAATATTAATAATGACGAGAGTGATAGATGAAGAGTTTTCGGATAGATACCTACAAATTCCAATATTGTAAATATTTATAGTAAACATTTTAGAATTGATGTATTTTCTTATGGATTTTCGGACTCATTGTGCATGGTTACTTCATCTTGATTTCCGGGTTGGAGCTTTATTCTCAGTACTTCTGCTGCCAAAGTTTTGTTCTTACCTGAGACATCTTCGAGGCTAACTAACTGCTGCTACTTGTCGTTCTTACATTGGAATGCTTGTAAGTGAAGACAGTACGTTTGTAGTAGAAATAACAAGGACGCGGGTCTGACTCAGAAGCCAAGACGAAGTAGTTTTAATGTATTTTTTTTGAATTGAGGGAAAGTATGGATCAATAATAAATTTTATTTAATTTAATATATTTGATCAATAAGGTTAATATATAACCCCTTTCCACAATTAACTATTTGTAAATTCTGTATACGTATTTCGACAACCAAGTTGTCATCATCAGCAGATAAAATCAAAGTGTCGCACCTGGTAAAACACGGCGAAAAAATTGTACGAAAAATATACTCCGTACGCGATCCGCATCGTTGAAAACCAAGATGTGCACTGTGTCTGTTTCACAAGGTTTTTAAAAATACTTTTACTTAAACTAACATGCACTACGCCGAAAAAGGTTATTATGGTCAAAAATGTGTGTGATTTATGTGTGTTTTATGACATTGCTCCTCTTGTCTTTCAGTAGAGAAAAAGGGGCGTTTGCAGGGGGCCGGCGTCATAAACATTTACCAGATGGCCTGAATTCTTTACTATGTGCATGCTTTCATACGCGTCCAGTTCGCGATAATTGTACACGTTCTTTATCAAATGTAAACAATCCATATTAACACTGTGGTTATTTTCTAATACATGTCTCGCTATACCCGATTTTTCCGGTCGGTTGAATTTTATGTGCGAAAGGTGTTCTTTATACCTGGTTTCGATCGATCTTTTGGTTTGGCCGATGTATTGTTTATTGCACTCTAAACATTCAATCCGGTAGATTCCCGATTTTTTATTCTCTTCAATTTTGTCTTTTGCATTTCCTAACAGCAATTTAAGGGTATTATTAGGGCGGGAACACACCTTAAACCCGTGATCTTTAAAAATACTATTCAGATTTTTTGTCACACGATGGAAAGGTAAACAAACAAAATACTTTTCCCGATTGCTCTGTGGTGAAAGACATGTGGTGTCACGGACTGTTTTTCTTATGTTGGCCTTTCTAATTAATCCATTGATTATTTCCGAATCGAAACCGTTGTATACCGCGATATTCTTAATGAGGTTCAATTCTCTTTCATATCTTACTTTTGTTAATGGGAAATTGATCAAACGATTAATCAGAAAATTGAATGAAGCCATCTTCTGTTGCATGCTGTGATTTGAGTCAGCCGTAATGAATCTATTGACATTGGTTTCTTTTCGGAAAATATCAATTTCTATTTTGAGATCTTTCTTAATAACTAAGGTGTCCAAAAAAGGCAACTTGTCATTGTTTTCTTTTTCTACTGTGAATTTAATTGTCGGGAATTTTGAATTTAACTGTTTAACGAAATCATTTAAGTTGCATTTTTGTGTATTGAAAACCGCGAAAATATCATCGACATACCTGACCCAAATTCTAGGAAAATATTTAGCTTTTTTTTTTTTTTTTTTTTTTTTTTTTATTACTCATAAACAAAGGGGTTATATATTAACCTTATTGATCAAGTCAATAAACCACAGGCTCCATCAAATTCAACTAATTTAATATAATTTATTTAAAACTTCAGAGACAATTTTTTGCCGCTGTTTCATTGACTTTTTTTAAAAATAAGATTGCAATTAGAAGTATATGTATCTATTAAATAGAAATTAAAAACGAATTCGCATTTGTGTAAATTTACATTCACATTTCAATATCCGCTTTGTACTTCTAAAGAAAGGACACAGACACTACCTTTTTCTTCTCTCTGGGCGGTAATTTACCACATCTAGTGAATCGACGCTGTATTTCAATGCAAGTTTAACATACGCAGCTATGCTTACCATGCTTTGTATAATGAAATGCTAAGAAATTAAATGTACTATTTGCTACACAATTCTATTTATGTGATTATAATATATTGGGTTGGCAACTAAGTACTTTTGGTTTTGTAGTATAAAATAAAACACTTTTTTTAAACAAAGAATAGTTTTTAATCAATTATATATTTTCCATTTCGCTCAATAACCTTTTGCCATCTTTCTTTCAGCTGCATGATTCCGCGCTCATAAAATTTCTGGTCCTTATCAGCAAAAAACTGAACCAGGTGCGAATGAAGGTCATCGTTATTTGTGAAAGTTTTACCATTCAAAGAATTCTGCAAACTTCGAAATAAATGGTAATCAGATGGTGCTAGATCAGGCCTGTATAGGGGATGTGGCATCACTTCCCAGCCAAGCTCCAATAGTTTCCCACGAGTTGCCAAAGATGTGTGAGGCCTTGCATTATCTTGGTGGAAAACTACACCTTTCCGATTTGACAATTCTGGCCGTTTTTCTTTGATTGCTTCATCCAGTTTTATTAATTGTTGACAGTAAACATGAGAATTGATCGTTTGGTTCCTTGGAAGCAGCTCAAAAAACACAACACCTTTGTAATCCCACCAAACTGACAGCATGATCTTTTTTGGATGCAATTCAGCTTTCGATGTGGTTTGAGCTGGTTTATCGTGTTTGCTCCATGATCGTTTTCGAACTACGCTACTGTACAGGACCCATTTTTCATGACCAGTGATGATTATTTTTAAGAAAGGGTCGGTTTCATTTCGTCTAAGGTGCATATCGCAAAAGTTGATTCTTTGTGTTAAATGAATTTCTTTCAATTCGTGAGGTACCCAAATATCAAGCTTCTTAACTAGCCCAAGACATTTTAAATGTTTTTCAATTGTTGTGTGCGATACATGTAGCCTCTCCGCAACCTCTCGAACAGTTATATGACGATCTTCTTCAATTATGACTTTGATTTGGTCATCATCAACTTCAGTAGGCCGACCAGAACGTTGCTCATCTTTGAGGGAAAAATCTCCAGAACGGAATTTTTTATACCAATTCTGACAAGTGCGCTCTGTTAAGCA
The DNA here is from genome assembly GCA_031893035.1 of Dermolepida albohirtum. NCBI lineage: Eukaryota > Metazoa > Arthropoda > Insecta > Coleoptera > Scarabaeidae > Dermolepida > Dermolepida albohirtum. The sequence goes on along the minus strand of JAVIWB010000551.1, from coordinate 61,301 downwards.
ATTAGCACCATAAGCGTCACATATCTTTCTGTGAGCCGCAGCAGTTTTCTTTCCTTTACGGAAATAAAATAGTAAAATATGTCGAAAATGTTCGTTTCTGCACTCCATTTAAAATTAACCCACAACTAATAGCTTTAATAAAAATCACGCACTACTTGCTTCTGAAGTTACGTCAATGTGACTAGTATCACGCCACAAACGGTAAAGTACAGCATTAACATACGTTATACAGAAAATAAAGCAACGCTCTCTATCAGTAAAAACCGAAAGTACTTGCCAACCCAATACAATGCTACAGCATTTTCTTCACTCAACATTAATATTTTTCCAACACAAAATTTATTGCAGAAGTTTCAGTTAAAATTGGCATAAGTTATGTTTTTTGTAGTCTTCGTTGTCTTTCTAGCACAGTACGAAATCTTTTATACGCAGTTTTAATTATAAGACGTTTAATAACTGTGTATACTAATTTTAATCATTTCTAACATACATTTTGCAGGATTTTTAAGAAACAAAGATAGTTAACACGATTTTCATTATAAACAATGAACTATAAAAGACAAGAAATTTATTTTCTGATTTGTTGTTACTTGACTATACGTAAACGTAAATTGAAAGTTTTAGATTGTTCGTTAGTTGCAAATGTTAGTATAAACTTGGTCAACTTTGATGGGACACGAATATTCCATTATATACTACACACGCTACAGCTAGTTGGAAAACTTTGTACTGCCTACCAATGCGATTTAAATTATAATTAAACGTGGTCTATGTTTATAGTCTACTATGCATAGTAAATAACCTACATTACATATTTAATAATTACGTGTTCTGAAAAAGCACTATTCAGATGAATAATGCTTGAAAATTTGGTGAATAAATTACCAGAAAATTAATTATGGAGAAAAAGAAAATTATCGCAAAAAGAACTTACAGTTAAATAGTATAAATACGCTTTATAAAAGTTAAATGAAGTATTACTTATAAAGGGTTTTCCAATAAGGACTTGACAACTTTTTATCAAAACACAATGCAGACCATTTGAGATATTTCAAAAACTTTATTATCGAGTTGAAGTACAATCAAAACATTTATGAATGGAACTCGACTTCGTTCATATGGCCACCGCGGGCACGTTTGCAGCGGTCGATTCGTTGGTCCCAATTTTCGATGACTCAGACACACAATTCGGCCGAAACGGCTGCTATTTCGCGTTCAATGTTGGCTCTGAGCTCTTCCAACGTTGTCGGCTTGTTGGCATAGACCAATGACTTGACGTAGCCCCAAAGAAAAAAGTCTAGAGGCGTTAAATCGCACGAACGAGGCGGCCGATCGACTGGTCCATTTCTTGAGATAACACGCTCATCAAACTTACTCTTCAATAAATCGATTGTAACGTGTGCTGTGTGGCTTGTGGCACCGTCCTGCAGAAACCAAATGTTGTCCAAGTCCATATCTTCCAATTCGGGCCAAAAATAAACGGTAATCATGGCGCGATAACGATTACCATTCACAGTAACGTGACGATCATTATCATCGACGAAAAAATATGGCCCTATGACGCCGCCGGCATGCAAACCGCACCAAACATTTATTTTTTGTGGATGAAGTGGTATTTTATGAGGCACATGTGGATTTTCACCCAACCAATAACGCATATTTTGCTTATTGACGAACCCATTGAGCCAAAAATGAGCTTCGTCACTGAAAATGATTTTGCGATGAAATTGATCATCTTGGCGCATCTTTTCCAGAGCCCAATCGGAGAACGTACATCGCTTCAAATGGTCGTCCATCGGCTTCAATTCTTGAGTCGGCTTGACCTTGTATGTGTGTAAACTAAGATCCTTACGCAAAATTCGCCATAAAGTGGTCTGGGCGATGCCCAACTCTTGAGAACGCCGTGGAATTGACTGATTTGGAACATTTGCTATGGACGTTTCAACGGCAGCGATATTTTGGACACTTCGATCAACCCGTTGTCTCACTGGCACGGGAACATCACACAACGAATATGTAGACTCAAATGTTTGCACTAAACTTGTTACTGCCTGTCTACTAGGGCGAGAATTACGACCGAGTATCGGAGTTAACGCTCTTAAAGTAGCGGTCACCGACTCCGAATTTCTGTAGTAAATTTTTATAATTTGCAGACGTTTTTCGTTCGTGTACTTTACCATAATGAAAATGTTAAGTTTACTGAATAAATTGACAGTGACAGTTCGATGATTAGTGAAAGGGTGCGTTCACAAATTGAATTAAACGTTGTCCCTATTGGAAAACCCTTTATTACTAATTTCTTCCTAGTCAATATTAAATTTATTTTCTCAATTTGATTTCTAATAGAGACGAATAAGACATAACAAAGGAAAAACCTTTTCGAAACAATTCTTATAAATGACAACAGAAAAATGAAATATTGCCAGTTTTTGAGATCGACTTCTAATTCTTTACATGAAATTAATTAAATTCATAATAAATTAATCTACTATCCTCGAATTTCATCAGAATTATAATGTAACTTTGCAAGGTTGTTTTATTATATTATTTATATTTAAATTTTACTTTTCAAAAGTGCGAATTTATATTAATGAAGGTTTTTAATTTTTCATTACTATCCTGATTAACCAAGTTGCTCAAGAAAATATGCTTTTTCTGCAATTAATGCCTACAATTATTTTTGAATTAAAAGTACTGCTTTGATTAAAAAAAGTATTCCAGCTAATTGTATTTCGTAATGGTTATGGATAAAGTCCCTACGTAGTCGTTAATTGGCTAAAATTATGTACTAAAAATACTCTTATATATGATGTATACAAAATTTTGAAGCTTTGACAATTCCAAAGTATAATCTTTATTACCTTAAATCGTAAACTATATCTGTTACTTTATTGCCTAGGCGTCCCTAACTTAGGATTAACTGAAATAAAATCGTTTTATCTCTACTATTTCTCCGGTACATTTTTTATTAAACTAGTAAAATTTTATAGAGAAGAGAACATTCCTTGACACTTAATTAAGACAACACGTATTTTCCATTTATCAGTACTTCTCTTTCGTTGCTCATTCCATTAGCTCTAGTGGATTGCTTGAAAATAATCACTTCTTCACTTCCCACTAAATACGTTTAAAGCGACAGCATTTTTTATTTCCGTTAATAAGAAGTCTTCCATATTTTTATAGCTTTTTCAATTATATAAGAATACGTTACCTTATTTTTAGAACTTTGCCAAATGGTATACAAATAAGTAATATATTGAAAGTTTTATCACTGTATGTATATATGTACATATGTACTACCCATTTGCGAAATCAGACGCAAATAAATCAAATACCAATCTATTAAATTATGCATCTTATAAAGCATTATTTGCCACGTATTACGTTTGTAATACGTGAAATAAGTAATTACATACTTTTTCGAGTTTTTCTCAAAAAAAATTCCACTATATTTTCATATCTTGTAAACTTTTTTTGTTTGTCCTTGTTATTTGTATGAAAGTCTAGGCTTTTCTGTTTAAATATTTATTAGTAATTAATTGGGTTATATTAGTGATATTTCTAGATTAATAGAAATAAACAAGCCTTCAATTATACCTCATTTCTTTCTACCCTTCTTTATTGAAAGTTTAAGCGTTACTATTTTTGTGTGTTGTAACCTTGCACTTACTTATACTACGCCTTCACATATAAAAATTTTGTATAAATAATTTCTGTGTTGAGAATAATAAGTGAGAATATTTCAATTTAAAAATTCGTACCACGATATTCTATGGTTTACTATGGATGCTCATTCTAAACAACTTTTGGGGAATATAAGTTCGTTGCAGGCTAGGAAACATACCAACTTTTCGACAGTTCTTGGATGTATGGTACTACTGCACTGAAACTCAGTTCCAGTGCAGTAGTTTAGCCCTGAAGATGTCCCATACAAATGGGTACGAAACGTCGGCAGATATACATGTGACGCGGTTCCAGCCCGGAAACCCAGAAGCAGATATCATCTACCGGCAAATTATATTTTTCTATGATACCAGGTCTTGTTCTTGGAAGTAAAAAGATTTATGACACTTCTGCTTTGATATCCCTCAATATTTGAAAAGTGTATCCGTATATAAAAGTCCAAAGGAGAAAGATTCCAACTGCAGCAAATATTCAGTGGCATTGACCTTTTGGATTTTTTCCTTGATAATTCCGGCTGTAGTGTCTGAAATCTACAGTAATCGAATGCTACGAGCGCAGATGATGTTTGACGTTCGTTTCTCCATCATAAAGCCTTTTGAACTAGTTCTGCGCTTTACGTATTTAAACAATCTTCAAATTCAACTTCTCAGATCCTTCTCGTCGTCTCTGTCTCTTTAAAGATTTGCTTCCAATAATGATATAGAGTAAACGTAAGTAGTAGTAAATGTTTGGATGCTTCACAGCTTACGACCCCATCTACTATTATATAAACTACATTTTGGGGATATTAAAATATGTACCCACGACTTTTGGAGCTTGAATAAACTACAAAATATAATTAATACTATTGATAATATTATTTATTTATTCGAAGTAATATTATATATTTTATTTAATTTATACATAACCATAAATTTATAAGTTTATCGAAATGAATCATTTAAAAGTACCAAATTTTTTTCGAATGAGACCTAAAAATTTAGTTTTTATTAAAGTTGAGTCTTCAATACGCTTAAAATTATAAATTCTCTTCTTCTGTAAAAAAGATAATATTTGCTTAAAGTTAATTCTAGGCTTCGGGTTGTTTTTGTGCTTATAAAAATTTTTTTTAGTAATAATTGCATTTAGGTAAGTGTCGCTTTTTCTTTATTTTCTGAAATGAAATTCCATTCCCGAGGCTCGGTGTTGTATATATACTGAGCTAGCTGCTCACTTTTTAATACAAAAACAAAGTTTCACAGTTTAAGACGAGAATCGAATTTAGAACGCGATCCGAATGTGCTAGAAGGAAAGCAGCATGTTACGATGTATAAATGAATTTAAGAGAAGGTGGAATGGAAAGCAATTCAGAACAAGAGGATGCTTAGTGTTTACTAAAAAGGTGTTATAGATTGGGGGGCTCTATCTTACCCAGTAGAAATAAATTACAGAGTGATAAATGCAAGAAAATGTATTCGACAACAGTACGAAAGTCAAAATGGAAATTAGATTGAAAAATTAACGAAGTAATATTGTTGGAATATACGTTTCTAGGTATAACTTCCGTTTTATTCATATGTACGAGTATGTATTTCTGAGCTATCGAAAGATATTAATAAAAATACAGACAAAATATATTTTAAGTGCATTCAGGCATTTTTATATAAATTGAATTGGTAATAAGTATATTTAATTTTGTCATAAATTAAATATCCGAATCCATAGATATAAGTATGTATATTTAATTTTGTCATAAATTAAATATACATACTTACATTTATGGATTCGGTTTATGTTGTTATAACTGCATTCTTGTGAAACTAAATTAAAAGATAAACTCTTAGAGGTGACGATATATTTATTTTTTTATCGAGACTAAATTCTTATAAATGAAAAAAAATGCTTTTTTTAAGCAAATGAAATGTATTTTGGATAGAGTAGGTTTGATTGAGGCGTGTATCCAAGGGAAAGTCACCATCAAAGAAGTAATGCATAGGCAAAATATTATGATTCAAGAAATAAAATGGGAACATACAAAAAAGAAGACAATTTAAAATATTAGGTTTGAATCAGGGAATTGTGTATTTCCTATTTTTTACTTATGTATGTAAATTTATTCTCTCTTTACATTGTTAACCATTTCTTAGAATTTTAAGAAATCATACCCAAACATTATTGCTATTATATGCAAAAAAATATTATTCAAATCATCATAGAGGCTCAAGAGAAAATTCTTTGAAAACACAGGTCTATAAATTATACATCTCAATAATATAAATAGGATCACAGAATATACAAGATTGTTCTTGTAAATTGCAGGCTATGTATAGCTAATATCTCGTAATAAGGTGAATAACTACGTGTACATAGTTCTTTCGCATTTCTTCTATATTATTTTTCATATACAATGTATTTTTGTCTCGTGTGTACATAACTTTCTTTTTCTCTAAAAAAAAAGATTTCTTCAGAAAGTCGGCAATATACTACATATAGTTTAATTTGATCGAGCCTGTGGTTGATTAACTTAATCACTAAGGTTGATATATAACCCTTTTCCACATCAACTTTCGTAATTCTGTATACGCATTTCGACAACTAAGTTGTCATCATCAGCAGATAATTGCAAAGTGTCGCACCTGATAAACCACGGCGAAAAATACCCGTACACTAGTTCGTACACTAGTTTACGGAAAGATGTACACTAGTATACTCTTGGTTCTCAACGGTATAGATCGCGTACGAAGTGTGTTTTTGTACGAATATTTTTCGCCGTGGTTTACCAGGTGCGACATTTTGCAATTATCTGCTAATGATGACAACTTAGTTGTCGAAATGCGTATACAGAATTACAAAAGTTAATGTGGAAAGGGGTTATATATCAACCTTAGTGATTAAAAAAAAAGAAAATAATTTTAAAACAACCAACTCAAAAAAATTATTTAAGAAATGTGAATAAACAATGTAGCAATTCTTAATCGGTAATAAATAATAACCAGTTCGTGTATCATATTTATGATTTACATTGCCACTCGAAAAAGCGTTTTTGTTCCTAAAAACGAAGCATAGGAAATCTAATATATAAATATCATAAATAGTTAATATCGAGTTAGTTCGAAAATGTTCTCTGCAGGAATCCCTTTAGCCCAACCCAAAGATAATTCTCAGGGCCCGTTTTTGCATAAGGAACACTTTGTCCACCTCTGGCGACACTCTCCAGAAACAAAATCAGCATGACAGAAAGTAAGCAGGGTACTCAAATTACAGGATCTGCGGAGCTGCTTAAGGGTAAAACACACCTAGTCAGTATTTTGCATACTCCATCTGTGTGCAGACCATTTAAGGTTTTCGTTAATTACTAAACCAAGGATTCTTGAAGAAGAATCACAGTCGAAGATCTCATCGTTCATTTGTACATGGGAAATATGCCTAATCCTATTGTGGAAGTATACCAATTTGGTTTTTTGCCTATTTAAAATTAACCTGTTGGACACCGTCCAATCGTTAATTTTATTGAATGTTTCATTGGTCACATCACAAATATCACCAAAATTTGAAGACGTGACAACTACACTAACATCGTCTGCATAAAGAACTACTCGTTCTACATTTCGTAGAATGTTCGGGAGGTCATTTACGTAGACTAAAAATAGTGTGGGTGTCAAGATAGATCCCTGGGGACACCTCTCTTAATACCAATGTAGCTGGACTGACAGTTACCAATCCTGACACTCGCTTATGGTTAGTAAGATAAGATTCAAACCATTTGTTAGCGATCCCCCTAACACCATATTGAGAAAGTTTGTGCAGTAAAATATCATGATGGACCAGGTCAAATGCTCTTTATAGATCAATGAATATCCCAAGACAAGGCCCAAATTACATTTTAATACGAGAAAACAGTAGCTATGATAATACAAAAAAATATTAAGAAAAATTTTAAACGCCTGGTCAGGTCAATTACACTCGTATACACTGAGCCATGATTCATTCGATAACATGTCACAAAATGTCTTTCACGAACTATTAGAATATTTATGCCTGTAAATGTAATCCTTCCCATGACTTGTATAAGGTGTCATCACGCGCACAATTTGACTATAATACTCCGACAAGTTGTTATCTATACAGGAGACTGTAAAGTGGTCACTAGGGAAATTAACAAAAAAATTGTCCAAACAGGTAGCAGACACTCCGCAAACACGAGTAGGTTGATCGATTGTCCAAAATAGGTTATAAACACTGCACAAGTCTTTAAGTTGCTCACGCATTGTAGACAGAATAAGAAAATCGACATTAAAATGACCGCCCACAACAATTGATTATTATTATATTATGATTACAACTTACATGTTATCAGCATATGTAAGTAATAGTAAAAAATAAATAGGTTCCGAAGCGTCACAGGTTGATGTAAATATAAAAATAGCTTGTTTTATTTTCTTTTTGATTATAAGTAATCCTTATTCTCTTGGGAGCAAACAAAATATATGTATATATACATATTTCCATATTTTCAAAAAAGAGAAGAAGACTATATAATACAATATTACCGAGGATCTACTCGCAGTGCAATATTATTATTATACATAACTGTATAAAATTGATTTCTTGAAAATGATTTCTCACGATTGTTCAAAATAAATTATTAATTCATAATATTTTATTGCTGCAGGTGCAATTTAAAGCATAACAAAAGATTTTTAAATTTTGCTTATTCCCATCTCGTAGAAAATTTAACTATCCTTTAATTCCTTAAAGTATTATGCAGATTTGAAAGGGGGTATTGTGATACATGTTTATTTTTAATCCAGAGTTTAAGCAACTAAACTGGAGTATGTTGAGCAGAAATTTACTTGAATTGATCAGTTCATTGCCAGCTCCTCAGGGAATATTTCTTCTGGAGGCAAATTGTCAAAATTATGGAGGCCAAGATATTGTAAGATCAAATAAAAGTCATGGACTAATCAGGTTTGTACCACTGATATATAAATTTTTTTTAAATTAAATAAAACGTGACGTGATGAAGATGTTTCATAACGTTCATCTGTTTTGATGTAAATAATAAACATTCATTAATGTATAAGAAAAAGAATTATACCATATTATTTGTAATATGGTTAATTTTCAATGACCCTTTTTGGTGATACAATTTTTATTTTCCTTTGACTTTTTAAATTTATTGTTTTTTATTTCCAGTTGTACTTATATTTTATTTTTAATTACAAATAATATTCAATGTAGTATTAATTCAGCGAAATCATAATTCACGTTTCTTCGGAAAGTTGTCTGAAAAATGTGAAAGTTGAAGAAGTCTGTTCAAATCATTTGGGTATGCGGTGGTCAGTTTAGAGCAAGAAAGCTCGACAAAAACTTAGATGAAATTGCGAACTACAAAGAAAAGTTGATAAACTGTATTTACCGGCATTAAGACTTTTAAACCTTTAATATTCGAAAAGTAACTTAGGTATAAAAGTAACTAGTGCGTTATTTAAGACCCGAATTCGTATAATTCTAATTCCAGATACTTTACAACGTGTTATAAAATGTTTTATAGAATTGTAAAAGCTCATGACTATATTTCTACTTTCATTAAAAGATCTACGTAAAGCAAATTAAGATTTTATAAAATAGCTGGCATAGAATAATAGACAATAAATTAGCACATGTTCTGATGTTATTCGTAACATAGTGTTTTTAAAAAAAATTAATATTTATTTTTATTTTTAATTTGGTTAATGGATATAAAAATTTGTTTGCTATAACTTGAAAAGAAGTGATTTTTATTTCAAATGTAAATAATATCGCTTATAATATGTTTGTGACTCCTATGTCAACGTCTCTTCACTGAGTGTGCAATTTCCTTAGTTTGATAATTTTTCTAGTAGAATGAATAGAAAAGAGGTTTATAGCAAATTGTATTATTTTTTTAATAGGTCACTGCAATAAATACGTTCTTGTCAATAATTCTTCTATTCCTTTAAAGGTGTTATTGTGATTATTGCCAAATTGTAACTATGTTGGTTATTGCATATTTATGTCTATATTTCCTACTACATAAAATTCTATACAAGTCTACGAAAAGGCGATCGTTGTATGCTATCGGGTCTACTTTAGGTTGCCTGTAAACAACTTGCCTCTGGTGATCCAATGATTCACAGTTTTGCAGAACGTGGTTGACTCTTTGTGGATCCTTACTCCTTTATATGCAATTGAGTATATACTGCATATTTCCGTTCCAACAACAGCAATTCTTCAGCGTTTTTATGGTTTGGAATCATTAATAAAGGCTTTACTATGTTCGAGTTTGTGCCTGCTACTCCAACATATTCTATGTTGTATTTGGTTCATCTGCCTATTTATTCAAGAGCAGCATACTTAGGCACTCCCTGTGTACTTCCTGGTTCAACATACAGTGAGGCTGGCAAACTCATCAATTTTTTCATTTCCTGAGTTTATCCAGTACCTCATCAGCAGTGTATTGTTAGTGGCTTGATTTTAGGCAATAATAAGTAGTTATACTATAGTTTTGTTTGGAAGTTTTTTTTTTCAAATGAGGACTTTCTGTCTCGACTTAATAGATGATTTCACTTTCTTATATTGTGTGCGACATTTTTACATTAAAGTTTCGGTTCTTTGCATATACATTTTGCTGCGATTCTTACTTGGGAATATTGAGGTAAGTATGTGAAATTCTTATAGAAAAAATCTTCCTTATGAAGTAAGCACGCTTTCAATAAAATATAAAATAATTGAAACCCTTTCGTAAAACTTTCGCAAAGAGTGTAGTGCATTGGATTCTAAAAATGTCTAGGTTCAACACCCAGTAACACTCACACTTTATTATTGCTATAGAACTACTTATCATAACCGTGGTCATTTTCTACCTCCTCTTATACATTAGGTCTTATGTAAGAAATATAAAAAAAATTGCTTTCGCAGTTAATTTTTAACAAGATATAAAATTGAAAAGGAATTAGCTATATAACATACAAGTAAATATCTTTCTACAAGTATACGTCAATAATATAATGCAAAAACTGTAAAAGTTTCCTCCCCATAAAGATAGCGAATTGTTATACTTCTTTTTCAGTTACATTCATAACTTGAAATACGGTTGCTATTTGTCTCTGTTTATCTTTGGTAGTGTTTGCAAAAAGTATTGGTTGGTCGTTGGTACATATCCATGGCTAACAGATAACATTACATGTATTAGTTTATGTATACTTTGTGGAAATAAAATTGCCACTAAAATTGATATACTGATATATCTATAGTCAAATATTTACAACTTGTTGAGATTTTATGAGATCTCCTGTACGAGGCAATAATTTGTTTTTGCTACTTGCTTTCACTTAAATTTTGTTAAACTACATAATTCCGAATTCCATTTATTAAATATTAAATGCCTTAATTATTTAGTACTTTTTAGCGTTTCCTCAAGTTCAAAATATATATATATTGTAATTATATATAATAATATATAAGACCAAACACAAAAATTACATTTAGCTATTGAAAGTATATCTAATATCGCACACACATTTATTCACTTATCAAGAGCTAAAATTTCCAGGAATATTTAGAAAGCATAATTAACATGCCTGCATTATACAGTAATTAAACATATAATAGAGGAATCACTTGCAGCTTAAGTAAACTTTAGTTATTGACATGGCTACGGCTAATAAATATTCCAATATTTCTGCTTATGCAATTAGTTTAGTAGAAGATGTAGTGAGTGCGTGTGAAATTTATACCTTAATATATTAAGCCATTTAAGATTCCTTTTCCAAACTATTATTTATAGTGCTATTTTATATAAATTGTGTCAATTTCATGTTTTTTCCTTTTTGGATAACGTTTAAATATTCATAATGGGAGGCATACCTATGGGAGAACGCCACAAAACAATATTATACAGTGAAGGACAGACGCGACGACAAGTATCTGAAAAACATTTTGCTCAAAAATAACAAGTAAGGAGTCGATAAAAAAACTTCGCGAAACAGGTTCTGTTGAAGATTAACGAAAGAGTAGATGGATTTTCAAAATTAAGAATGTCCACAAAATGCATGTAAAAATAGAGTTTTTACGAAATCGCCACAAATCTTCTAAAGAACTAGCGATAGATTTTAAATCTACGACGAGTGTGTCATGGACTACTTCGTGTGTTAGAAGACATTTAATTAAACAGGAGCTTCGGGGATGTGTTGTTATTCGCAAACCACTATTTCGTCGCGATAATAAACAAAAGTGTTTGCAGTACGTGAAAGAACACCTACATTGGACTGCTGAAATATGGAATCGGGTGTTGTATTGTATAATGATGAATCGAAATTCGAAATTTTCGGTAGCAGAAGATAGGTTGTTAAAATTATCACTTATTTTGCCCTTTATTTTCGAATGCTTAATCTTGAATTTACTTCGAATGCCTAACAAAACCACTTTGTGCACCATTTAGAAGCAACTCAAATGTTAATAATAATAATGACCTTTATTTTAAATAGGCTTATAGCCCAACAACAGGAAAATACAAAACAGCTAACTGAGTTTAGACATATGTGTGGCAGATGTAATAAAAAAATTAAAGCTAGGTTAAGAGTTTTACGATTATAAAAGGTCACAAATTTTGGTGACAAATACTTCATTAGATGTAGTTAATTATTTGTTTCGTGAATTTTACATGAAAGATAGATATTAAAAAAGTGAACCAAGACCTGGAAGCCTTGCACAAACTCTTTGTGCTTGAAATATTATTATAACAGAAAAGCTAATAAAGGGAAATTGAGAATATCACTTACAGATAGATTCAGGAAGAATTAGATTTTCTGCAGTAGATGCCTGTTCGTAAGTCGGCGGATAATGCATTTCTAAACGGAAGAACAAAAACGAGCGTAGGTATTTGTAACCTTTACTCGTATATTTTCCTTTGGTGACGAAGTGATTTTATTAAGTTGCGACTCTTTATACATATATATTATTTTTATTTCTCATAGTAATGTGTATGGATTTCTTTATACATATGTTTTAATTCGGTGTTGTAATAATACAAGTTTATAGTTCTGTTTATGATTGCTTAGTGTAACAGCGGTATACGCCCTCTGAATTTAATAACATTTTAAAATGAAATTAGAAATTTTCATACTTGGACTTCTTGATTCTCTTCCCTTACGTACTGAATATGTGCTGAGCTCTCCACAAAATACCGGGCAAACCACATACGACGGCAATAAAATTCGGACAGTCGGTAAAATTAAACATCTGTAGCAAATGTGCGCTTCTGTGTGCGAGATTTTCGTCGTTATGTCAGTGTTCCTCTCCTTCTGGTACAATACTTATTAATGAAATCGTACCTTTCCAATTCTTCCGTAGCAGCTGTAATTAATTTAAGGTTATTTAGAGTATTACCAGGTTTCTGTTTAATGTCTCTATTACAGAATATAGAGTAAATAAGTAGTTCGAGTGCACAATATTGCAATACCTATTTATTTGCCCTATTTTGGAACCATATTACGGAACTTTTGTTCTGTATTTAATATTATCTTTATATTTTGTTGGACACCTTTAATTATAATTAAATTTGGAAATTATAAAATAAAATTGCAAAGACCTGGGGTGATGCACCGGTTAGAAAGCTAAAATAAACATGATTTTACAAATAAACATAAAGATGCTACCCTTTATAAAAGTAATAATTCTCAGGGCAACTCAGGTTTCGAAAAAGGATGCAAACATATATGCACCCATTTAATTTCAGTAGTGGAATAACCTCATGAAATATTAATACATTCGATGATAATCACAATCATTTTAAGAGGATATTTCTTGCAATATGAAGTATAAAATTAATAGTGGTTAAAGACAATAAATGCTCCAATGCGATTTAACTATACACAAGAATAAAATAATAAAGAAAGTACAATAAATTAACATTACAACTCACAAATACAATGTTTTACTTTATATTTATCTTATTATCATAAATAGATATATTTTCTCTGGAATCAGAGTACGTGCATATTGTTTATTCTCTATATTTTATTAAATTTGGTGCTATTTTATTGCGATTTAATTAGTGTATTATATACCATCTTGTAGTGTTTTTCACAATCTATCTAGTGACAGTGGTTGTGATGGCATACTGCTGCTCTGCTGACTACTGTTAGCGTGGTAAGTGGTCTGTTTTCTGTGTGCAAATGCTTTTTTTTTCTTTTTTGTGTTTGCAATTTTTGCCGGATCTTTTTCTCAGTTCACATGTTTTTGCCATATACAAGTTCATCCGCAATATTTGAACTATTATTTTTAATTATTGTTGAAGCTTTCCTCTGTGTCTGCTGCTGATCCTTGCCGTTGTCTACTAACCTTTGTGTTGTCTGTAGTGAAGTCCCTGCGATAGGCAGCGCTAGGGTGAAATTTGTGTCCCTGTCTAATCCTATAATTCATATAGCTTAATAATGAATCCGATAAAGTGTTCTTGTTGCGGTGCCACTGTAGAAGCTCACAGGTCAGTTAATTGCGTTATTTGTAAAAAATCTTTCAAAATTGATTGTGTTGATTTATCAAATGCTGAAGCTCGTAAGATACGCTCCAATTCTGGTCTTGTGTGGAGTTGCAAACTGTGTTTGCAGCTTGGTAGAGATTTAAACAGTTTAAGGGCTTCCATTGTCGCGTTACGGGAGGAAATTAAAGTGCTTAAAGATCTTGTTCAACAAGCCCCTCCTCCTTCTACTGCTATATCTGCAATTGACATGGAAAAGATTGTGTAGGAGGTATCTGAGCGTGAGCGGCGCAATGTTAATATAATTATTTATGGTTATAAGGAGACTACTTGTGCAAATGATGGGGAACAGACTGATAGAGATGGTATCGCGGTAAAAGACATCCTCTCTAGTGTTGGGTTAAATGAAGGCAGTATAAAACTCAATAGATTAGGTAAATTTGACGCCAGCAATACTGAACGTTGTCGTCCGATAAAAGTTCAGCTGTCCTCGGAGTCTGCTGTTCGTACCGTCCTGAATAATACTAGAAAATTAAAGGCTGTTAATCAGTGGAATAATATTACTATCTCTCGTGATCGAACTGAAACGCAAAGGGAGGTGTATAGGGGAGTTCGTGGGAAGCTAGAGGAGTGTATAGCAAATGGTGAAACTAATTTAAAAATAAAATATAAAAATGGTATACCTCAAGTTGTCAAACCTTTAAACTAAATGTGCCCAACAGCTTTTCTGACATAAAAATATACTATCAGAATGTACGTGGTTTGCGCTCTAAAACCCAAACGTTTTATACCAACATATGTGAACTGTTTTATGACATAGTTTTGATATCTTAAACTTGGTTAAATGCGAGTTTTAATAGTGCTGAACTGTTTCCTTCATGTTATAATATTGTACGGTCTGACAGACGTTTTTCTCTGTTGGGTCGATCCACTGGTGGTGGTGTACTAGTTGCTTTGTCAGATAGAATAATATATGAAATATTAGATATATTAATGATCTACTCGTGGGTTTGCGTTGCCCTGCATTGGGATATGCTGATGACGTAAAATTGTTCTTTGAGATATCTAGTATTGACGATGTTGTTTATTTGCAAAAAAGTATCGATTTCCTTGTTCGATGGTTGAAGGATAACAAACTAGTGTTGAATGTTAATAAGTGCTGCTTTGTATCTTTCACTCGTAAAATTGCGCCTTTCGCTTCTTCGTATCTCATTGATGGTCATATGCTCGTAGGTTGTAACAAAATTAAAGATCTTGGAATCACATTTGATGGCTGTTTGAGCTTCAACCCACATATCGAGAATATTTGCCTGTCTGCTTCTGCTGTGCTGGGTTTTATTATGAGAGCGTCCAAACATTTTAATTGTACAATGTTAATCAAGACTTTGTACTTCGCTTTAGTGGTGCCTAAGCTGGAGTATGCATCGGTGGTCTGGTATCCATACTACAACATCCAGAAGTATTTAGTGGAACGTATACAGGGGCGCTTTTTGCCATTCCTAAGTTTGAAATCTAGTGGTATGTATCCGGATTGGGGTATGGAATACTCAGCACTGTTGCAGCAACATGATGTGCTAACTTTGTCGCATCGTAGATCTGTCCATAGTACGCGATTTCTCTTCAAACTAATCAATAATGAGATTGATTGTTCCGATCTACTAGCCGGTGTGAGTTTTTGTGTTCCTCGTGCGTCGTCCCGCTGTGTGCCTACCTTCACTTATGGTACCCCAAGAACCAATCTACGGTGGAGGACTCCATTAGTTCATATGTCTAGGAACGCCGACGTTATTTAGAGTGACATTTTCATTGGAACTGCTATGTAACTTATATGTATAAGTATATCTATGTACCTTTTTCTTTTTCTTTTTTTTATTATTCTTATTTTGTATGATAGTTATGTACGTAATCTATTTTGTCCTGTAATTGGGTTCTACCTGTTGGGCAATAAACGTTATTATTATTATTATTTATGTGTATAGGCACATATCTTGTTTTAACACAGATGGTCTCTTTTTCAGGTCTTCTTTCGCTAACTGCTTTGATTCGTGCACTAATTATTTGCTCTTGAATCATATTAAACGCTGCTTGTCGATCTCCGCTGGTGGGATCAGTATACCTATAATTTCTCTAATTCCTCTTTGCAGTAAAAATGACTGATACGATTAGTATCAGACGACACATACATTCGTAGAATCTTAGACTGCACGTAACTCTATTCTATTTTGTCAGTACATCTTCGTCTCCGCAGACGGATAATTGTTTAATTATATGCATATGCTACACAATTTCACATCTGCTCATTGCTTACAAGTCCACATCATAAACTAAGACAATATATTTAAAAGAACTATTAAAGGATTATATAAAATAAATAATTATTAAGCTCTTTTGAAATTAAATAGACAATATAAAAATGGTGAAAGTCTACAATACAAATGCATTCGGAAAACACGATGGATTTATACCTTCGTATAATTCAAATCTTACTTGGAACTTAATAATACATTGCTAAAAACATACAATTATATCGATATGTGATATTAGAGTTTTATTGTATATAACTTTTATTGTTTTTTGGTACTCTTAACGCCCTTTCGTATCTGTTCGTCGTAGTTGAAAATCAATACGACCAATTTTCTATATAGGTTATAGATTCCATCGAAACTTTAATTTTGTGTAATTAATCAAATCATGTGATTATTGCTCATGTATTGATTGGAAATTATTCCCTGTGGTTTTGTAATTATTTGACCATGATACTAGCATGCACTTTTTTATTTATACAGAATGATATAAAAGCAAATGCCAGATTATTATTTTTCTTTTCCAACGTTAACTTTGAAAGTGAATACTAGTTTCCGCTCTTACGCCATTTGAAAGTCCTAACTTAGAATTCATAATCGGGCTTATTATATTGGAAATGTCTTATTGCATTTCTATCAACTTCGTCGGATTTTCGATAAGCCGATGTGATGATGACCTTATAGTGTAGGCTACTTGAGTAGGTTGGTAAAACAAAAAAAAATACCCTAGCGTGCGGTTTACGAGAAATTCTAGTAGAATTTTGGTAGGTATTTTATCAAAGGGACGATCTTAGATACAGTTAATTAACCATGATTGTTGTCTAAGAATATTTTGACCGATTAGCATAGGAACGAAACTGAGGTTTTGTGTTATTATTTTGCAATATAGTTTCTATTGTCCTTTGTGTTTAGACAATGTTTCATAAGATTAGTGTGCTTAGAAAATGCTCCTTAGGACAATATATAATACGTGATAAAAGTTTACACAGTATGTTTTGGCATGGACTAATGCCCCAGATTAATATCTCTTCATTGAATTTGAAGTGTTCTTGATATTGTGCGAAATATAAGGAATACGCACACAGCTGAATGCCAAGTGTGTTATTTTTGTAACAAGAATTCATTATTTTACACCCTCCTACCCAGAAACTACCATGTTTCAGTGAAGTTGAAGTAGTAATTTTTCATTTTTCTTTCAAAATCATACTTTTTATATATAACTATGAAATGTATAATTTGTTTAAATGTCTCCAACATATATTTGAGATGCTGTAGAATAACATAATTATTGATAGCAATTAATTACAGTTCAATGTCATATGTACGTGAAGCACTCTTCTCTCTGTCGATTCAATGGCATATGTGTGCATTGAAATGTAATAGAGTGCTCACTTGGGCAAATGTCAATATTGGTAGCGAGGAAATTTAATTAAATCAGTAATACAACGTACCGTATTTTAAATGTTTGTTAAGGGCTGTGTTCAAATATTAGCAGTAGTAAGGAACTATAATAGGTACACTACAGGAATGTAGTATAAAGTACATTTATATGTTGTGTAATAATTATTCAACTAGCTTAATGTTCTGTATTGTGAACAAGACAATTCCTTAATTACTTTTCTACATTTTCATTTCCGGATTCGACTTAATAAAGTTTCTAAATTTGTGTTTTAACATTTTCTTATTTATAACACAGTCCATGAATATATTTTAGACAATGTAGGAATTATTCTTTATACAGGATTGATTACTTTGACATATCACATTTAGAGAATTCAAACTATTAAAAGTTTATTAGTACCAACTTTTCCTCGAAAAAATAATACCTCTTTAATTTTTCATGAAATTGCATTTTGCTAAAATTTTTTTCGATTATTATGGAATTAGGTCTGGATATAAAGTCAACGAACGGTATACACGTAGTATGTATTCAATATTAATCTGATACAACACAGTATCTGCCTATTTTCAGTAATAAACATATTATCAAATTATTACAGAAAGATGAAGGAGATGTAGTCATGCGGTCTTCAATTGTTTATCCATATGGTCATCTAACGGGCAGAGGATGTAGCCATTTTCTAAATCCGAAACATGCTGCAATTACAGCTGGAATATATACATTGGTAAGTATACCTTAAAACTATTCGTTTAAATAAAATAATCACTTTCTAAATATCAGATCAGCTAACCGTTGACACCAAGAGTATTACAATAAATTACACTTCGTACGTTAGTGACTGACTTATAATTTACACTGCTTGTGTCCCTTGTAATATGGATCATTTCTAAAAATGTTCTTTCATTGTTGTTTCAATGATCTTAACATCGTCGAAATTAAATTTGTGGTCAAGACCAAGTAAATGTGCACGAGTGCACGAGATTTTATCTAATACGGCAATCACCTTGCTGTGTAACTCGCTGTTTTAACTACTGTGACGTTTAAACTATGTATATGTTAATCACTAAGGTTGATATATAACCTCTTTCCACATTAACTTTCGTAATTCTGTATACGCATTTCGACACCTAAGTTGTCATCATCAGCAGATAATTGCAAAGTGTCGCACGTGGTAAACCACGGCGAAAAATACCTGTACGAAAACAAACTCCGTACGCGGTCTGTACCGTTGAGAACCAAAATATACACTTGGAGTATACATTTTGGTTTACCAGATGCGACACTTTGCAATTATCTGCTGATGATGACAACTTAGGTGTCGAAATTATTATCTAGTCGCTATTTCTATTGTTGACAGTAACTTGAAAATTTTATGTCAGCGAAAAAATGGCATTAACTCGCGAACATTTTCGTGCAATTATTTTTCATAACTTTCGGCGTGGATTATCTCAACAAGAATGCATCGACGAGTTAAATTCTTTATATGATGATGAAGCACCATCGAAAACTACAGTATATCATTGGTATAGTGAATTCGAACTTGGATGGCGTTCTTTAGATAATGAATTTCATGAGGGTCGTCCCACAAATGTTGTTGTGTCGGAAAACATTAATGCAGTGTCTGAATTGATAATGCAAGACCGTAACATACGGTGAGATTGAAACATCTGCAGGTATTAGTAACACCAGCGTGTATAAGAGCCTGCATGGACATTTGCCGTTAAGATACAATGTCCACGTTGGGACCACATAATTTGACAACCGCTCAAAAAAGGACTCGCGTCGATTGGCGCCGAGAACTGCATAAAAATACAATGGCGGTGCTTTAAAGAACATTTATAAAGTCGTCACAGGTGATGACTCTTGGATCTATACGTAAGAGCCCGATAGTAAATAGCAGTCGACTGTGTGGCTATTCGAAGATGAACCAAAAACAATAAAAGTTGTTCACGCTTGAAGCACATCAAAACAAATGATTGCCTGTTTTTTCGGAAAGACCGATCACGTTGCAACCGTGCCTTGAGTTGTAGAACGATCAATTCCGAATGGTACACAACTATTTATTTGCCAAAAGTTTTTGAAGAAATGAAGAAAACGACAGATCATTCTCCACCATGACAATGCGAGCTCTCACAGGTCGGTTCAAACAATTGAATATTTGACCGGGCAAAACATTGAATTGATGAGCTACCTGCCGTACAGCCCTGATCTAGCACCCTGTGATTTCCTTTTATTCCCACACGTGAAGAATAAATAAACTTTGTGGTCAACGGTTTTCTACGCCGGAAGAGGCAGTTGAGGAATTCAAAACTCATATATTGGAGATACCGCCTTTATAGTGGCAGCAATGCTTTTTGGATTGGTTTAAACGAATGCAAATGTGCATTGATTTTCAAGGAGAGTATTTTGAAAAGCAATAAATCTATTTTCGATAATAAAAAATTTTTCATGTTTGCTATTCCCGAAATATAAACGGCTATTCTCGAATTACATGTTCCTGGTAGCCATTTTTGACAAATGAAATATTTCTCAAAATTTCCCTTTAAAAATATTTGATGACGTAGGTTATATTCTGTTTTTCATGGCTGTAACAGTATTATATTTTTGATTGATGGAATAATGGGAATGATAATTGATGAACGTACCAGACGAGATTGGCTTTTTATACCAATTTCAAATAATTGAATAATTTTTGTTGCGGATTACTGAAACGTTGTAGCAGGGTATTGCTTTTTGTTTGTAATATTGTTTTTCACCTCTCCACAGTATACTGTGATTGTTGTGATTGTTATGACTATCAAATATTTGCAAGTTTAAATCTATTTTATCATCTGACGCAGCGCAAACAATGTCATCGACATATTTGTACAAAACTGTAACTGAAATGATAATTAAGCGATTACATTTTCCAACAATTGACCCAGACTCATCGAGCTAAAATGGGACTGATAGATGATTTCATAGGTGTTTCAAAAATTTGACTAAAGAATCTACCTTTAATTCAAAACATTGAAAAAAACTAGAAAAAAAGAACATCTTTTGAAAATGATCCATATTAGAAGCGACACAAACAGTGTAAAGTGTAATTTATTTAATATACTTAGTGTTAATAACCTGCCTGGCTTTTTTAATCAATCCTTGTATCTTTAAATAATGGATTGTACTTACTTTTTGATACATTTGGAACTCAGCTTTTTTAGCTTCATTTTCTTTTATATTTCACATTTTGACGATACATTTCAGTGGGGTTTATTTATTTTAACGTAAATTTTAGCTTATTGTTTTTAAATATGACGTAAAAGCTGTGCCGTAGAGAAATCTAGTTTTATAAATATTTGTTCGTCAGTATGATATGTTAGTCTATTAAATAGTTTCTTCAGCAATCTTTCAGTATTTCCTGAAGAAGCATAAAATGGTTGTGAGTTTTTCTTTAAAGACTGCATACCCGAAAATAATTAAATATCTCTAAACTAAGACGGTAGTTATTAAACTAAGTACCGTGTTTTAGTTAAATTTAGAGAGACAGTTTTTAGTTTATATTATTTTGGACTAATAATGCCAAAAATTACTTTTTAAATAATTAACATTTACTAATGTAATTTATGATTTTATACTTAGAAACGCGGATAACATATAATGTATTCGTAAGATATTCCGTAAAATGTAGCAAACCTAATTATTAAATTGTAGGATATAGATTTTCGCTTAAGTAGATGTATAATTAATGCAAATTTAGATAAATTATGCGCTACTCACAACTGAAACTACAAAGTAATTGATCAATCTCTGCATGTGTTGAATGATCACGTAACCAAAATCTTAATTGATAGGTTCTCCTAGGAAATAAATTACAGTAATGGAAATAGAAGTGATAGAAAACTACTATATTAGTACACTATCGTAATTATAAATCTTTCATATCATAAAAGGCAGCTTTAATCAAATAATGACAGAACGAAAGCTAAATACCGTATTCCTTTGTTTACAAAAGTCTCAACCCTGTTTATCTAACGCTGCTGCAGATATTAATATAGAGAAATACAACACAGTAATACAAAAGATAAAATTAAGTGATTACATTAGCGCAGATTCTTATCCATACACAATGGTACTTGGAGCGTTAAAGCTAAACTATGCAAGTAAAAGAGGAATTATGGGAGAAGGTATCTTAGATTTTTAGATGGTATAGTATTAATTACAAATAATATGAAAAGCCTTGGAGAAATGATGGGATTAGATTATGAATAAAGAAGCCTTGTACATTTGACCTAATTAGTATGGCGATTTAATATGTGATGCAAGACAATATGATTATTTAATTAAATACTTTATATTAAAACCTATTTTTTTAGTCGCTTCTCATGTTTGGGCTTATAAGTCTTCTTTGAGTTATAATCCACATTGTATTGATGGGATCGTAATTTTAGCTGGTATAGTTTTTCAAGTTTCATTTCAGATTTATAACATTTAAGTCACGCTTGGTTATACCTTTGGACATAAAATTGTGGTTGTGAGCAGTAAATTTTGTTTCCTGGTGCTTTTTATATTTTCGAAATATATTGGTCAGGTATGAGATGCTTACTTCAATGGAAAATATTCCAAATATGTACATATATGTATGTGTATAGAACAGTTTTATTTTCTTTACATTACTTCATAAATTTAACCCATATATCTGAAAACTAGTGCTAATTTACAAATTTTGTTTCTCGTAATTAATTTTGCCCCCAATTTTTGCGATATGCTGGGAACGTGAAATTAACAGTAAAGCAAAAGATAATACTCGTATTTACCAAAATATTTTTGAGGCATTAAATCGTAGTGAAATTTGGTTTAGGTAATAAAGTTTTAAATTAGAAGAAACAATCATACGTTAATACGTTCAACTTGGTATTTGGTTTGTTTGATATTCTCTTTTTCTAAGACAACTGTTATCTTTTCTGGTCAAGTAAATAAAATATGTTTTCGATCTATTAGCTGCGATTCCTTATTTTCTTAACAACTTTAACAATAACTGTACATGAGTTTCTTCACCACCGTTATCTTCTTTTGCCTTACATCTATACTCCGCGCAACATGAATAGGACCACCCGACTTGTTGCAAGCTTTCGGTGGTTTGAAAAACAATTCATTTACTAAAAATACAATGCAAGTTTGTAATGGTATGATATGGCAAATAATACGCATTATTGCGCAATAGTGCCTAACGTTATGCATTGGGTGACGTACATAAGTACCACATACATATAAAATGCACCGCGCCGGTTGGATACGACCAGTATTTAATAGTAAGCTACCGGATGAGTGCAACGATGGGACGACAGAAGTGCTTAAGTATGGAAGAAATTGGAAAAATTAAAGCGTTCCATCAAGAAGGGCATTCCTCAAGGGCTACTGCAAAGAAAATAAGTCGATCACACCAGGTTGTGAACAATTTTATTAGGGATCTCGAGAATTATGGAAAACGTTTTAAAGGGCGAACAACATCCGTTACAACTAAGAGAGAACGTCGAGCCATATTACGCGAAGCATCGAATTCGGCATTAACGGCAAGACAAATCGCGAATAACGTTGGAACGAATGCATCGGTAAGAACTGTACAGAAGTTACTGAAGACCTGTCCGCATTTAAAACGTTTGAAAATTAAACGACGGCCTCCTTTAAGGGAATTTCAGCGCACTGCACGTCTTCAGTTTGCTCAAGCAAAAATGGGGTGGACAAGAGAATGGCAAACTGTTATTTTCAGTGACGAGAAGAAGTTTAATTTAGATGGCCCGGATGGGTTTTCTTATTATTTCCACGATTTACGTAAAGATGAAGTGATTCAGTCACGAAGGCGAGCCGATGTTGGTTCAGTCATGGTATGGGGAGCTGTTTCCTATAACGGACCTGTTGATTTAGTAATAGTGAAGGGCAGACAGAATTCGGAAAAGTACGTCCAGCTGCTGCAACAGGTGAAAGACAAATTTTCCAACGTTATGGCAGGTGGGCCATTTATTTTCCAACAGGATAATGCCAGTATTCACACCGCGCGCATTGTTCGACGCTGGTTTCAAGAACAAGGCATGGAGGTTCTCGATTGGCCATCGCTCTCCCCCGACCTGAACATCATAGAAAATGTTTGGGGATGGTTGTCGCGTAAATTGTACTCCAATGCTACCCAATTCAGTTGCGCTGACGAACTAGAGCAGGCGCTGAAACGAAGTTGGGCGGAACTTCCCGTTGACTACTTGAGAACCCTGTATAATTCCATTCCATCCCGACTATTTGAGGTTATAAGAAATAATGGCAAAAGTACTCATTATTGAACAATAAAGTATTTTGTTATTGCAAACGAATCTTTTATTTTGTAGATTGGTCGTATTCAAGTGGCGTTTAATTACTCTACTTATTGTCATTAGTAACGTACATTTGCACTGACTTTTACAAAAATTATATTTGGTACCTACATACATCTTTTTATCAACCCTCTTGTTTTCGAAAATAACAATTCCAGCGCGCTACCATGTTTATACCAACTACAAATGTCATATATGCAGTTGGTCCTATTCATGTTGCGCGGAGTGTATCTAATAAAATAACTGCAGCGCGTCTAACTAGATATTGAAAGTTAAACTATAATAAGATGTGCATACGCGATAGGACTATACATGTACATATGTCAATTAAGATATTGACTATATACAATGTGCATATAAATATAAGTACAAAAACAAATTGATGTGAATAAGAAATTAGTAAATTGTGCGTGGTTTCAGTAACATTTTATATTATCAAACACTCTAGAAAGTGTGACGTAAGTATGACGTCATTCGCTGAGTAAATGGGAAAATAGTTGGTTAGAAACTCTTCAGAAATTCGTAGGAGTGATCTCTACTACAGTTTAGTGGGTACCTTTGTTTTAGTTTCTGCACATTTTTGTAAAAAATGCGGACACTAATTAAAGTTGACAATATATTTTTATATCGTATTTTAGAAAACATATTTTTCTGTCTGGTAATTGCCTAATTATAAACCTTAATAATATGTTAAATGAATTGAGAAAAATCATGTGCCAAATGGGTGGTAGCATTTATTGAAACGCGAACGAAAACACATTTCAGCTCTAAATTTAGCGAAGTTAAAACATAATACGAAAGATTTTTGGTGTCGAATAATATGTTGAATTTGATGGAGCCTGTGGTTGATTGACTTGATCAATAAGGTTGATATATAACCCCTTTCCACATTAACTTTTGTAAATTCTGTATACGCATTTCGACAACTAAGTTGTCATCATCAGCAGATAATTTCAAAGTGTCGCACCTGGTAAAACATGGCGAAAAAATTGTACGAAAAAACAAACTCCGTACGCGATCCACACCGTTCAAAATTAGTGCACATCTTGGTTTTGAACGGTGTGGATCGCGTACGGAGTTTGTTTTTTCGTACAATTTTTTCGCCGTGTTTTACCAGGTGCGACACTTTGAAATTATCTGCTGATGATGACAACTTGGTTGTCGAAATGCGTATACAGAATTTACAAAAGTTAATGTGGAAAGGGGTTATATATCAACCTTATTGATCGAATAATATGGTTAATGAAGGTTTACATAACTGTACCGGAAATGAAACAACAAACGAAATAATGGACTTAGCCTGATACGCTGCCCTGTAGAAGACTCGGTCAGATAAGCTATAGTTCGTCTTTTGAGCCTGAAGTGGGATTCTTCTTATTGATTATCATTACGAAGGTAAAGCGGCAGCTGGCAAATAATATGCATCTCTCTTAAATCAATTACACGATGCAATACAATGCAAAAAGCCCCACTTAAAGAAGAAGCGAGTGCTGTTTCTTCAAGATAATACACGTGTTTACATTTTAACTGTTTCAATAGTAAAAATTCAGTGACTAAATATAATAAGCAACAAGGAAAATACGTTGAAAATAAAATGTTTTTTTGCTAAAAGTTTTTGTTTTCGTACCTACGCTCACAAATTACTAATACACCCTCGTATAAATAGATTGTCTAGTGTACATTATTTATTATATATTCTTTCTCAATATCAAATTATGATTCAATTTCTCTTGGCTAATACTTTTATCAATTGTTTTCTAAGTAATATCTTTTACTTCTTGATGCGTAAATAGCTCCCTAAAATATTTTATCGACTTTGTTTTACAATTCCAACAACTGTGACTTTATTATAGTATATATCCATAAGTAAAAACGTTAAATATTACAACAAGATTATAGTGAACTATATCTTAGGTAGACTAGTTACTGATGTAATAATTACATTATAATTACGAAATATCAACTGCATTACTTTAACATATAAATTAGAAGAATTTATACCTATGGCATCAAATACTTTTAAAAGATGTGGAAGTTAAAAATTATGCTACACTGCCGATAAGAAACACGAACAGTCAAAGTGATGTTTCAAATGGGTCAATCTTTTCGGGTTTGGTTTTTTCTATTTTTGTGTTTTCTGAAACATAATACCGTGCTGTTCCTTATTAAATACAATATATCTTTTTCCGCCAATGTTATAATTTTTGTCTGCATCATAGGTAAGCAGGAGCTGTGTTGCATAAATTTACAGAAATTTAAAAAAATTGCTCTATATAAACTTATGCTCACTATATAGACCTTTTTATAACATGAGTAAGAGATGAATGAGACCTTAAAAACTATCCAATAAAAAAACGACCATACTTTCTTTAGCCCCTCTAGAAAAAATTAGGATCCCTAAGACTCTATCTTCTGTACATCGAGGAAGTTTTAGACTAGAAATTTATCTAGAAACAATATATTGAAATATATAGAACAATCACTGAAGCACAGATTATTTCATTACAACTAGATGCACGTATCGAAAAATATATGTGATTCTGTAATGCACAAAGGAAATTAACATGACTACTTATTTACATTAAAGTCATTTAATTGCTCTGAGATAACGTCTAGGATAGTATGGAGAAGTCGAAAGAAGAAGCCATAGGACATAAATAACTTGGAAGTTACTAATGAAGGATGAGTATCACAAAACGTGTTGGTGGAATAGATACAAAACCAACATGTCAAAGCATCTATTATTGTGTCAAATAGCAAAAAAGTTGAAGAAATGTTTCTATCACAAAAGAACTTGTTGTGATACATATGGTAATACCTATAGGTCATACACTTATAAGACAATCTTTTAATAAAGCAGGCATTTATAATGGTGGGCTTAATTACAGATTGTATCAAAAATCACATCAACCACAGCTTGTGAGAATGTGAACTGCACTAAACGAGGTGAGCTACTTATAGACAATCTAAATTTGATCCGATAATTTAAATAGTCGATGTCCTCTAGACTTGTAGTACAGGGATAGGAACTATTAGATTGGATGCAATAAGAAATACTGAGTAAATTCCGTATCAACCACATAGCTGTAGTGCTTTTGGAACTGTCAAGACTAAAAACGATTTCCATTAGAGGAGAAATTCGTATTATTAGTTAAAACTGACTACAATTTTGATGATGTAATAATTAAAACAATCAAGATATTTATGATACACGATTCTATTCGAATACATAATATTCGAATTTTAATTAACTCGTCCTGAAAATAAAAATGACAATTATATACACATTTTGATAATAAATTTCTTTTCGACTTTACATCAAAGTTAGTCCAAAGAAATCGGTTCATGCAGTTGGAAGACAATTATCAAAATAAAAAATTAATGTAAGTATACATTTGTCGATAATAGTGCTGCGTAAAATTATATAACAATTGTATAAAAAATAAGAAATCAAGGGAAGAATCTGTGTTATTTATTGAAGCAATTTACTTTACATTTTCACCTACAAATATATTCACTGTATTTGCAAACGTATATATTTGACTTAGACATATATCTAGCTCAATCTGAAATGAGATTTGTGTTCACTATTACGAGGATCTATGTTATGGATAAGGAAAATGCAAGAAATTTCACGGAAATTTCAAAGCAAGTAAAATGTTTTCTTCCTTTTTACTAGGGCGATTTAAATACTACACGAGCAAAATGATCTCATCTGATATCTATCCAATTGCAATATTATTACTGATTAGATAATTAAGTGTTCTACGTTTAAATATTTATTATTGTATTTAATCCATCCCTACTAAATTTGATACATTATACTTTGTTAATATTTTTTACTCTTCTTTGTTCGAAAATATAATTAGGTTAATTTTATATATTATAATTATAAACTAAATATGGGTTGCGGAATAGAATCAAAGCGAATTTAGATTCGGTTTCTAACTCGTATTCAGTATGTACATATCCAGTTACGAACATCATTGAACAGCGTTTGTAATCAGCAATTCGAGTGTCAACCGAACGCTTTATTTCGCCAATGTACACAGTGTCAGATGAACGTGGAATCCTATAAACTAGACGGCCTTGGTTTGAGACGTTTGTTTATGCCGCGGTGGATATTTTGTTTGCAATATTTAGTTTGTTTAAGGTATTTACATGGCTTAATTCTCGGGATAATGAATTAGGCTCAAACACGTTAAAGGCTCTCCGAATTTGGAAGTTTGTGATTGTGTTTAATGTGGGATGATATTGAGAAACAGCATTTAGGTATCTGTTGGTATGTGGGGGAATCCAACAAACGGACTGTCTTAATGAGTCATCAGTACGGCCGCTAATCGTGACGTCTAGGAAAAGAAGGGAAAACTTTGACCTCCATAGTGAAGTGAATGCGGCTGAGTTGAGAATTTAGGAAAGAAAAGAAATTGTTTAATGACATGTATTCAAGATATTACTAACCGTATCAGTAGAATAATTTTAAAGCTTAATATTGAAACCGTTTTTAAATCTTACTCCACGCTAGACTCATTCTCTACCAAATATCGCTAGTGTTTACATGATTTCATGCCCATGTGGCAGTGCATGCGTTAGTATTAGTATTGCTGAAGACGAACGTCGTAGTAGGATGTTGCGCATAGCTGGGACTGCAGCTATTGAATACAGGTTAAAAACCGGACAATGAATTCAATGAGATTTTGTACAGAAATTCAAAAGCACTCTAAGAATCAAACAATATTATCGGATACTTTTACAGACCACCTGGCAAACCTTCATTTCAAAACCACTCCACAGTAAACGCAACGATTCCAGAAATGGTATCGGTAAAATACTTAGAAGAATTTCTTTATAAAAATAAGATCGTACCAGAAAAGGTAAAGCAATACGTGCGATTAACAACTCTTTGTATGGCCCAAAACTGTTTTCAATTCGAAGACAAGTTCTATGAACAAAAACAGGGAACTGCAATGGTCAATTGCTTTTCTCCATTCATAGCAGACTTATTCATGAATAATTTTGAAGGTGAATATAAAGATAGGGATAAATATTTTCTTAGTATAGTAGCAACTTAATTCAAAATTCTCGACGATTAAATTTAGGATAGAAGAAGAAAACAAACATTTTGCCTTTTTTGGACACCCTATTAATTAGGAATAATCTTAAAATAGAAATTGATATTTAAATTCTATCGGGTAGAAAAATCCGGTTTAGCAAATCATGTGTTGGAAAGTAATAAAGGTATAACCGAGGATTGTTTGCATTTGGTAAAGAATGTGCATAATTATCGCGATTTAGATACATATGAAAGCATGTACATTTTTGAAGGCTATATGTTGAACACTGACATGAACCCTACTTATAGCCAATCTCTCTTTGACCTCTTATACGATAGACAAGGAAGGGTGTAAATGCATGCAGGTACTTTTTTAGGATAGTTTAAAACTAGAATACAATTTCTTTAAAAATTGCGTGAAACTAATATACATTGTGTGGCTTTCGACGGTACATATCGTGTACGGAATTCATTTCGTGCGGGTTTTTGCCGTAGTTTTCAGGTGCGACACTGTTTAATTCTCTGCTGATGAGGACAACTTAGTTGTCGAAAGACGTGTATAGAATACACAAAATAATATGGAAATATGTTATATATCAACTTTAAGTGATTATATTTTATCATTTATAACGAATTACATCGTCTCTACTAGGAGTTATTTTAACGTGTTATAAATTGAACTGTTGCCGAGTTTAATGTAATGTTAATGTCATAATATAAATGTGTACATTAACAAAAGAAAGCGTAATTACCAGATATAATAATACCGCGACCACACAATAACGAAGATATTACACATGCCATATATACATACATGCATATACGTTGAAGTGGAAAACGTTGAATAAGCATATGATTAACAAAAGGAACACATTATTAGATATAAATACACATGCCATACATACATATGTATATGCATATACTATGAAGTGAATAACGTTGAATAAGGATATGATTAATAATAGCAACAATTGAAAACAAAGGAACATATTTTAAACCAGGTAATTAATATTATACAATCTCTTTGCTATAGTAGTGTTAGAATTTATCATAGTATTTATTTGTCAAACTAACAAAAACGTAACACATAACACGTAACAATGTACACTTAACCTAGAATTTGTATTTAAGAAGTAACTAAAAATTTGGTCAGAGAAAAATAAGTTGAATTTGATGGAGCCTGTGGTTGATTGACTTGATCAATAAGGTTGATATATAACCCCTTTCCACAATTAACTATTTGTAAATTCTGTATACGCATTTCGACAACCAAGTTGTCATCATCAGCAGATAATTTCAAAGTGTCGCACCTGGTAAAACACGGCGAAAAAACTGTACGAAAAAACAAACTCCGTACGCGATCCGCACCGTTGAAAACCAAGATGTGCACTGTGTCTGTTTCACAAGATTTAAAAAATACTTTTACTTAAACTAACATGCACTACATTGAAAAAGGTTATTATGGTCAAGGAAGTGTCTGTGTGTGATTTATGTGTGTTTTATGATATTGTTCCTCCTGTCTTTCAGTCGCGTACGGAGTTTGTTTTTTCGTACAGTTTTTTCGCCGTGTTTTACCAGGTGGGACACTTTGAAATTATCTGCTGATGATGACAACTTGGTTGTCGAAATGCGTATACAGAATTTACAAATAGTTAATTGTGGAAAGGGGTTATATATCAACCTTATTGATCAAGAGAAAAATAAGTATTATCAAAGTTTATTTACCTTAAATTGGAACATTAAACTTATCGCAGTTATTTAGTTTGTTTATGTTAACTTATTTGTGATTAATACATTCAATTAACGTTTGTATGTAATATAATTTAAACAGTACAATAAACTAAAGAAAGACATGTGCAGACGTTATCCTATAAGTTAATAGTTTAGGCAATTTTAATATAAGTTAGTTATAAAATTGATCTAAATGAAAATGAAAATTTGTTGCGCATAGCCGGTTCTGCACTTGCCGAGCATAGGCTGGAAACCGGGCACAATATTCAGTTTAATTCGACTAAGATCCTATCCCGCACTAACCATTTCTATGGTCGCAAAATCCGTGAAACTATAGAGATCTTTAAGCACCCCAATAACCTTAACCGCGATGATGGCTACTCCCTACATAACGCTGGGCAATCCTGCATCTCTAATCTACCCAACCGCAACCGTAACGCTCCATTGACCCATGACCCATTATCCATATATAAACGCGTCCCCCATCGACTTACACCAGTTTCAGTGCAGTAGTTCAGCCCTGAAGATGTCCCATACAAATGGGTACGAAACGTCGGCAGATATACTAGTAACGCGGTTCCAGCCCGGAAACCCAGAAGCAGATAGCATGAAAATTTAATTTGTTTGTAGATTTAGAAGAAACGTTTAATCGTTAATATTTAATTTCTTAATCTTCTTTTGTATTTGAGTGTAAAGTATTTACTAGAAAGTTTTTAAAAGTTCTATTAATATTTATTTATACTTTTATTAAATAGTAGCTTGAAAGTAAATCGTATTTAATTTTTGTACTAAGTAAAATATAAAAATCTGGGTAATTTTAAAGATATTTTTTCCAACTCGAAATTTTAAAGTTTCATAAACTAGACCCGATAAAGCTAAGATAATGGTGGTATATAAATAAATTAATTTGGTAAGATATAAATAAAAGTTTTTAAAAATAAATATTGTAATGTACTAATTATTCTCAAGAGTGAAATACATACTTGTACATTATCCTGATTAGAATAACCTTACATAGTAAATATATATAAATATTAATTAACACCAACGTGTTGATGATTTAAACTTGAAATTAAATAGTAATTTTGAAAAAAATACGATACTGTATTGTGACTTATAATTAACATAATAACGAATTATATCGCCTGTTCTAACTTATTTTAACGTGTTATAAGTTAAACTATTGTAAAGTTAATCTAATGTTAATCCCATACATATACATACGCATATATATATATATATATATATATATATATATATATATATATATATTGTTATGAATGTATATTTCAGTGAGGAAAAAACTGTAGTTACTTTAGTATTTTATTGTTACATCTTATATTTATTTATTTTTTTAATACATTATTGCATGTACTTGTATTAGATCATGAGATCTGTCTCGGCATGGGTATCGGCAAAACTCAGTAGATCTATGCATGCATTCGAAAAAAAAATTGTTTCTGTTAATATTGCCAAATTATTAAACACTCAAAGCACCTCGTACTTGTAATTCATTGTAATGTTCTTTATTTATCTGTATAGTGATTTATAAAATTCTAAATAATAAAATTTGAATGAAATTGAATCTATTTTTAAACTATATTAAAACGTATTCTACTAAATAAAATCAAATTACTTGTTCAAACAGTAGAGTATATTAATATCAAACATTTAAATAAACAATTAAATAAACAAATAAATTAATGAACAAACAAATAAACCACGTTATTTTGATATTATATTTACTAATTTAGAAGAAAAAGTAATAAAAAGACAACAATATAGGCAATAATTTGAAAATTTATTGAAATTGCAAGAAATAGCAAGACAACAAGATAGAGAAGCTCAGGATAAGAGAAAGAGTTATTTACCAAATTCGAGGAAACACAAGAAGCAAATAAGAACTACATTGTGACAGAAATGAAGCAAAGCATTGAAGAAATAAAAGCAGATATAAATGAAGACATTCAAACTAAGAAGTAAGAATTAATTTATAATATGTACATATATATATAATATATATTAATCCAGAAATTAATAAAATGAGTTATGCGATACAACAAAGCCAATTAGCCCCAACACAAGAGAACAAATAGGAATGATTTAAAAGAAAATAGGTTAGATAATAGAAGTAAAATGGATATTATACACAATGTTAGTAAAAAGCCTATACAAAAGAAAAAAAGTCGGCAAAAAATTAAAATAGTAATTAAGAAATTGATACCACATATAGTTAAAAATACATATTTGCTAGATAAATCCTATCAAAAGTTTATTTATGACAATACATTTGTTAGATTAGTGAATGCAGTAGATTATAATGAACTCATTTACAAATATTTTTATGAGAAAAGTAATTCCATTAGAAATTGATATGGGTAAAGTAGATATAAGTATGTATATGATGATATGCTATTGAAAATCAAGTAAACAAGAAAAGTTATGAATGCACCAAAATTTTATCAATCATCGATTAATTATTAAAGACCTATATCGAGGCAGAAATCAATTAGAAACTATTGTGAGATGAACATACCAGATGTTTTCTTTGATTTCTCTTACTTCCTTCTCCAGGTTATCCTACATATTAATATCGTTATTTCTGATTTTGGCTGCCCTTCTGACGCATCCTTAATATTTTTCTACTTCTTCTTGTTCCATTTCTTTGTACTTCTTTTCATGTAATTTTTGAAGACCTGTAAACCAAAATGGTTGTCATAAACATTAAAGAATATCCGATAGATTGTGTTGAGTGAGGGTTTGTGAGGCGCATTCACCTAAGGGGGTGCGATCAGAAAAATAAGAAACATTACTAATCTTTCTTTGAAAATTGTTTAATTCATTGAATGGAAACATTCAAGTTCATTCTATAATAACATATAAATCACAAACGAGTTTAATAATTAACAGTATCTCCCTTGGGCTTGTCTTGCAGAGCAAAGTGTTTCGAAACAATTCAATATTTGAAATTGATACTTTCAGTTCTTTCTCAATATTTATCTGAGACCATTGTAGAAAATCCGGTTTAGCAAAAGTAGGGTAGTACGCTCTTGCTTTCAGTGCAGAAAATTCTCATTATCTACCTCTGTCAAAATTCAAACAGTGATTTATTTATAAAATTTTGCTTTGGTTTTGATGTTCGACTTCTCCTTCCACAGTTGCGAGATTTTCGCAAGTACTTTGAAATGGTTCTTAATCCACTTCTAACTTGCTATGAAGACAAATACTTTTTAAAATACTTTGCAAGCATGGCGAAATTATTTTCAATAGTTACAAAAA
Source organism: Dermolepida albohirtum (assembly GCA_031893035.1). Lineage (NCBI taxonomy): Eukaryota > Metazoa > Arthropoda > Insecta > Coleoptera > Scarabaeidae > Dermolepida > Dermolepida albohirtum. The sequence goes on along the minus strand of JAVIWB010000551.1, from coordinate 27,034 downwards.
CAACTTTAATATGTTTATTTTCGGCCTCATACGTTTAAAAAAATTTGTCTACATTTGCGAACATTTTTAGGTTTTTCTGCTTCACAAATAATTTTCTACAAAAAACACACTTTGTTACTCGTATCCTAGATATGTTCCTTTGCTCCTTGGAGTTGAAAATGCAACATATTTTATTTCTCGAATATGTCTACTAAACTTAATTTCATCATAAATAAATAATCTCGAAACTTTTCGGTTTCTCGCCTGTTTTCTCCTTATAGAAAAATGTCGGTTTCGTCTGTTAATTTATAAACACGTTGCAAAACTTTCCCACGTAATAACTGTCTTGACTCTCTACACAAAAGTAACGCTGAGTGTGTTGCTTTTTTATTTTTATAAAGTGTAACAAAGATTCTTTATTTAGGGTCTCATTTGGATTTAATTTATTACGGTTTCAACCGTCACAGCATTAAAGAACCTTCTTAGTTTAGCCATCTAATACTGATGACACGTCGACGTTCGGCAAAACGTGCAATAATCCAAATCTAAAATAATAATACAAGCCAAAGAAAAGAGAAAGGAATGAAACATTGATAGGCAGACTGTATAATTGCGTAAGGAAAGATGGGTTATTGCAATAGAGAGGTAAAGAAAAACTATATAAAGTGACACTAACGTGCTAACAAATATTTGAATAGGCCAAGCTACTCTCTATCGCTTATTATCGACTGATAGATATAGAAAAAGAATTGAATAATATATTATGTCTTCTATACAAAATTAAGGTTCGCAAATCATTCCCCAAATATACGTGTAATAGGTTCACAACCAAAGGTAAAAAACAATGTAGTATCTAGTCTCAACTGTATACAATTAAATTATCAATATTAAAATTACCTATTGTACACTTTTGTAATATGAATGTTAAAAAAAGACTAACTGCATTATATTAAATGATTAACGTTAAAATTACTGACTGTATATATTGAATTATTAGTGCTAAAAATAGTTAGACAAAACATCCAACCTACAAATTGTTAACGACAACATAGAGGTTGCAAAGGTATTAAGTGAATCGAATAATGCCAAAAAACTTTCACTTAAACCAGATGTCCGTACAAAAAACGATATTGCACAATTTGAATGTAGAAATTAAATACAAAGTTAAGAATTGAAATTACTATAGTGCAAATATAAACTATTGTACTAACTTAAAATAATTAACAATTTACAACTACGGGAATTTACTAGATTGATTCATGGAAAAAATATTCGTATAATATAGTGATTCGATCTTATACAAAAATCGTGAGGTCATAATGTGCGGCGATTGTTTGCGATTCTTCTTAGCTCTATGAGAATAGTACTTATGTACCTGATCTAATTCTTCAGAGGCGAAAGGAAAAAAACACCTTAACGGCCAGAAATAGAAATATGACGGAAATTATTATAATATTCGAAGATAAGGCAAGTAAAAAAAAGCTCTTGGGTTCCTCTTTACTATAGCCTTCTTCGTCTTGAAAATTAAATTCTTATTTCCTGAATTAGGAGAGGATTGATTACTAATACTGGAGAGATTATTCCTCTAATTATTGAATTATTCCGAATAGCACTATTTAACAATACAGGTCTGTAAGTCTTGTGCGCGTCAAAATCCTTTTCTAATATCTGGCGTATAGAAAATATTTATAATAAGTGAGGCAATAAGTATCATCCTATTGGAAAGTGCTGCCAATTTTGCAAATGGCATCGTATGTCACTTTAGTTTTGACATTCGGGAAATAGACACATGCGAAATTTATAGAACGCGCGATAATTTTGATAATATTTGCGCGCAATAGTTCGTCGAAACCTGAATTTCGGGGAAAATACCTCAATCTTGCAAAATCCACAATGCACACATTCGGTTTAAAACGTCGAGGCAACGAATGAAAATGTGATAGAGGAGCCCAAAACATTCACAAGAGAACTTGATCAACAATTGCAGATTGCGCGGCGTTTGCTGCGCCGCATTTTGACATTGGATTTAAAAATAATGTTCCCGTAAAAAATTCAGTTGGTCCAATAGTTGTTACCGAACGACTGTGGTGTCCGTTTAGAACACAGCCGTAAGACTTTGGACCTTAACGATGCAGTGGATGATGATCAAAATAGGTAGCGCTGTTATAGTGAACGGCGACCGCTATAGAATCATGCTAACTGAATTTTTCTTACTGGAAGTTGACGATCATGTGGTTCCAACAGGATGGGGCCACTTGTCATACTGCACGCGACACAATGCGTATTTTGAAGAATGCCATCCCAGCGCGTGCAATCTCGCGTTTTGGTGATCTGGCTTGGCCAGTCAGATCTCCCGATTTGACTGCCCCGAACTTCTTTCTCTGGGGATATTTGAAGTTGTTGGTGTACGCAAACAAGTCCCACACCTTGGAGGAGTTAAAGAACAACATTCGAGCCGAAATTGGTAACGTGACACCACAAATGGTGCGCACAGTTATGCAAAATGTAATCAAAAAAGCCCAAATTTTTATGAATGCCGACCATTTGTCGGACATAATTTTCCACAATTACTTGAAACAAAATTTATAAGTGTGAATAAACATAATCAGTTAGAAACCAAATTAGTTTTCACTTTAAACAATGGTTATAGCGAAAGGAAATCAGATAATGCTTTTCGCCCACCCTGTATAAAAGAAAAGACGTACGACAGATAATGCAATTATATGAGACCAAAGCTCTGCATACACAGTAATGTTAATTTAATGAAGATGTTACGTACACATAGCAAGTTCTATTGGCTTACAAAAATGTGTTCCTTAATTGCTGACATACCATTACTAAATAGAACATAAGCAAATAAATAAGCATCTTCATTGCTATCTATTGTCTCATCAAAATAAATCGAAAACAATTTGTCACGCAACTTCCTGAAAAACTGGTACTCTATATTTTCAGCTATATCACCAATTCCAGGGGGAACTATATCATCTGGCAATTGTAATCCATACCTCTTGACTGCAATTATTTGATAATATTATATTATCTCCAAATATAGTTTATACAATCTCGATCACAGTTAGCAGAATTATTTCTTAGCCAATGCTGTGAGGATTTTTACATCTAGCTATTTTATATGAATACATATATATAATATATTTTACATTATAAAAGGCACGTAAAGATTTTTCATTCACAGATGAAGCTTTTTGAAAAAGATATTTGCTTTTCATATGATTTGAATTTTAATTCAAAGAGTTATTAACGTACTCATTATGAAGCACTTCCAAATATTTAAGTTTATCAGGTTTCATACTGTCTGTTGCCAACATTTTTAGCAAATATACATGGGTCATTTATTTCAGTGCTGGTAAATCCATAATTTAAGTACTTCGATAATATGTTTTTGATTTTATCTTTAGAAGAATGCTCGTCCGTGTACTTATTGATGCTCTACCGCTTACGCCCACTTAAACATTTATTCATGATTCTGTATAAACCTACGGTTATTCGAATACCGACAATTGTAGTCAACACGATTTCAACATACACAATCGAGGATAAACCTGTCAAGAGACTGGCTGAAGTTGAACGAGGTGTAGTATTTATATACTATATATACGCATTCATTGCAGTCAGATATTCCAGAATGTTCGAAACAAATCTGAACTTCGGAAACCGCTAGAATTTCGGATATTGTAGACTTAATACGGAGAGCAATAGAGAGAGTCTTTGATTTTGATTTTATCAATGTAGCTGATCGATTTCGCCAAATATCAATTAATTTACACTTTCGTTGTAATATACTCGCAATTAAGTGTTGTATGGCTTTAGCGTCAAAACATATTCAAATAGAAACTAATATTATAGTTACAGTATGATTTCAATAGAAAATTATTGCACCACAGGGGGTGAGGGAATTGTGATTGAAAAGTCGGTCGCGAATATTAAGTTCTGAAGTTAACTTAATAACTATTTAGTGTTAAACTATATCTTGATTTAAATACTTCAAAGTTCTATTATACAATACTATACGGTGTTCGAATTGTATATAATATAATATATATAAGATGTATATATATATATATATATATATATATATATATAAATATATAAAAAAAATATATATATATATATACATATATATATAACTATGATCTTAGTTAACTGTATTATTTGCAAATTACAAGACTGGTGGGATCGTTAGAAACTCCGAAAAGACCTACTGTTTATGTTTTAGCACTTGCTATGAAATTTGAGCGAACAATGGTGAAATCTCCATTGAGGTAAATTTCTTAGATAGTAAGTTTGACAATAAACCGGTCCAGGTCGTTTAAGTCATCCAGTGATAAATTGTTAAGCGTCTATAGACTATATTTCGACTTGACAAGCACAGTCGCGCAGTAACGTCTCGTAGATTTAATCAAATGTATTTTCTTTTGTTTACTCTTTAAAATCTAAGAAATCATTCGTCATTTCTGTCGTTTACTAATTGTACAGATTGATCCGTTTATATTTTACAAACAGTTTTAAACAAATAATGTAAATTAGTCTTTCCAATGAAAAGTATTATGAATGTTTTTCGTCTTTGTTCTTTCGAAATAATGAAATTTAGACATGCGATAAGAATTCTCAAATGTTAAGTGAAAAAGTGTTTATGAAGAAAAGTTTTATCAGACTTTAAAAAAGAAAAAATACGTTAGTATGTAAGATATTCATTATTAACAATTAATGAAATATAAAAAGACATGTACAACATAAACCACCTTGGTTATCTACGATTTTAAAAAATTATAAATTTTTCCTAATCCCAGATTTTATATATATATATATATATATATATATATATATATATATATATATATATATTTGTAATAACGGGATATTTATCTAAATTATTCCAGTTACAGGTTTTTATAGTTTTATACAATAATTTATGACCTGGAGATATTTGAATACCAATACATTTATTAATTAAATAAAAAATTTCTTGACTAAAACTTCTATTTGGTAAACGGAATTTTGTTCTAGATTTTTTACTATTATAAAGCACACTACAAGAGCTTTGAAATATGATACAACCGACTATTTCACGCTGTAACAAGTTAAGTGTACATTCAGATTTGCTCAAGCCTTCATTCTAGTCGGCAATTCGGTTTCTCTGCGTTGGTTGCTCAGGAATTGTGACAATGTACAACAGAACAGTTCCTTATGTTATCTTGATCAAAAACAGAATGGCGGCTAATTTTACTTTATATCTTTGCTCGTAGCTTGAATATTAACCAGTGTTTTGGGAAAATTATTATTCATATCATACGACGGTATTCAGGAAATATTGTAGATTCTAGAGAAGAAACCTTGTCTCGGAAATTACCGCGAGGTTACGATGGTCAACCGTTACTGGGAAGAATATTAATGATGTCAGGAAGATGCTTGAGCTTGACAGGTCTGGACATTTATACATCGGTAATTATTACTGATGCATAAAGGTATTAGGAGTGCCTGTCCAGAATTATCGAAGCACTCAACAATATTGATTCTCGCTAGAGACCAGGCGCTTCTTTTTCCCATGACGGCAATGCTCCAGATCATCGTTTCAACGTATATATAGTATTTAATATAAAACGATTAAACGAAAACAGACCTCCCTCCATGCGACTCTGTGCTGTTTACTTGTTTATCTATGTGAAGAAAAGGCTGAAAGGGAGAAAATTTTCAAACGAAGTTTTTCTTAGATCAGTAAGTGATATGAGTGCCCTGCTTTCACAAGAAAAGTAAGAAAATTGGTTTGAAGACTGAAATTATTATAATTATTTATTTATTTTATTATTAGGAAATTATTTTGAAGAATCGTAAAAATGAAAGCTTGTTATGCTTTTTAAAACTTTATTGCTTAGGTTTTTGGTCATTTTCATTTTGTGCGTTAATTTTGAAAATCATTTCGTGTTGCTAATATTTAAAGCCCTAGTTTTTAGAAATCTCTACCTACATGAATATTATTCTAAAAAGTTATCGTTTTTTAGATGCATCAATACTTAAAATTATAATTTCTTTATCGTTAATTTATTTGCGATCTTAACATTTATTTCTAAGTACTATATTAGGTGTCAGTATAATTTATCCTATCTCAGTAAAGTCCTATTCAATTATATTATATTTCTGATGAGATAATTAATATTTTATTGCAAATTATTTCATTCCTATTGGCCATGTTCAATTATATAGCGAATTATGCTTTATCCAAGAGGATATAGTGTATACTTACCTGTTTTTGTAGAGATTTACCTGTAAGCTTTTATCGAACTATTTCTCAAGTATGTAAACATTTTACATGAACTTGTAATAATTACGACTTACTTGATTTATTTACTTTTCTTATATTAACACACCTAAACACCTACCCTGAGGTTATTTTAATCATAATTTTATCACGAATCTTCAGATTGTATTTATTTTAATCAATACGCGATCCCTTTCGCGTATCGTGAATTTTTATAATTATCTGCCGTCAGCCTCCTTGATTGGTGCATTTTTTCTTCTCTTTTCTTCCGGCGACAGTACCGCATCCCACCCGTTAAATTAGCTACGCGGTAAAAAAAAGCTCCCTCTTCTCTGTAGCTCTTTTAACTCTTACTTTTCCTGGTTTTTGACGCCGCCTTAACACTTGTACGTCCGCATTGCCGCAAACCCACTTTTCGGCTATACAGGACAAAACCGCTCTTACAAGATAAGTATTTCTTTATATTTGTATTTTTTTTCCATTACTTACTTATTATTTTTCAATACAACCAGACAATATACATATGTTGGAACGCGTTCTACACTACGGAAGTAAGAGAAGAATATAATAAGAATGCATACTTTGGTCTTCCATTTTTAACTTTGCATATAATTTCAAGCGTAATCAAATCACTCAATTTCTTTTCCAAAAGAAGGTTATCAATTGTCATACGACACAGTAAGAAGATAGTCGTTAATAACTCTAATAAAAAAATTAACTAGCCTCATCTATTGCAAAAATATGCTATGGCTTTCCGTAGAAAACCGAATGCTTTTTATATATCGAAGTAAAAATTAATTCGCAAATGTTGATTCTCGAAAAATTTTTTAAAATTCTTTTCAAATTTTACGGATGGAGAACAAAAGAACGATACGTTTTTCAATATATGTTGTATAATGTAACTATGAGGATGGGCAGAAATATCCGTGGAACGAAAACAAAGAAAAGTTTTCTACGGGTTGAAATTTCGTGAATTTCTTAACGTAATCTGCCGCACAGCAGCGCTAATCAAAAGTTTCTATGCCTTTACAAAATTCAAAAATCTAAAATTAATTAAAATAAGCATGCAAAACAGCTTTAATATCGTTGCTTGTTGTAAATTTTTTTAGGTGTGGAGAAGAATGATAATCCGATGGTAAGAATTCGGCAGATTAGAGAGGTGTACTAATAAATCGAAGCTTAATTTTTGCCATAATATCACTAAGAGTCGTGCATTGTCTTGGTGGAAAACGATCTTTTTCTTGGCAAAACCAAGATGCTTTTCATTCATTTATTTAAAAGACGTATAATATGCGCTTGCTATGGTTTGGGCTCTTGGAAAAAAAGATTAACTGTTGCTTTGCCTCATATGAATATTGATGAACCTAAATCTCATCTATAGTGGTAAGTCGACGCATAAAATCTAGCTTGTTTTTCCGAAAACCTTGCAAATACTTGCATTAGGACCAATTTTTAATTAACACTCAGCAGTTGCAACAGCTAACTTGCAGACAGCTCCTTCACGGTCAATTTTTCATTTAAAATATATGTTGTGCTTTCTTTGGAGATATTTGCAGTCTACATTATCTCAGATATTTTGAACTCTTTTTAACACAATGGAATGCACTTTTTCAATAATTTCTGGTATAGTGGCAGATTTCAGACGTCAGGAGCTGCGTTCTGAACCATTTTCCAGCTCAGTATGTTTATTCATTGCTGAGAAACTCTTAGCTTTAGTCTTCCATGTGCATTATTCAGGAGTTGATAGATATCCATGTTAAAACCTGATATAAACTTGTATAATAATTATAACATATAATAAATAATTATGTAATTGTTGATTTATTTAAACATTTTTAATAGAATGAAGATGTATGTTTATAATATAGAATATGTGTTCTTCGTCTAACGAAATAAAAACCGCGTATGTGAAATATCTTTACCATCATCTGCCATTCTGTTTTTTTAATTATGTTCTGTTTACTATGTCAGAGCTTTTCTTATCCCAATAGTCAACATCTTTATTTTAAAACTACTATTAAGATTACAATTTATGTTTAGCTCGTTATACATTGTTACGTATAGTACGAAATTACTCCAAGATAAGTAAATATACATTATATAGTGTGAGTAGTACAGAATCTATTTTCCCATACATAATTTGTTATTCAATCTGAGACTCACGTGAGTTCAATAAACTCCTTTAGTTATTCTGAAATGTAAATTAATCGTAAATATAGGTATTCAGTGTGTTTATTTCGAAATACATGTAATTGGTCGATGGCTCTGATGAAACAATATCCTGACTTAACTATATAGAAAGGATTATTTCGTTGGTTTAACGAACGTTTTGACTTATTGAATCAATGTATGTCAGAGTAAATACCTATGGGATTAGAAGGCTTCACGTCGATAGTTCAGATATTATTATTTAATAATTAAAGTATTGAGATATTACTTAATATTTCTTCCATAACTTTCATCTTCTTTATATATAAATATTAATAAATACAGAAGTTGTTTTGAAACTAAAGACTGCAATTAGTAACAGATTATTAATAGAAAAAAGTAAAATTATATCAAATAATTTTAAAAAAATTCTGTAAAATCTTTCTAATGAACTAAACTAGTTTATATGACACATTTCTTGTAAAAAAACGTAAAACAATCTTTTGCGCTGAAAACCGAACCAGTTTATAAGACAAAGTTATACACTAAATCATTATTAAAGCGTTTTCAACACGTACCTAAGATAACAGTTTCTAGTCCTGTTTACTACCAAAAATATACGCGAGGTTTTATTGATCTCGGCTGGAAAGTGCAGGTATTACACAAAAATAGAGAATGTTAAAATATACTCAATGACATTAGAAGTGTTACACCTAGAAGGAATAGTTTCCTGGACGTGATCTTTTGGTAATGTGATAAGCTTAAGTCAAGAATGGAACGATCAGATTTCCAAGAAATTTTATTAACATTAATTTGAAAAAAAATCAATAATGTGTTTGGCGACCCCGTAGCTGTAGACACTCCTGTACACGTCTAGGCATCGACAAAATAAGATGGTCGATGTCTGCTTGTGGCACCTCGTTCCAAGCAACTTGAACTTGGTGGATTAACTGTGCCAGAGTTTGTGGAGGATGGTTCAAATTGGTCAGTCTTCTCCCCACTATGTCCCACACATGTTCGATGGGATTTAAATCCGGTGAACGGGGTGGCCACGGCAAAACATTAACGCCAGCTTCTCGTAGAAAGTCCATAGTACGACGAGCAATATGTGGACGCGCGTTGTCTTGCTGAAAAAGGACGTGTGGACGGCCATCTAGATAAGGCAATAAAGTGGTTTGTAGGACGTCATCAACATAACGCGCAGCTGTCATACTGCCCCGAATAAACAGAAGAGGTGATCGGCTTCCATATGCAATAGCCCCCCAAACCATTACTCCAACAGTCCTGTGCACATGCCTCTCAACAGCAAATCCAATATCACGTCGCTCTCCACGACGGCGTCTTACCCTCTGACGGCCATCATGCATGCCTAGGCAGAATCGCGATTCGTCGCTGAATACGATATTATCCCATTCTGCTTCCCAATGCTGCCGTTCTCTGCACCAGTCCAAACAGTCGAAGATAGGTATAGGACATTGTACATGAAATATGTCTGGAATTTTCTAAAGAATCCAAAAATTTAATATTTGACAGGGTATTGCATTTAAAATAAGAAAGTTGGTATCGACCAGTTTTACATGACACAGCCCGTATATAAACTTTTTATTTTAAAAATACGCAACTAAAAATCCCAATCGACGTGTCCGAACGTTTTTTCGAACACCCTTCCATTTAATTATTATCGAATTTATTCCATTTGGCTGATACACACTGTATATATATATATATATATATATATATATATATACATACGTACATACGGTTAAATTAACTTAAAAAATTTCATGCGAGTAAAAATGTTTTATACATCTTATAGCTTTGAAAGTCAGACGAAGAGCTTTTTTTTCTTTTTTGATTACTTATTTAAACCTATTATAATTCTTATATTAAATTTTCATTTTCTATATTTCTAAGAAAAATCTCGAAAACCGCTATTGCTACCTGCTGGACATTTTTCTCATTGTAGCCGGACAATGATATACGATATTAAGGGTACTATGCTTCAATAGAGGAACTAATAACTTTTTAAAATATTTTCATTAACTTAATTTCAATTAAAAATTTTAAATTCATTTTAAATTGATTTCTTGTCTGGGTTTAACGAAATGTTCACCATTAGGTGGGTCATTACCATGTGTACTAAATAAATAGATGTATTAAAGTCACGTGGTTCAGTTAAAAAGTTTGTTTTGTATTTTAATAAACAGCTGGTTGTAGACGTGAACTATTACGGGGGTGATCTCCATGTGTGTACTAAACAAAGGGTGTATTTAAAGTAGTTTATTTTGTTTAATTTAGGTCAGATAAGAAATTAAATATATATATATTTTTTGCTATTGAAAGAAGAATCTTTGAACTATTCGATTATGAATGCAAAATTTTGATTTAAAGTTTTTGGAAAACTGAGATTTTCGAATTTAGACAAAGTTAAGTCTAAATCGTTTTAAAGTGTTATTAACAACTATTTAATGTAATTTATGCAAATAGTGAAAACACAATTTACTGTGTATCATGAATTTGAAGTTTCTTTCAAAGTTTTACTGATTGGCAAATCTTTTATTCCAAAAGGATATATGTATATAGTCAAAACATAACTACCCAATTCATTCATCAAGAATGTTCAAGTGCGTTTGAAAACGCATAACCACTATCTGCTTCTGGGTTTCCGGGCTGGAACCGCGTCACTAGTATATCTGCCGACGTTTCATACCCATTTGTATGGGACATCTTCAGGGCTGAACTACTGCACTGAAACATAACCACTGTATACAATTATATTTAGTATTAGCTGTTTAATAAATTATTAAAAATGTCTAAGATTATCCACATATTTTATTGACATATATATTCAATCTTGATTAATGTAATGAAGCATAGTTTGTTAGAGTAATCCTTTGCTTTGTTCATCTGATTGTTGTGTTGATTAGATGCTAGATTTGGTTGATTCAAAGGAACCCCGACTCACCTCTATTAACATTTTACAAAAAAAAATCCACCCAAAAAGAGTCTCAATCAGAATTAAATATTGTGCTGTGAGGGAATATTTACATCAACATTTATTTAATATTTCATAGTACTTATCACAGCAATATGTATCAGAGATATTTTCAAAAATACGTTACTTTTATCCGCCGATATTAGAGATGGGGCAGAGACGGTACAAGAAAGTCGACTTTTACGAGGGAGCGTTTTTATATTCGCGGAATGAGCGGGTTGTAGAGGGGTGAGTAGACACATTGGGGGCGTGGCCTGTGCAGCGACTCATGATTAGTATAAATACGAAGTTTCATTGTTATTAGACAGTTAGTCTTTGAGCTATCGTCAACCAAGTAACATAATCAGGAGTGAAAAGTGAAATATGGAAAAAATCGAATATCGTGCCGTTATAAAGTTCCTTACCAGGCAAGGAAAATCAGTCACGACCATAATGAATGAGATGTCATTGGTTTACGGCGACTCTTGTCCAGAAAAAACCATGGTGTATAAGTGGCATAGTTTATTTAAACAAGGAAGGGAATCCCTTGAAGACGACCCGAGGCCGGGCAGGAGCATTGAGGTGACCACGCCAGCACTTATCCAAAAAGTTGAACAAATTGTACTCGAAGATGCTCGACTAAAGAAGAAACAACTCGCAGAAATGGTTGGAGTATCCGATACAACAATTTTTAAAATCTTACACGATCATCTCGGCATGTCTAAGGTCAGCGCAAGATGGGTGCCGAGAATGCTCACGCCGCCGCAAAAACAACAGCGCGTAGAGTGTTCGCGTGCATTTTTGGACCTCTGTAATGAAAACAAGGATGGTGTATTGAGTGGAATTGTTACTGGAGACGAAACCTGGGTTCATCATTATGAACCTGAGTCCAAACAAGACTTCATGCAGTGGCATAAAAAGGGCACAGCACCTCCCAAGAAATTTAAAGTGTTACAATCAGCTGAGAAACTCATGGCAACGCTATTTTGGGACTCGGAAGGAATATTGTTGATTGATTATAAAGATAAGGGTATTTCTATAACCGGAGAATATTACGCTTCAATATTAGAGCGACTAAAAGAAGCCATTAAAGAGAAAAGACGGAGAAAATTGACAAAAGGTGTTCTGCTTTTGCACGACAACCCGCCCGTCCACCAGAGCCGCGTTGCGTTAGCTGCCCTGCATAAGGTGGGCTTCGAAATTGTGAATCACCCACCCTACAGCCCAGACCTAGCCTCGAGTGATTATTACCTGTTTCCGAAAATGAAAAAAGAGCTGCGAGGTAAAAAATTTACTGCCGATGATGAAGTCAAGGAGGCAGTTTCGGCGTATTTTGCAGATAAAGAGAAATCATTTTTTTATGAGGGTATAAATAAATTAATTGAAAGATGTGAAAAATGTATCCGTCTTGCAGGTGAATATATTGAAAAAGAAAAATAATTTGGTTTTTTTATTTCCACCCCTTGTCCCCCATTCCGCGAATATAAAAACGCTCCCTCGTATCTCAGATCGAGTGGAACATCGAATGTTGGTTCATTGTTGATTGATCGCAAAAGAAAAATTGAATTTGCTTTTTGCGTTTTGCTAGTGATGAAGCTGAAATCATATCAATCAGGCAAAGAACCGTAATCGGCCTCACCTGCAGGATAACAGTCATCACACCTGAAGCTGAAATATTTAAGAAAACGCTTCTGAATTATACTCCATCTTTACTTTGAACATAGACATACAAGAAAAATTTTAGCATTTAAGGATTGTTAAAGTCACGGCAAGTGCGAGTCAGAAAGCTCAAGAGGTTGGAAACAGCGTTTTGCACAGAAAAAAATGTGGTTGGTGAACAGAAGAAAGTTAAAAAGAAATATATTTTTTCTTAACTTTGGTGAAACTTTGTGCAGATGAATTTTTCTGTACCAATTAAGGCCATCTGGATAATTAATTCGATTCTTTTCTTAATAATTTTTCTGAAGCTTATTTTCATTTGTGTGCACTATTGTTTTGAACATCGGTGTATTCGATATCAGATGGTACCATTTATTTGTGGTTATGTTTCTCTGCGCAAGTGTGACTTGGGAATACTTGAGATTTTTAAGTATTAGGCCTTTTGATATTAATCTTCCGATCATAGTGCATGCATATTTTATTGTGTATCGGATTGATATAGATCATTAGTGATTCTTGTTGTCTTCAGTTAATACTTTGGGTTTATTGGAAAGTTTTTCATTTGGTGGTAATTGAATAAACCACCGCGATAGCTCGTTTATTGAAAATTCGGAAAACTTGGTACTTCTACCCTCCAAAGGGGAGTTTCTTTTCTATTGTTGCCGTTATTATCGCGTAGTTCTATCTTGTTAATTGATTCTTTTGTTGTGTAACTTTGAGGGGTTAAGTACTAGCTACAATTTTGGAGGGATTTACGTAACCCTAAATGTATACGAGGTTAATAGGAGAGTCGTAAAGTTCGGAGTTCTCCCGCAGCTCAGGAAGGGAAAAATATAGCTAAGTTTCTCCCTTAGTTACGTATATATATTTTCTTTGGGGTTATGTGCAAAGTCAGGTTAATAAAAACAATCCACAATCAATTCCCGCTTGTCATTGAATGTCATTGAAAATTTTAACAAAAGAGTATACGTCTGTGGAGCTGCAAGAGCATTTGGCAGATATTTTTTTTTCGCATATAAATGTCATAACTGATACTTCAATTACCAATAAAAAGTTTTTGAATGCCAATGTAAATTATGTGTTTTATTTATTTTTTAAAAAGCCGCGAAATTTGAAACACCTTTACATAGAATTAAAATAATTTTAATGGAATCCCAAACAATACACAATAGAAGCATTATTTACAAATATTTACGCATATGTCACAAAAATTCGTGCGCTGTCAAGTAACTATTGCGGCCCTATCTTACTTCCGTTAATAATACACACATACATATATCGCAACTATTTGCACCTTACATTTGTCGTTTTTCATATCCGAACTTCGCTTAGCAGCCGTCTTTCTCAAAGCCCCATGTTTCTATTTCAGTTCCGATTGTATCCATTCATTTTTCGAAGCTTTCCTTTTTCGTTTATATATTTTTCCTCAAGATTTCATTTTTAAACTTTCTTTGGTAAATTGTTATTTTCCTTTTTTTCTTTAAACATATATACTATTTTAATTGTTTCTTATTAATATCTCTTGTTATCTTATACATCAATTTTGTATTTTTCCAATACTCATTCTTAATCACCACCTGTTAAATATATTGCTTTATTTCGTTCTTTTGCGCTAAAACTACGTTAGTTTCAAATAGGTAATTAGTGTAACATTTAAATTTAGGATTTAAATTATGAAAACAATATTTCAAAAAGAGTAATATTAATTTTAATACATTAAGGAATATAATTTATATATTAATATTCTCAATGTTTCATTTAATACAGAAAATGTGAAATAATGGAGACAGGAGTCTGAAACAATATTATTTTATCATTACAAGATATGTGTAAGTGATATAAAGAGGTACGGTGTATTGCTACTAATAAAGGGTTTTCCAATAAGGACTTGACAACTTTTTTTCAAAATAAAATTCAGACCATTTGAGATATTTCAAAAACTTTATTATCGGGTTGAAGTACAATCAAAACATTTATGAATGGAACTCGACTTCGTGCATATGGCCCCCGCGGGCAAGCTTGCAGCGGTCGATTCGTTGGACCCAACGGCCACACAATTTGGCCGAAACGGCTGCTATTTCGCGTTCAATGTTGGCTCTGAGCTCTTCCAACGTTGTCGGCTTGTTGGCATAGACCAATGACTTGACGTAGCCCCAAAGAAAAAAGTCTAGAGGCGTTAAATCGCACGATCGAGGCGGCTGATCGACTGGTCCATTTCTTGAGATAGCACGCTCATCAAACTTACTCTTCAATAAATCGATTGTAACGTGCTGTGTGGCTTGTGGCACCGTCCTGCTAAAACCACATGTTGTCCAAGTCCATATCTTCCAATTCGGGCCAAAAATAATCGGTAATCATGGCGCGATAACGATTACCATTCACAGTAACGTGACGATCGTTATCGTCGACGAAAAAATATGGCCCTATGACGCCGCCGGCATGCAAACCGAACCAAATAGTTATTTTTTGTGGATGAAGTGGTGTTTCATGAAGCACATGTGGATTTTCACTCGACCAAAAACGCATATTTTGCTTATTGACGAACCCATTGCTCCAAAAATGAGCTTCGTCACTGAAAACGATTTTGCGATGAAATTGATCATCTTGGCGCATCTTTTCCAGAGCCCAATCCGAGAACGTACGTATACGTCGCTTCAAATGGTCCATTGGCTTCAGTTCTTGAGTCAGCTTGATCTTGTATGGGTGTAAACCAAGATCCTTACGCAAAATTCGCCATAAAGTGGTCTGGGCGATGCCCAACTCTTGAGAACGCCGTGGAATTGACTGATTTGGATCATTTGCTACGGACGTTTCAACGGCAGCGATATTTTCGACACTTCGACCAACCCGTTGTCTCACTGGCACGGCAACATAACACAACGAATATGAAGACTCAAATTTTTGCACTAAACTTGTTACTGCCTGTCTACTAGGGCGAGAATTACGACCGAAAATCGGAGTTAACGCTCTTAAAGTAGCGGTCACCGACTCCGAATTTCTGTAGTAAATTTTTATAATTCGCAGACGTTGTTCGTTCGTGTAGTTTACCATGATGAAAATGTTAAGTTTACTGAATAAATTGACAGTGACAGTTCGATGATTAGTGAAAGGGTGCGTTCACAAATTGAATTAAAAGTTGTCAAGTCCCTATTGGAAAACCCTTTATTACATTATAGGAGATTGTTGACAGATCTTGTGGTATGTTCAACTTAATTCTGAGGACAATGAAAAACACATCCACAAGAGGAGTTCATTCGAGAATTTTAAGGTCCTTACAGCAAAACAGACCGTTTGTGAAGTAATTTTTGTATTTCTTCTTTCTAGATTAATTGAAAATTCAGAGTGCAAATTAATACGCTTAAATTTTTGCTAGGGTTTTCATTTTTATTTCTTCTTAAGTTTCACACTACTGGATCTTATAATGTTTAATTTTATTCGTTAAAACGCTTATTCAATACTGGTAGATAAGGACTCACTTACCACATGCCAACTTTCGTCAATAATTTATTTTGTAAAATCTCAGTGCCAGTAATGAAATCCAAGCTATATTGGTCAAACAAAGTAACGCTTAAAGCTTAACGAAAGAAACTATGAAACCAGTTTTAAATATAGAAAGTCATATTTTGCTTCAAATAGCAGTCATTCAGATTCTTGTCTCCTTGCTTTTCCTTTTCCATTCCTATTTACTTCTGTTATTGTAATTGCTTTTTATAGGCAAAGGCTTTTATGTACTTCTTTGTTATTTTATTTAAATTTGATATACTTTCTGCTTAAATTTTCTACGAAAAAGCGAAATATTCACCTTAACATCATTAGATTTAAAAAGGAAAAATAACTATTCAGGAATAAATCTGTTATATGTGGAAGGATGTTTTACAAGAAAAATCTACGGAGACTCCTTGGAAGTCAAAAAAGGGTAATTTTCTATTCTTGTGAATACGCAATAGATTGTGAATTTAGTAACAAAGGCTCTATTTATGGCTACTAAATTCAAGAAAATTAAACATTTTCATAATTTGATATTTGTCATTAGTCAGCATTTTATAAATCTTCGAAAACAATTATTTCCTGCTGTCTATTTATTTTGTAGGTCTAACAAGTCGTGCCTATATATGGTAAAATTATTATTACTCTGTTTTTTCTTAATGTATATTTAGTTCCTTGAAAGGATAAAAAATCGAAGTATTTAGGAAGATACTGCTATGTCCAGATTAAGCCATATTAGTGTTTACTATGCAATATACGCTAATATGCGAATAGGAGGGTCTGGAGCGTTATTAAAAAACTAGATTAAACATCTCAAACCAAAAAGTGAACCTAAAGTCACCGCTAATCAAATTGAAAATCGCGTTGACAAAATGTCGAGATCGAAAGTTAGTAAGCCTGAAGCAAGTAAAATCAGGCAAGAGCTAAAAACTCGTAAATCCAACAGCATAACTGACGGGAATACCACTAGTGAATTTACTAACGAAGAAATTTCGATCGCGTTTAAGAATGTCAAAAATGGAAGAGCCCCTTGATTTCATAATATACGTTTCGAATTTCTAACAAATTGCCGAAAAAATATGAGGACGTAACTTGTCACATTCTACTCGCATATTTTCCGAATGGGAACCTTACCAGGTGAGTTCAAGCGCACAAAAACTCTTTCTATTTTGAAGGTAAGTAAACTAGAAAATATACTGAAAGTTACATACCTATCGCTCTACTCACGTGTTCCTACAAGATGCTGGAATCACTCATATACAATAGAATCAGCGAAGCGGTTGTGTTTATTTTTTCCTTGGAACAAGCCTGATTTTGATCCAAGCGCAGCTGTGAAGGCCATGTATTAGCTCTGGCCACTCACATTTAAAGGGGATACGATAGACGACTAAAAACTGGAGTAACGTTTGAAGATATCATAATTGCATATGATATAGTGTGGAGGGAGGGTATGGTGTATAAATTCTTGAAAGTTATAAGATGCAGACAGCTGAGCAAGGCAATTGCTATGGTAGTAATATTGCTATAGCAACACAGATGATTTTGCTATAGCAACCCAGAATACCAACATGGATGCCGTAAAAACCGACCGCTTACTTTCAACGGTGATGTTTTACACCAGCCACTAGTAAAACTAAAACGTGTTGCTTTCTTTTGAAACACTACAAATAACCCTTAATGGGACACTATTCTGCCCCAAGCCCTACCCTTGGAATAACCTTGGATAGGATGCTTTCATACAAGAAGCATTTGTTCAATATCTCAGCTATAATCTTGATTTGAAACTATGATTTTCATAAAAGTTGTCTTGATATGCACTTTGCCGTAAGATAAATATACATAGATAATTAGATCATACACCAATCAAGAAAAAAGTCAAATATCTCTCTTTATTACGTACTACAAATTGATTTACGTACATACACCCGTTCTCATATTAGATCGGCTTAGTTTCTGTTTAACTTTAGTGGATTGCTTGTTAATAGTTTAACTTTTGCTAGTATTTACCTCACTGGCATGTTACTGGTTTATCACGCCAATATCCAATTTAATGGGTTTTAAGCTGTTGGGGGATGTAAAAGCATTAATTATTACTAATTTTATTTATCGTTTAATTTTTTGATAGTTACTATTTCTCGTATTACTTTTTTTGACCTTCCAACCTTCTTATTTTTAACTTATCGTTGAGAAATAATAACTAAAACATTGTTTCGTGACGTCTTGTAGTGTGATTTACTACATTGTTAAGTGCACTTTTTATATATTATTATTATTATAGTATGAATAATTATTAAGTAGTAGTGATTATTTTGGCATAAATTTAGGTAACATTTTTTAATTTATCGATGCAGATGGACGATGTACATACATATGCGCTAGTTCTTCTGTCATAAACTTCCTTTGTGACTGACCTTGAAGTAACTGACAGTTTATCTGATTTTGGTAATAGTTAATAATTAATATTACGTGAAGGATTCACGGAAATTTGTTTAACACATACAAAAAATACCTAAGAAGCATAACTTATCAATTGTACTGAACTGACTACACAAACATTCCAACAAATTTATCAATACAATATACATACTTATATTAATGATAGATGGAATGAATTAAAATTATGTAATTATTTTTTAATTCATGCGATGTAGACTGGCAATGGACTTACGAGCATACACATGTTCCTTTGCGTAAACTTCTTTAGTATCTGTGCTTTAACTAATTAGCACTAGTTATCTAAATTTTGGTCTTAAAAAAACATTTTACCCTCTTACCCTTTTTCGTACTTAATATATTTAATTATAATTAAATTATTGTATACTTCAATTAAGTTCTTAATATCTACTCTGTGGTATTTAGATGCTTTTTGTAATATTGAACATTTCTCTTTATTAATTATTCGCTATAACTGGTTTTGATTTATATTAGTTCATCTCTCTCAAATTTGAAGGTATGTCCTTTTTCAAAACTATGGAGTGTTAGAGTTGTTGTATTTACATTATTAGTTCTGATACTGTAATTCGTTTGTGCAATTTTCGTTTTATTTGTTCCATGCATATATACTCCACAAACTACGAGATATTACGTGTGCTTTGTTTGCGTTTTATTTTTTCTTTTGTGTTAATGAAAAACTGCTTATCGCTGTTGTTTGGTTTCATTGTCGTTTTACGTTGTATGGTTCTGCTTTTTGTAATTTTTTCAATAATTTGGTATATATTCAATTTATATGTATTTTGTTTCATTATTACATTCGTTTCTTTCATGTTTATTCTTTATTTTTTGCGTTGACTTTATCATTTCTGTTTTTAATTTGTTGGTTAAAAATTTCTCAGAAAAATTTTTTTTAGTATTCGTTTGACATTTTTATTATTGTTATTGATAATTGATGAATAAATCTACTAAAATGCTGATCACACTGATTTTATATTTTAATGGTGTTTGTATTGAAATTTAAATACCGTGCGCTATATGTTGGTTAGAAGTACTAGTCGATTATAATTGTTTGTTCTTTTCTGATACGTAATTATACGATTATAATTGTTTTCATTTTCTACTTTAGATTGTAATTTCGGATGTAATGAATTGAAAGCATTTAGTATTCCTTGTTGCGTGTTATTAGAAATTGTTAGCATATAATCAATAATTTCTTTTATTAAAACGATTGTTTCTACTCTGTCAATGACTAAATTTGCTATTGTTGCTGAAATTAATGAACTTATTGTTGTGTCAAAAATTTGTTTATAAGTTGTGTTGTTAAATTTAAATAAGAGGTGTTCAGACAAAATGTTAATGCATTTTTTAATTCATTTCATCTGTCACTTATACATATTTTATTGTTGGAATGATGTATAATGACTTTACATTCAGACCGATCGGTTTGTTTTGGGTATTGCCGCTTGTTATGAGTTTAATAAATTTCAATCCTTTACGTAATGCTGATTATTACCTACTACCAAAGTACAGATGACCAGCGTCATTTTCTTGAAGGGCAATCGCAAAAATGTGTACACAGAGGGACTTGTGCATACGTTCATATCTCTTCTGCACCGATAGATGAAAGAATAACATGACATAATTTTAAAGATACGAGGGAGCGTTTTTATATTCGCGGAATGGGGGACAAGGGGTGGAAATAAAAAAACCAAATTATTTGTCTTTTTCAATATATTCACCTGCAAGACGGATACATTTTTCACATCTTTCAATTAATTTATTTATACCCTCATAAAAAATTGATTTCTCTTTATCTGCAAAATACGCCGACTGCCTCCTTGACTTCATCATCGGCAGTAAATTTTTTACCCCGCAGCTCTTCCTTCATTTTCGGAAACAGGTAATAATCACTCGGGGCCAGGTCTGGGCTGAAGGGTGGGTGATTCACAATTTCGAAGCCCACCTTATGCAGGGCAGCTAACGCAACGCGGCTCTTGTGGACGGGCACGTTGTCGTGCAAAAGCAGAACACCTTTTATCAATTTTCCCCGTCTTTTCTCTTTAATGGTTTCTTTTAGTCGCTCTAATATTGAAGCGTAATATTCTCCGGTTATAGAAACACCTTTATCTTTATAATCAATCAACAATATTCCTTCCGAGTCCCAAAATACCGTTGCCATGAGTTTCCCAGCTGATTGTGACACTTTAAATTTCTTGGGAGGTGCTGTGCCCTTTTCATGCCACTGCATGGAGTCTTGTTTGGACTCAGGTTCATAATGATGAACCCAAGTTTCGTCTCCAGTAACAATTCCACTCAATACACCATCCTTGTCTTCATTACAGAGGTCCAAAAATGCACGCGAACACTCTACGCGCTGTTGTTTTTGCGGCGGCGTGAGCATTCTCGGCACCCATCTTGCGCTGACCTTAGACATGCCGAGATGATCGTGTAGGATTTTAAAAATTGTTGTATCGGATACTCCAACCATTTCTGCGAGTTGTTTCTTCTTTAGTCGAGCATCTTCGAGTATAATTTGTTCAACTTTTTGGATAAGTGCTGGCGTGGTCACCTCAATGTTCCTGCCCGGCCTCGGGTCGTCTTCAAGGGATTCCCTTCCTTGTTTAAATAAAC
Organism: Dermolepida albohirtum; assembly: GCA_031893035.1. Taxonomy (NCBI): domain Eukaryota; kingdom Metazoa; phylum Arthropoda; class Insecta; order Coleoptera; family Scarabaeidae; genus Dermolepida; species Dermolepida albohirtum. The sequence goes on along the minus strand of JAVIWB010000551.1, from coordinate 5,447 downwards.
TATGCCACTTGTACACCATGGTTTTTCCTGGACAAGAGTCGCCGTAAACCAATGACATCTCATTCATTATGGTCGCGACTGATTTTCCTTGCCTGGTAAGGAACTTTATAACGGCACGATATTCGATTTTTTCCATATTTCACTTTTCACTCCTGATTATGTTACTTGGTTGACGATAGCTCAAAGACTAACTGTCTAATAACAATGAAACTTCGTATTTATACTAATCATGAGTCGCTGCACAGGCCACGCCTCCAATGCGCCTACTCACCCCTCTACAACCCGCTCATTCCGCGAATATAAAAACGCTCCCTCATACATCTGTTAGTTACAAATTATTGTTATTATGATTATAGAAAATTTTAGCACTTGACAATGTAGTAAATCACAATGAAACGTCGTAACGAAACAATGTTTTAATGGTTTTTATTTCTTAACAATAAGTTAAGAAATAGGAAGACCGAAAGGTACAAAAAATTATTATTAATTTCTAATCTATTTGTTAACTTTACATTATTCTGCGTCTTATTGTAATCCTTGCTAGGTTTTTAAGTCCGTTGAAAGCCTAGACAGATCAATTTCAGTTATACTAGCTTGTAGATTTGTGTTAACTCTTTCAGGGTTGGTAGTCAGTTATCTAACCACCTATTTAAGAGTTCTCGAAACCACTGTTTATGCCGTCTGATGCCAATTTGCCAAGCAATTCCTTTTTTTAAAGTCGTCGTTGATCGTTTAATTCGAAACTTTTACTCCAGGGCATGCTGGGTAGATTAACAGATTTATTTGAAAATGTGGAAATGTGTTGTTTTTCAACGGGACTTTCCCGAATGTAATAAAAATGCTCAGAGTGTTTATTATTTAACGAGTTCTGTGTTACTCTATGGTATAGTGTCCGTTTAATTATTTTATAACAAAAGTATTATAATATATTATATAATCTACAATAAATAAGGTAAGTAGCACGGTGGTTAGATTACTAACTACTGTGACTATAGTAGGTTTCATAAAATACATATTTATGTTGCATTATAAGGATGCCGCGTGTACTTAATGAACGTGATATAGAAGATATTTTGTTGGAAAGTATACCTTCTGTTTGCGAAAGTGTGTGCAGTCTTGAATCAGATGAAGGAGAAAATTATGAGATGCAAACGGACCCGATGGTGCTCGGTGACATACCTTCTGGGCTCCAGCTAAATCTTAAAGAAGAATTTGATTCGAACGATGGCATTACCATTTCAAATTTGCCTGACACTACTGGTAGTGCTACTACGAGTTCTTCATTTACTCAAACTGTTATGAGAGAACCAAAATGGAAGAAAATTTTCAGAAGAGGGGAACCGGACAAGTACACTGGGGGTAGGGGTGTACCAAACGATATAATAGAGTTAGAGGATGTCACACCTACGCCTATTGTTTAGATTTCGATATATATACTGGCAAGGATAGTGACAAAGCACAAAATGATCTCGGTGGTAAAGTTGTTTGACAATTTTGCATGGATCTGAAATTGAAAAATCACAAAGTCTTTATTTATAATTATTTCAATAGCTATGCCTTGCAGGAGACTTGTACAAAGATAACATATTTGCTTGTGGTACCGTAAACTCAAATCGTAAACATTAACCTATACTAAAAGAAGACAATGCTCTAAACAGGGGAGCCTTTCTAAAGTGGAAAGACAAAAGATCAGTTTCATGCTTATGAACTACATAGATCTGAGAAAGACTGGTATTGTTACTAGCAGGGAACACAATGGAGCCAAAAATGAAATAGCTTGTCCTGAAGCTGTGATACTATACAACAATTCTGTGAACTATGTGTACAAATTCAACCAGCTGAAAAGCACTGTTGCTATAGACCGAAAATCACGTAAATGAAAAATCGAATATTTTTTGACTTTTTAGATTGTCCTATCACAAACTCCTACATTGTGTACATGGAAGCAGCTCAGCAATAAAAATTTTCGAAGAAGTGTTTACTAAGGGAATCTGGCACCAACTCAGGTGACGAACTCTAAATTATGCTCTAAATGCTCCCACAATAGCTATCTTCTCCTGTACAAATAAAGCGGCACAAACCAACTGTACCAACAGAATTACGTCTAGAAGGCAACATGTATCAGCCAGAGCGAACCACTTCTCGAGGATGCGCAAAATGCAGCACTAAGAAAAGTCCGGTGCGTATTATATGGCAATGCGGCACCTGTAAAGTCCCTCTTTGTATACGAAAATATAAAACGTGTTTTTCAGATTTTCATAGAAAATAAATTTGCTCATATATTATACTAAACTTTTCTTAATGATTTGTTATGCCAACAGCCATGGTGGTTAGTATGCTAACCACCCTAATTTGTCAAAGCCCAAACGATTTTTTCTTTTTTTACATGTTTCTCATAATAAATAAACGTTAATTAACCTAAAAATGCAATTGTTTTTATTCTGAAGTTATGTATAAGAAAGCGTGGTTGAAAGAGTTAAATAAAGTAGTCATAATAGCAGGCATTCTCTCCACGTTATATATTCTTAAAAAACATGATATATTTTAGTGAATTTTAATTAATAATACATATGTAGCTGAATCAGTAGTCATAAACGTATTATATTTCAATTAAATTTCCTGTTTTTATTTGAAGAGAAGACATCCAATAACTATAGAAAATATACATATGTATATCTGCATATAGAACAATTATTTTAAGAGAATATTTAAGTGCAACGTAAATTGAGATTATTAAATAAACCCATGTTCTATATACTACGTTATTCCTTTATTGATAAAATTAAAATAAAGTCTCTACAAAATGAAATGAAGCGTATTTTCAACGTCGTTCGTATGACAGCAGTGACGAATCAATGGAATGAAAAAAGTACATATTAATCCAAAAAAATCTCAATTACAAATGTGCTCATATTAAATCTCTTATAAAACGTTGTTTGTGATTTTATCCTGAAGGCCTGTAGCATTTTTTTGTTGTAAAATGGAAAGCGTTACGATAAACTTTATTTTACAATTTGTTTGGTAAAAGTGGATTAAAACAATCCGTAACAGCGAATAGGATAAATTAGACAGAAAGTTACATTCAAATGAATTTGGCGATCTAAACATAATTTCGAATAAGTCCTATGGCCTAAATGTTATTTGTGTGATTTACCAAAGTACGCTAAGTTGATATTTATTATTTGAAAATTTTCGTAAATCTTTTACCAAATTTCAATCTAACGTAACATATGTATAAAGATTGTATATAGTATATATATTGTTTTATTTTTAAAATATGTCTAGTTTAGTTTAACACATATTTATAATTTCCATGTGTATCCACACATTTAGTAATAGTAACGCTGTACTTCTAAATTTCAACTTTAATTAGTGCTGCGTAAATGGCTGTACCGAAATAAAAAGTGGAATTATTAACTTACCAATAGACATATAAGCAAGTAGTCCTTGTAGAAAATACATATCCATTTGTAAAGAAAGCATTAGACATGAATTAATGTAAATAAGTGGACGAAGTTAAAGCAGAATAAAAGAATGGGCGGCAGCAATTATTAAATGAGATTTTATTAGTTATCGTTAATATAAGAACTTTTATGAAGTTGCTATGTATTTTAAACTGAGCATTTATGTATAAATGAACATGCATCATGTAAGGACACTCAAATATGCAGAAAATAAAGTGCAATAAGAAAATCATACGTAATAAACTTATGTAAATTAATTCACCCTGTAAAAGATTTAAAGCTTTTAGCAAGAACGATATATCTACATATGTATATAAAGATGTACATTACATTGAACTGAACAAAAGTTATATTTAATTTTTAAAATCATACGTATAATTATGTATCGATTAATTTGCTTCGGATATAATGTTTCCATGTATCCCATTATTGTTTATCTTTATTATTAAAAAGTAAAACATTGACTTAAACAGTCTTATTGTATATAGTTTTTAAGTTCGGATAAAATTCTTTTGTAGCACTGAAAATTTATAGATTGCAATATAAGTCGAATTAATATTGGGTCTGGGAAAAAGTTCGTGGCGTTTTTTCAGTAAAATTCAACTGGTCCCCGCATGGCGCGTGGACGAATTCATTTAAACCGAATATGCTCCATTATTATCGACAATGTTTCGCCATTTTTTTGGTAGATCCATGATCCCATCGGTGAAAAACTTCTGTGGTTTCTGGTCGAAAAACTGAATCAAGTAGTTTTCACAGGCTTCTTTTGAAACCAACTTAATTCCATTGAGAGAGTTCTGCAGAGATCGAAACAGATGATAGTCAGAGGGTGCTATATCCGGACTGCAAGGTGGGTGCATCAAAACTTCCCAACCAAACTCTCTCAATTTTTGACGGGTCATCAAAGAAGTGTGTGGTCGGGCGTTGTCATGATGGAAGACAACACCTTTCCTATTAATCAATTCGGGCCGTTTTCTTTCAATCGCCTGGCGTAATCTCTCTAGTTGTGCACAGTAGAGTTGAGAATCAATCGTCTGACCAGTTGGAAGTAGCTCGTAGTGGACGATTCCCCTCCAGTCCCACCATACACACAGCATCACTTTTTTTGGCGTCAATGTTGGCTTAGCGAACGCTTGTGACGGCTCACCATCCTTTATCCACGATCTTTTACGCTTCCGATTATCGTACGTAATCCATTTTTCATCTCCGGTTATTAAACGTTTCAGAAACGGCTCGATTTCATTCCGTTTCAGCAGCGCATCGCAGATGTTAATTCGGTCCATCATGTTTTTCACGCTCAACTCATGAGGAACCCATACGTCAAGCTTTTTTTGTAACCAGCTTTGTGTAAATGGTTCAAAACAGTTTTGTGGTCAATGCCTAGCTCCATGCCAATATCGACACTGCTGATATGCTTATCTTGTTGGACTTTTTCAAGAATTTCATCAGATTTTTCAGTGATTGGGCGACCGGAGCGTGACTCATCTTTCACATTGAAATTTCCAGAACGAAAGCGAGCGAACCATTTCCGCGCAACAGATTTCGATAAAGTACCTTCACCGTACACAGCATAAATTTTATCACAAGCCTGCGCAGCGTTCTTCCCCTTATCATAATAATATTGCAGAATATAGCGAAATTTCTCATTATTCTTCTCCATTTTCAAGTGCGAATAACTTTCCAACCACTGCACCGATTACAATGTTTCTACGCTCAAACTAACGTTCGGAAGGTCATCTAAAAAACGAGCCGTCGGTGGTGTCGCTGTGACTTGTTGTTCTTTAGTTATCGGCAACCAATGCCATCTATCGGGAAAAACGCCACGAACTTTTTCCCAGACCCAATATATTGTATTAAATATACCGATGGAACTTAGTAATTTTAATAGTTTGAATCCATGGAACCAAATAGCTAATGCTATTTTAATCCTTTTAAATGCGTCCAACAGGAAATTAGATATATCGAAAACTGCTCATTCGCCGA
>JAVIWB010000550.1:0-165539 GCA_031893035.1 Dermolepida albohirtum | reverse complement strand
TTTTGTGCGTATTTATACCTAAAAATTTGAAAGATAAACAGTATCGTAAGCACACTTTATCTACCGCCCCTTTTACATTTTGCAAATAAAATATAAACCCAATAAATGTATTTTAATCTATGTACAAGAATTTGATATATTTTCTTCTCTGAAATAATTTTCCCAAACTCATGGCATAAATTTTTGCGAAAGAAGGTTCGATTAAAAGATTACTTTTGCAGTGAATATATAAATGTAAGCTTACAGTTTAAGAAATAATACCAAAAATCATATCAATGAACTAATCAATTTTAGAGTTTTAAGAAACTTTGGTATTAATGGTTTTAAATTTTAAATTTGCCGTCCATTATTTTCGTTCATGTTTATGGCATCTTTGGCAAAATATAAATAGTATGTGGCTCCATTAAACTGTTTTTTGTTGAATGGTGCAAATTGAAGTAGATGTATTTTATTACCTTTACCTTTACCCGTGCTATCGATTTGGTTGTATAAATATGGTCAAATAATTGAGGCTTATTTTATTTAACAGTACGACATAACAAAAAATTCAAAAAAATCATTAATATATGTATGTACACGCATTATTTTATATAATGATGTAACTTAAATATAAATTTAATTGCATATGATACCGTTTATATTCAAGATGTTTGCATCCCAAAGTTATCCAATAACTTATAATATGATAGAAGAGTTCATCAATTAATGCTGGGAACATATAATATGATAGATAAGAAATATCAAAAGATCAACCATTATCCTAGAGTTATATAAATGTGGAGGTTAGACCAATATTAAGTTATGAAGCAGTGATATGGTTGCCAAAAACTCACCAAAAAGGGAGAGGTTACTACATATACAGAGTAGTTACGGGAACCATTGGAGGTGATATTGAACTTACCATTTAAGGAGAGTTCTTTATGGGGGAAGCACAGTGATGTCGATATGGAAATTGATCTTTAAAATAATTATGCCAAATAGGAAAAGAGATCCACTCATTCAAGTAGGGACTAAGATGGTTATAGGACATAAGAATGCAGCTCCTGAAATTCAATAGCCACGAAAGGGCGACGATAGCCCAGTATGAAAGCAAATATCAAAACAGCCATTAACTAACTCGGCGAAGATGGCCATCCACTCATGGCAGGTAAAACGGTTCCTTAGAGAATAGTCGACCAAATCTACTAGGATGATAGTGGGTCTACGAATAGTGCAATGCAAGTTCAACAAATATTGGGTCTGGGAAGTTATGAAGCAGTGATATGGTTGGTTGCCAAAAAAGAACAACAAGTCACAGCGACACCACCGACGGCTCGTTTTTTAGATGACCTTCCGAACGTTACGTACAATCGGTGCAGTGGTTGGAAAGTTATTCGCACTTGAAAATGGAGAAGAATACAGACTTTCGCATATTTGCAATATTATTATGATAAGGGGAAGAACGCTGCGCAGGCTTGTGATAAAATTTGGTGATATTGAAGGTACTTTATCGACTGTTGCGCGGAAATGGTTCGCTCGCTTTCGTGGAAATTTCAATGTGAAAGAAGCACAGCTCCGATGTCCAATCACTGAAAAATCTGATCTTTAAAATAATTAGATAAGCATATCAGCAGTGTCGATATTGGAATGAAGAGGCATTGACCACAAAACTGTTTTGAACCATTTACACAAAGCTGGTTACAAAAAAAAGGATCCTATCTGCTAAAAACATGATGGACCGAATTAACATCTGCGATGCGCTGCTGAAACGGGAATGAAATCGAGCCGTTTCTGAAACGTTTAATAACCGGAGATGAAAAATGGATTACGTACGATAATCGGAAGCGTAAAAGATCGTGGATAAAGGATGTTGAGCCGTCACAAGCGTTCGCTAAGCCAACATTGACGCCAAAAAAAGTGATGCTGTGTGTATGGTGGGAGGAGGGGAATCCCCAGCTCTTCCAACTGGTCAGCGATGAAACTGTGCACATAGAGAGATTACGCCAGGCGATTGAAAGAAAACGGCCCAAATTGATTAATAGGAAAGGTGTTGTCTTCCATCATGACAACGCCCGACCACACACTTCTTTGATGACCCGTCAAAAATTGAAAGAGTTTGGTTGGGAAGTTTTGATGCACCCACCTTACAGTCCGGATATAGCACCCTCTGACTATCATCTGGATCTCTGCAGAACTCTCTCAATGGAATTAACGGTTCCTGTGAAAACTACTTGATTCAGTTTTTCGACCAGAAACCACAGAAGTTTTTCACCGATGGGATCATGGATCTACCAAAAAAATGACGAAACATTGTCGATAATAATGGAGCATATTCGGTTTAAATGAATTCGTCCACGCGCCATGCAAGTTCAACAAATTTTTCCCATATATGAATAACATAAATTTAACAGGAGTTACGTGTAAATTCTATCAAGTAAAAAGGAAGCGGCCCAGTCTTTGGAATATAGCTTGCATTTAGTCTTAGGTAATTGGTGTTGCTTCTTTGAATTATTCTCTATTTCATCAGACAGTCAATAGCTACAAGCTTATACTACAATGATATACATATAAAATCTATAGAAATTTAATATTGTTTACAGTTAATCATTCCGTTATTGTGTAAATTTAAAAAATCTTGAAAACAAGAATATATTGTAGTATAAAGGAACAGGCATATTTTGATTCAATTTTCAGAACAAAAGATTATGAAAGTATTCTTTGTAGAAATGTCTAAGTGGTGCAACAAAATTTCAAGTGCCGTGACTTCAACGAATTGTCTGCGTAAAACTAATTAGTATCTCGATATTTTGGTTAAACTAATATCACAGTGAAGTACCTATGTATACTATGTTTTTTATACTTAACGTGGTTCACAATTATTTTCATAATAATTTCTACATTAATTGTTACGATAATCTAAAATATTTGAAAAACACATAAGTTTGAAATAGTTTACTTACAGCAATTTCCAATTCTTAATAAGGTCTCATAAACAGAAGCGAAAATAGATTAAGGACTCGTTTATAAGCTTTTTCTTATTATTTTAAATTTTACGTATACAAAATTGTTTTTGCTAATATAAAATATGTAGTAGATTGAAGTTAGCGCAGCAGAAGTTTATATTTTCAATTATCTACGTCTATTAATCTTCACATTTAAGTTAACTAGGAGAAAAAATAGAATCAATAAATACATTCTAAGTACCGATCTAAACATCGTAAGTGCGTGTAGCAGTCTCCTTAGACCGATTTAAGGATGTCGTTAAAGTGTATATCGTGCGGAGATCTTACTCGGAAGTCATTTCGGTTTCAGAATAAATTAGAACGGATTAAATCTTTTGAAGCGATTCCTTGTCTTGCGGACTGAGTTTCTTTTAATGGAAAGTGATCTAAGAAGTTTTCTTTAAAAATGCTATCTTTTGTTCTGATTATGTTTGCTCCAACTATGAATTATTTATTTAGTTTGCTCTTTCTTATTGAATATCTGTTGAAACTTTTACTACAGTTTCACAGTAATGCTATACATGAAAACATTAAGTAACAAAGTGGAGTCAATTATTTAAAAAAGTATTAAATTAGAGAATTCTGGACCCTTAATTTACTATTCCTCAACATTCTTTAATGTTGTAACTTAATTATATTCGGTTTAATGCAAAAATTATGCAAATTGCAATCCTGAACTTAAAATTATGAATGAAATTGATTAAAATTATTTGATCGATTTAATTGTGTTTGATGATTATAATAAACTATAAACTTATACTTTTACTTGCCAAAAAAACAGCCCTCAAGTGAAGCGTAGCTCTTAGTCAACAGTGTACTAAAGTGGTACGAGGAGTTCTAAAAAGAAAATTTATTTAAAATTATCCGTTACCGAAAATATTGATGCTATCAAGATGATGCTCGAGTTTGATAGTGATTTGTGCAAATCTACACGAACATCTTCGAGCGAGAAATGTTGTTTCCTTTGGGTACCTTATCCACCAACTCGTCGCTTGCCCAGCCTATGGAACGAAATCTGACTTTACTATTATGACATGTCCTCCAAAGCATAGAACAATGCTTGACTCTTTAAAGATAAAGGTACGACTGTATATAAATTTTAATCTTTAAGACTTCTGACAAAAGTTGTGAAACGCACGGTAATGGAAACATATGCCCAAGTGTTCCAGTAGTTGAAACATTTGTTCTCGCTCGAGTATTTATCAGGAATCATTCTGGTAGTGTTGAAACATTCACCCTATATTATAGATCTGGCTCCATGCAACCTTGCGCCGTTTCCTCAGGTGAAGAACATGAAAAGATTGGTTCGATAAACAATTTCGAAAAATAGAGTGGTCGTAGAAAAATAGAGGGTACGTAGAATGTGGTGGCAATTATTTTGAATGAGTCTGAAAATCAAAGTTCTATTGTAAAACTTTTGTAGTTTTTTCTGTATAAAGTTTCAAGAAAATATATTCCTTTTAAAATTTATAAATTTCTGAAAAATTATCAAATTCATGAATATGATATTAGGCATTGCGTAAGTTACGATTTGGCAAGAATCTAAGCTTTGTTTAAATCCTATTACATATTGATTAATAGTGTATAAAAAATTACTGAATTGTTTAAAATATTTTCTGAATCTGATTTAAACATAAATTGAACTTGTTCTTTTAACAAATGTTATTTGTCGCTAGACGTAGAAATGCTGAGTCGAGACAATTCTTCGTTTCCCATTCGTATTTTAGTCTAGGTGTTTTATTTTCTCTCATATATTTAGTTCTAAGATCATATACCGTTAATTGTAGAACTGCTGAGTTGAGGTAATTCGAGTTTTTCTTTCTTGAGGTGCTTTTTTGCCATCTTCTCTCCAACTTTTGTTTCTTTCTGCTTTCTTATGTATTGCTTCATACACCCTTTTAGCTAGTCTGCCACCTAACATACAATACAAATTCCTCATTCATTCTAGTTTTCTTTCTTTTATGAAATTTTGTTTGGCTACATTCTTGGAAGATGTTTTTGTTTAGAAATATTCAGATCTATTAAATAGGTTCGTTAGTTATTTACTTACATATATTTATTTAGCAAGAAGCGTCAGGTTCGTTACTTTAAAGGTTAATATATGAGTTCGTTAATTATTTATGTGAATGATGCTTGTTCTATTTCTTTATCATTGCGGTACATGATCTACTTGTTTGTTATAAGTATACTATACCAGGTGTACCGGAAAGTCGTTACCGGTTTTTTCGTAAAAAAGTAAATAATTTTCAAGAAAATGGAGAAATTTATTCATTCAAAGTATTGGCCATTTTATTCTACACATATTGTCCATCTTTCAGGCAATTTATGGGTACTATTCCAAAAAAACTGTTTGTCCTTTGAGCAAAACAATTCATCGAGCCATTCTCTAAATTCTTCGAAATTGGCGAAGTGCTGCTTTGCAAGCTCGTGTCCCATTGATGCGAAAAGCTGATAGTCGGACGGGACAAAGTCTGGAGAGTGCGGCGTGTGTGATATTATGTCCCATTCAAGTGGTTTCGATGCTTCCTTGACCGGTTTTGCTGTACGAGACGTGGCGTTATCGTACTGTAAAATCACTTTACCGTGCCGTCGGGCCCATTCTGGACATTTGTATATTAATCTGTGGTTCAAATCGATAATTTGTTGTTGGTAGCGATCAGCATTAACTGTTTCACCAGGTTTCAACAGTTCGTAATAACGGTTTGGTCTTGGAGTCGATGGGCCGATTTGGCCAGCTGATAACTGTGATTTTTTGCGCTTAGGGTTTTCGAAGTAAATCCATTTTCCATCACCTGTCACTATTCGATGCTGAAGTGACTTTCGATCATACCTTTGAAGCAGCAATTCACAAACAATTCTTCGATTTTCCGTTCGCCTGTCATTCAATTGATGTGACACCCATTTTCCCATCTTTTGGATTTTGCTCATTGCTCGTGATCGGTCTATAATCGTTTCTTGGGCCACATTTAATACTTCTGTCAATTGTTTTTGAGTTTGGGTTGGGTCTTCATCCAATAACTCCCGCAGTTTCATATCTTCAAACTTTTTCAGTTTACCAAAATGTTCTTTGTCTAGCACATCGAAATCAACACTTTTGAATTGTCGAAATCACACCTCATATGTTTTTATGGTTGGAGCATGCTCACCGTAAGTGTATACCAGCAAACGATGACTTTCAGTGGCTTTTTCCTTTTGATTAAATAAGAAAAGTAATGCGTGCCGCAAATCCACGAAATTTTACATTTTCGAGGAGGTATAAATTTATGACAGTGTTACTTTTAAGTATAACAAGTATGGCTTTGAAGCTTGATGTCATAACATTGCATACTTAAGTCTAACAATATCTGTTAGGCAAACCGGTAATGACTTTCCAGTACACCTAGCATGTACGTACGTATATCCATATGATATGTATGTATACTTGTCATTACTGGCAAACACATAACTTAAAAGAATGAATATACATACATATGTGATTGAAAGTTTTATCTTTTATGAGTAGTTTTATACATACATGTGCATGTACATAAACGAGAACAAACCTAAAATGTATATATGATTGCATGCATATGTATTATGCGTATATATGTTTACAAAGAATTGTCTTAAATGTCAGCACTGCCTTATGCAATAAATATGTAAAGTTTAAGTACTTAATTAATTTTTGTTTTACTGTAAGGTTTTCCACGATTAGTATTCTTTTTTCAAGGTTTATGCCTGCCTGCCTGCATAGTACTATTATTCTACTAGTAATTATCTCTGGAAATATTTCTTGTTCATTATCTTTTCTATTGGTATGTGATTATAATTGTATGTAGATTTGTCTTTGAGTAGCTACTTAAAGCGCATATTTGGAATCAAGTCAGATGTATTGTAAGGTAAGACAAAAAATAAAAATCGTTTAATTTTAATTTTTTTTAATTTATACTGTTTTAATTATCTAATTAAGAAAAATAATTATTCTGAAAAACATTCTTTTCTATGGGAAATTGTTTAGAATTAATGTGGACAAAATAAAAAAGAAACTACCATGTTACACGTTTTATAACTAAAATTTAGAATTATACATGTCTAACATTTAAAGATAATTGTCTATATCCAACACTGTACTCTAAAATATGTATATTCTACATATAATAGCTGTTTCATTTGTTTTGTCCTTTCTTACATACATTTTCATTTGTCATAGTGACAAATTTCTGTTGAAATGATCAAGATTGATGAAAATAGAAAATCAATTAAGATATATGTATCTATATACATATGTATGTACGTTAATATCAGAATAATTAAGTATTATTTTAATTTGAAACGTTTTCTCGCATGTCGATTAAAATTTACATTACGAAAAATCGGTTTCTCGCTTTTCTATATGCCCTAATCAGTTCAGTTACTATGCTGCTACGAGGGTAGCCGTTTATATTTCGGGAATAGCAAGCAAAAAAAATGTTTATTATCAAAAATAGTTTTATTGCTTTTCAAAATATTCTCCTTGAAAATCAATGCACTTTTGTATTCGTTTTAACCAATCCGAAAAGCATTGCTGCTACTGTGGAGGCGATATCTCCAAAGTATGAATTTTGAATGTCCCAACTGCCTCTTCCGGCGTAGAAAACCGTTGACTATGAAGCCTATTCCTCACGTGTGGAACAAAAAGAAATCACAGGGTACTAGATCAGGGCTGTACGGTGGATGACTCATCAATTCAATGTTTAGCCCGGTCAAATATTCAATTGTTTGAACCTACCTATGAGAGGTCGCATTGTCATGGTGGAGAATAATCGGTCGTTTTCGGTTTGTTTTCTTTATTTCTTCAAAAACTTTTGGCAAACAAATAGTTGTGTACCATTCGGAATTGACCGTTTTACAACTCTCTAAAGACACGGTTGCAACGTGACCGGTTTTTCCGAAAAAACAGGCAGTTTTGATGTGCTTCGAGCGCGAAGAGCTTTTGTTGGTTTTGGCTCAACTTGGAATACCCACACAGTCGACTGCTATTTACTACCGGGCTCATACGTATAGATCCAAGATTCATCATCTGTGATGACTTTATAAATGTTCTTTGAAGCATGGATATTGTATTATTTGTGCATTTCTTGGCACCAAACGACGCGATTTCTTTTTCGAGCGGTTGTCAAATTATGTGGCACCCAACGCGAACATAGCTTCTTAACGGCTAAATGTGCATGCAGGATCTTATGCACGCTGGTGTTACTAATACCTAGAGATGCCTCGATCTCACGTTATGTCATATGACGATCTAGCATTATCAATTCAGACACTACATTAATGTTTTCCGACACAACAACATTTGTGGGACGATCTTCACGAAATTCATCCTACAAGAACGCCGTCCAAGTTTGAATTCACTACACCAACGATATACTGTAGTTTTCGATGGTGCTTCATCACCATATAAAGAATTCAGCTTGTCGGTGATGCATTCTTGTTGAGATAATCCACGCCGAAAGTTATGAAAAAATAATTACACGAAAATGTTCGCGAGTTAATTCCAATTTTTCGTTGACATAAAATTTTCAAATTACTGTCAACAATAGAAATAGCGACCGAATAATACAACTGTCAATGTAAATATATTGTCAAAAATGACAAACTTCACGATGCAATCATTAGATCGGAGGCAACACTAACAGTGTTGCCAGTTCCCGAAATATAAACGGCTAGCCTCGTATAAACTCTGTGATAGAGTTTTAGGTAATTGTTTCATTTAATTTCTTCTTCATTTCCGTATGTCTGTGTCCGATTTTTTCATCAAATATTTTTCTCAATATTTTCTTTCTCCTTATTTCAACCCATAGTTTCGTCTTTTTAGAAATAGTTCTTGATTTAATTATTTTGATCAGATTTTTCTTCTTCTGTATATATATATATATATATATATATATATGTGTGTGTGTATATGTATAGTCATGTATATATATACATACATATACACTCCGCGCAACATGAATAGGACCACCCGACTTGTTGCAAGCTTTCGGTGGTTTGAAAAACAATTCATTTACTAAAAATACAATGCAAGTTTGTAATGGTATGATATGGCAAATAATACGCATTATTGCGCAATAGTGCCTAACGTTATGCATTGGGTGACGTAAGTACCACATACATATAAAATGCACCGCGCCGGTTGGATACGACCAGTATTTAATAGTAAGCTACCGGATGAGTGTCGAGTTACAACGTGTATCCGGATAAGCAAACATCTGTAATTAAGGGTATTGTACAACGATGGGACGACAGAAGTGCTTAAGTATGGAAGAAATTGGAAAAAATAAACGTTCCATCAAGAAGGGTATTCCTCAAGGGCTACTGCAAAGAAAATAAGTCGATCACACCAGGTTGTGAACAATTTTATTAGGGATCCCGAGAATTATGGAAAACCTTTTAAAGGGCGAACAACATCCGTTACAACTAAGAGAGAACGTCGAGCCATATTACGCGAAGCATCGAATTCGACATTAACGGCAAAACAAATCGCGAATAACGTTGGAACGAATGCATCGGTAAGAACTGTACAGAAGTTACTGAAGACCTGTCCGCATTTAAAACGTTTGAAAATTAAACGACGGCCTCCTTTAAGGGAATTTCGCGCACTGCACGTCTTCAGTTTGCTCAAGCAAAAATGGGGAGGACAAGAGAATGGCAAACTGTTATTTTCAGTGACGAGAAGAAGTTTAATTTAGATGGCCCGGATGGGTTTTCTTATTATTTCCACGATTTACGTAAAGATGAAGTGATTCAGTCACGAAGGCGAGCCGATGTTGGTTCAGTCATGGTATGGGGAGCTGTTTCCTATAACGGACCTGTTGATTTAGTAATAGTGAAGGGCAGACAGAATTCGGAAAAGTACGTCCAGCTGCTGCAACAGGTGAAAGACAAATTTTCCAACGTTCTGGCAGGTGGGCCATTTATTTTCCAACAGGATAATGCCAGTATTCACATCACGCGCATTGTTCGACGCTGGTTTCAAGAACAAGGCATGGAGGTTCTCGATTGGCCATCGCTCTCCCCCGACCTGAACATCATAGAAAATGTTTGGGGATGGTTGTCGCGTAAATTGTACTCCAATGCTACCCAATTCAGTTGCGCTGACGAACTAGAGCAGGCGCTGAAACGAAGTTGGGCGGAACTTCCCGTTGACTACTTGAGAACCCTGTCTGTATAATTCCATTCCATCCCGACTATTTGAGGTTATAAGAAATAATGGCAAAAGTACTCATTATTGAACAATAAAGTATTTTGTTATTGCAAACGAATCTTTTATTTTGTAGATTGGTCGTATTCAAGTGGCGTTTAATTATATATTGTCATATATATTTGCATACTTTTACAAATATATACCTACATACATCTGTGTGTGTCTTATTTTCGAAAATAACAATTCCAGCGCGCTACCATGTTTATACCAACTATGTCATATATGCAGTTGGTCCTATTCATGTTGCGCGGAGTATATATATATATATATATATATGTGTGTGTATATGTATAGTCATGTATATATGTATATACATACATATATATATATATATATATATATATATATATATATATATATATATCATCCAAATATGTAAAATGGTACTTTCTGCAATCTGCTCTTCCCTATTACATTTTTATTGCCCATTTATTTGATTCTACTGTCGAAAATTCATATCAGTTTTCATTGGTAAGCCTAACACCGGCCCCTTTGACTTGCATGCTCCACTTAAATGGGGTAGATGAAAGTTCTGTTTAAAATGATTAGATTTATAAAAGTGGTTTTAGAAAATACAGAATGTATCGTAAAAGTCAATAATACAGTTTAAGAGCATTTGGAACGAATATACAAAACCAAGGAAATTATTTTGTTCGTAACTTCAATTAGTTAAAAGTTAAAATATTAGGTAAAATAAGAAAAGTTAAAATTACAAGAGGCAATAATAGATAATAATTACTCCTTTAATGCACGCGTGGTTGTGGGATTGTTGACATAGACCTGTGATTTCTAATAACTCCATAAAAAGAAATCTAA
Source organism: Dermolepida albohirtum (assembly GCA_031893035.1). NCBI lineage: Eukaryota > Metazoa > Arthropoda > Insecta > Coleoptera > Scarabaeidae > Dermolepida > Dermolepida albohirtum. The sequence continues at coordinate 154,520 of JAVIWB010000550.1, read as the reverse complement.
TGGCGTTAAATTGCATGATATAGGGGGGCCAATTCTGATCACCGAAACGAAAGAGTACACGATCTGGAAATGTCTCATGCAGTAATTGAATTGTTTCACGGGCTGTATGGCATGTGGCACCGTCTTGTTGAAACCACGTATTGGTCAGTAACAGTCACTGCTTGACCAGCCTCATTTTCAAAAAAGTATGGCCCAATTATGTCTCCAGCCCAAAATCCACACCAAACAGTGACACGTTTTGAATGCATTTGTTTTTCACATGTGGGTTCTCAGAACTCCAAAAGCAGCAATTTTAGCGATTAACAAAACCATCACGGCTCGCAAAATCAGCATCCATTTGTTGATGTTCAATAATCCATTCAACGAACTCTCTTCGCTGTGCATGATCATTAGGTTTTAGTTGTTGTGTTAATTGAATTTTGTAAGCATGAAGACACAGATCTTTAGTGAATATACGCTGTAGAGAGTTTCTGGAAATTTGCAATTCTTGTCCACGACGCCGAATTGAAGTTCCTGAATTGTCACCGACACTCTCACGCTCTGCTTCAATATTGACATTTGAACGGCTTGCTTTTGGACGACCAGTGTGTTTAGCGTCTCCAACGGATTCAGTCTCCCTGAATTTTTCAATTAATCTCTTCACAGTTGACGAAGTTAAAACACTATTCCGACCACATTTTGTATGAAATTTTCGAACTGCGGCCGCCAAGCTTTCATTATTTTTCAAATATTGTTCAATAATGAAGGCACGTTGTTCTATCGTGTAACGCTCCATTTTTACTAACCCTAAACTGTCAGCTGTCGAATTGTTTTTTTTTAGGGTTGCCAACCCTTTACTCCACAAATGGCGACAAATTCAAATCTTGCGTTAATTTTGGGACACTCATTATAACGAATTGTAATTATAAATTTGGGAATAATATTGTTGTACATAGATTCAGTACTGAAACACAGTGTAACTATACATACAGTCCTTGTAATTGTTTAGGGAGTTTATCATGAACAAGACAATATCGCATATAATATTATTAAATATTCTGTATTATAATTTTAAATACTGTATTAAATTAAGCTAAATATAAGGATATTTATATACACATAGCACTTGTCAAATATTTATAGATTATTTAATATTTTGTGCACCTGCAAAATAAATATTGCTCAAATACTTTACTGTTTCACTGTATATAAATTGTAAAATTTATTCAGAATATATTTACCTCAACGCATATTACTTACACTTACAATTTCGTAAAATTTTTTCCTGTAAGTTTTAGTATTTACAGAAAGTTAAATTCTTTAAAAATGTAGTTAAATATTATGTACCGTTTTCATTTATTATGTATAACACATAACGACTTTCACCAGTGTTTATAATGTACACGGTTTTTAAGTTTTGTGAGCGTGTTTTACTTATATATAAGGTAAGTATGGAGGAGTTAAAGTGGCACAAATGACGTGAATCGAACTGATTTATTAATAATTGTTTTGAATTATTTCACAATGTTCGTTGTTTTCTAGGTCCTAATTAGACTTAATTAATGGTTACGTTGCCAGTACAGTGCAGTTAACTTGCCGAGTTTACGTTGTTAAGCCAGGTTGTAGTGCAAGTTAATTAAATGCTTTTCTACGGTTAAATAATCAGTTATATACCAACCTGCATAAAAGGAGGCTATTCAATAGTCATAGAAAGTAATTGTGGCCATGTTTTTCAATGTCAGAAATATAAATGCCCACAAAATTTACTGTATGTGATGAATTAAATTGTTTCTTTTTTTCGTTTTGATTAATGCAGTAGCTTTTTAAGTTATTAATGACATTGTCGGTTAGAACACATGTATATTTATTTGTATTAAACATATGCACAAATAAATTATTAAGTAGTGTACTTTGTTTTCTGTCAAATATTTTGGTAAATATTTCAACTCGAAATAAGATAGCTTAATACTAATTATTATTTCATACGATGTATTTTAAATTATTACCATGGCATACAAATTCCATTTAATTATTCAGGTTTAACAGGAGAAATATATAAGAATGTCCTGAGGCATACATATTGCATATTTTTATTTGACTTCTCGTGTTTTATTACATCAAGCAGAAGTTGCATGTTCATTTTAGAAGTATACAGGATGCAATTAGTTTAAGTATAGAACATCTCGATCAACATTGTAAACATACAGAGTAAAATGACATACTTTTCCGTGAAAACTATTAGTATTGCTTCGTAGTATAGTAGCAATTTCTATCTAAATATGCTAAAATATTATATGTTGTATATTCTACTACATCTCCACTAATAACACTAACAAATTATTTTGTTTCTGATTCATAATATTAGTACAATGAAGTGACTTCAATTTTTTTTGTGTCAGTGTAAATTTTATTCTTTTGTGTTTGTGTTTTTTGACCATTAGAGACAATAAAACACCTAGTTCATGTTAACGACGTTTCGACGGACTTTTTATCCCACTTCTTCAAGTAATTTATTTAATTGTTTCTTTTCTTCTTTAATCTCTAACACATCGATTTTGTAATATATTTATTTGATAGATTTATTAATATTTTTTAAATATATTGATATTTATAAGTATGTACATTTTCCTTCTGTTGAATCCCTCGAAACGTTGTTAATATGTACTAAATGTTTCATTATCCTTAACGTCGAAAACCCAAGCACAAAAGAATAAAATTTATTTTGTTCTTTCTTCTCATATTTAAATCACTGTAATCACTGCAATGTCTGTGAAAATATAATACGATGTAATATTGTATATATAAGATTTGTAAACCAGACATATCTTTGAGACTTATTGTTAGTTCAAAGAAATTCTCCCTGCTTTCCGCTGGCAAAGTTCATACTGGAAATAATCACTCTGATATCGGGTAAAACACAATCGGCCATTTCTAACACAGTACACTTCATCACATAAAAAAATAAAAAATCTGAAAGTTTATGAGCATGATAAATTGGTTAGCTTTGATGTCGCAAGCCTCTTCACTAACGTACCAACCAACCTATACTGGCAATTGTTAAAAAAAGACTCGTCCTAGACACCACACTATATGAAAGAACAGCTCTGACTGTAGATGCCACCATAAAATTACTATTTATTTTGCAACAACACAACATACTTTTAGGTGGACGACAAATTCTATCAAGAAGAGTTTGGTATTGCGATGGGCTCCTCGCTATCCCTAATAATAATCAATATCTATATGGAATGTTTTGTTATCCCTAATGTTGAAAACTCAAACAAAAAAGGATAAAATTTATTTTGATCTTTTTTCTCATATTTACATCAGTGTCATACAAAAAGCATTGTGAAAAGCTTATAATACGATGTAATATTGTAAAGTCATAGATACTACGATTTATAGAGAATGAAGCACAACGTTTATAAAAACGATTCAATATATAACTATGTGAACTTGAGGTTTTGCTGTATTTTTAACGGTCGTTTACGCATTTACAACATTATACTTTTTTCTGGTTAAATTTATAAAATACCTTACTTTATCCATTTAAATAGTATGTATACGATACTTTCATAAGAATTTAGGAATATGCATTAATAATTATTAATTTAAGTTTACTCCAATTAACCTGTGTCGTTTGAAATTCGAAAGTGTGCTTTACGTTGATTGAAATATAAATTGCGTGTACCTAATCTGTGTTTTTACAGTTTGAAATGCTCGCGACTTACTCGGTCGATTAATGGTGGAAGTATGAGGTAATAGAAGAGATGAATATTTTTCTTTACGTAAAGTTATTTTACGTAACTTTTAGAAATATTTTGTTTCCTACACTCTTAATGAGCCAACGCTTAGAAATTTGTTTCTAATATATTTACATACACAGGTGATGGAAGGCTTGGGCAATATTTGCAATATTAAGTGTATTAGAATACTGTTTTTTTAATAATCTACCTACGTTAAGTTGCAGCATTACTTATTTTATTGTTATATATTTTGTTAGCGATCAGAAAAGGCAACTTTGTTGGATGTAATACACCGACAATAATGTTTACTACATAACGAACTAGTACATAGGGTTGTTCAGTCGAAACCTATACAATATTATTAGAAATATCGTACTTTATTAGGCCTATGGCTTTGGATTTAGGCAAGTAATATTTACTTAATGTGAATGGACATGTGAATATGTATTTTGGCATATTTGGCCAACAAATTGGGCAGAACTAGATTTTTAGTTTCAATAGAAGGATATCGGCTACACAAAAATTTTATTTTACGAGTAATATGTTGCATAGTGGTTTTTAAATTGTGACATTTTAAAATATAATCCTGATTTTTTATTTTTACTTCACCCAATAGAATTTCTTCTATTAATAAGACAAAGTTGAACATATAAGAAGTGTTGCATCAAATCATAAGAAGACAACTTTTTACATGTACTTACATGATATAAAAAAATCTAAGAATTACAAGAAACAAGTAGAGAGAAAGTGAAAATATATTAATTTCCCCTACTTGTCCCCAACTGCCAGTCTTAGTAAAGTTTCCATAGAGTCATGATGAATGTTTCCTGCACAAAATATTTTATTAAAGTTACTGCACATTATATATAGAGGCAACTATACCATATTAGTTTTAGAAGGTGGACAGGAAAACGTAATGTGATAACGAACCGACAATCGAGGAATGTGAATATTTATTTCTTGAAGGAATGAAGGATAATCAACGTTATTATGTAGAAGTTTATATAAAAATATCAAGTCAGTGTTAATGTGACTGTCTTCAAGTAGGATAATATCAAATCGTTGAAATGGTTTCATTTAGTCAATACCTTACGTTAGATAAAAAGCTATCGATTCGGAAGGATAGATATTTTAAAAACTGTCGTTGTACAGCCTTCAATATTCTTATGCACATGATAGTAGAGATATCATACCAAAACTGCATAGTCAAGTTTCAATCTAACCAGTGAAAAATACAGAGATTTAATTGCTTATATACACAGTAAACGCTCTACTATTGCGTATAACAAATCCCAAAGACTTTTTCCCAGATAAAGCGACGTTCTTGATGTGGTTGATAAACGTGAGCTTCTCTCAAATAAAACGTTAAAATCTTTGACTAAATGTGTTAATGAAGTTGCATGCAATGAATATTCGTACTTAATTGGATGTAGCTTCCTTGTATATGTCATCATACATTTGGATGGATTAAATTGTAAACAGTTACTCCCGCACCAATCACTAATTATATCTAGTTGATTTTGTATGATATGATTTGATAATCATTCATATCTAGGATTGAGGTGAAAATATTTATATCAACAAAAAGCAATTTCTTGGACATAATAACTGATGTCGAATCATTAATATATACACAAAATAGAAGCGGTCCCAAATTTGAGCCCTGCGATACACCCAAGGTTGCGTGAAAATTGATGAAATGTAAGTTCATTATAGTATACAAGTTGTCTTCTATCATGCAAATATGAAATACCAAACTCAATAACGCGTCACCGAGCCGAGCTAATTTTAATTTAATATCAAATGATTTATTTGATCGAAAGCTTTAAAGATGTCAGTATATATGATGTCAACCTGTCCGTGTTCGCAACTACTGGATGAAGTGCACTAAATTAGAAACTGTTGATCGTTTTCCAATAAAATTATGTCGATCTGGTGATATTACGAAGACAAATATGTGCAAATGCACATTTCCAGAACTTTACTGAAATTTGCAGGTGTGTAGTTTGCAATAACCGTTGAATATCCATCTTTCAGCACAGGATATACTCTTGCTAATTTCCAACAATTAGGAGAGATTGAAGTACTTAATGCTAGACTAAATAAAATTGTTAAAAGATATGCGAAGGTGTTTGCACAATCTTTCAAAAGGAAACGTGGAAGTTGATCATCTCCCGTCGTAATTTTGTTCGATAGTTTCCTTAATGATGTATTTATATTTGATATATTTATTGTGTATTCGGAGAGTGATAGGAGACATATAGTTGTTGATTCATACTGGCAGCAAACTGGATGAAAGCGTCAGCAATCTATTTAGAAACATCTAAAATTCCATCTGTAGTTCTCTTCTTTCCAGGAATCCTACTCATACTCTTTTTTTATCTGAATATAGGGTCAAAAGAATTTCGAATCAACTATGCTGTGTTCCACATTCCCCAAATACTTATCATAGGCTACCGAAATTTGGTACTTTATAAGAGCCCTGATATGCTTGAAATATTGAATATCGACGTCTAGTTTATAGCTTCTATACTTTGAACAATATTTCTTTAATTTCATAGCATTAATAATTTTATATGAATACCATAAAGGAAATTCGTTCTTTTTTGGTCTTGAAACGCAGCATACATAAGTCAAAAAGAAAATATATTAAATTGTAAAAATTAAAGCACGCGACATTAATGTCAGTATAAGTGCACAGAAAAGGCTTATCAGCTCTAAGAAAATGATTAAAAATTTGGACAATATTGTAGACAGACTGACATTGACCGAGAGGGCCGAATTATGGAGATCGATGCAGATTAATAGCTCATCATTACTAAGAACTGTACACTGCATATTTGTTAAATCTAGGTCAATACGGTAGTCATGTTCATTTAAAGTATCATTTTGTTGAACGAAATGCTATTTTAAATGAAAATGACTGCCGTCTTGACCTAGTCGGAACTTACTGTCATTAATACTTGGGTTATTGAAATGTGTAACATTAAAGTTACCCATCAAAATAATGTTAATTCTATCATAAAGTAGTAATTCAAGTTTTTCTAAAAACTGAACAATCTGTGGGAGGTACATAAACAATAATAATATGAATAGAAATAAGATTGTACAGTATTTTATGTTATAGAATATCAGTAATTCGCGGCATATTTAAAAGAGTTAAATCTATTCTCTCCGAAATAATATTATTTTTAATAGGTAACAAAGCTCCTCCACCTGGAATATGATCTACTTAAGCATGTTCCCTGTCACATCTGTACGCATATAGAAGTCCGGAAAACATTCTCCAGAGTACATGTCTTTCGAAAACCATGTTTCAATTAATCCAACGATGTCAAACTCCTGCTAATAACAATTGTGAAAAGTATAAAATATAACTCCAACAAGGAATACGTTGTTACAAGGAATACGTTTATTTAGCATACAAAATTAAAACTAAAGAAGAAATTCATAAAAAATTAATTTCCTTTTGTATGAAACTGAATCATTGGTAATTGAAGAGAAAAAGCTAATTACGAGGATAGTTTGACAAGTAGTGAGAATGACACATAGGTGGCGCTCTAATTGGTAAAACAAATGCACTGTAATTTAGGTTGCCTATTTATATATTTACATTCCGATATTTAGATAAATCGGTTGATTAGTTTATTTTTGACAGCTGAATGAAAAAGAAGCAACACATCGTTTTGTTAAAATGGAAAAAGCAGAGTATCGTGCGGTGATTAAACACTTCGTAATTAAGGGTATGAAAGCTACCGAAATAAAAGACGAGTTACAGGAAACATTAGGTGAATCTGCTCCATCATCCGCCACAATAAGTAGATGGGTAAATGAATTTAAACGTGGTAAAACAAGCTGTGTTGATAAAACGCACTCTGGAGCACCCAAAATCGTGACATTCTAACCATATTTTTACGAAAGAATTGGGCCTTTCCAAGCTTTCGGCAAAATGGGTGCCCCGATTGCTTACGACTGATCAAAAGTTCACTCGTTTGCGCATTTCCAATGAGTGTTTGGACCTTTATAAGCAGAATCCGGTTGATTTTTGTAGGCGATTTGTTACTTGCGATGAAACTTGGATACACTACAGTACTCCCGAAACTAAACAACAGTCGAAACAATGGTTAGAACGTGGTTCTGCACCTCCAAAGAAAGCAAAAACCACTTTACCGGCAAACAAGGTGATGGCATCAATTTTTTGGGATTCAAAGGGCATTTTGCTCATTGATTACCTTCAGAAAGGTGCTACAATAAACGGACAATTTTATGCAGAACTTCTACAAAAATTAAATGTTGAGATTCGTGCTAAACGGCTAGGAATGGCAAAGAAAAAGATTCTGTTTCACCAAGTAAACGCTCCCTCGCATACCAGCACAGTTGCGATGTCCGAAATCCACGAGTTGCATTTCCAATTAGTACCGCATGCGCCTTATTCGCCGGATCTAGCCCCTTCCGACTTCCACCTTTTTCCAAAATTGAAAACGGCACTAGGTGGAAAGAAATTTTCGTCTAACGACGAGCTTATTATCTTCGTAAATGAGTATTTTGCAAGCTTTTCGGAATCGCATTTTAGAGATGGCATAAGGTCATTGGAGCATCGTTGGAATAAATGTATTGCTCTCTTTGGAGAATATATTGAAAAATAAAAATTATTTTGTATTTAAAAAATTCGTTTTTCTTTTCCATTCTCACTATTTGGTGAATCGGATTGATGTAAATATTCATGTACAGTGACACTACAGCTGAGTCGAAGAAATCGTAAAATATTTTGCTATATCACCACATATTATGTACATATCTAGCATAGTTTTTTTAAGAAGCTAATTTTCTTAATTTACCTATTTCTTATTTATCTGTAGTAGCTATAACAATTTAAACAACAATGCTGGTTGCTTTAATTAATTTTCTATTTCTTTCTTTTTCTTCTATACAAAAATTATTTCGCAAATTGATAATTAAATATATAAACTCTCAATATATCTGAAATTACAAAAAAAATTATTTCGCAAAGTGATAATTAAATATATAAACTCTCAATATATCTGAAATTACAAAAAAAATGTATGTTATATATATTTTTTCAACTTTCATTTTAAAGTACCTTGAAATTAAATGAATAATTGTTCAAAAAAAAGGAATATCATCTTATTAGAGTTAGCAACAGAAAATTACAATGTAATAGAATGAAATTTATGTGATACAAATGTAAATAAAAGAGAGAGCTTTCTATATGTACTGGCTATTGTAAATATTATAATTTCTCTTTTCAATTAATAGATATTGTTTTATTTACGTACACGCGAATGGTGTTTCTAAGTTCTGAAAATTACGCAACTGTTTCTTTTGAAGAAGAAATATTGGAAGGGAAAATTTAAACCACAACTTAAAAACCCTTCTAATAAACTTTTTAAATTATTTAACAAATTCTTACTAGATCAAAACCTTTTATATACAAAAGTACATATGTATTTACAATTGTTTTTGTTATTTTCAAATTTTCATCATATTACGTGTATTTTGAAGTATAAATGTTGCAAAAGATGGCGCTTCTAAGAGAGATTTGTGTCGGTATTTCAATCGCCTTGATTTTATAATGACAAAGTAACGTCACAACGACCAAATTAGTTCCAGTGGTTTCAGTTTGTTATTCTACAAAAATAGTAATGAACCTCAAACTGTTTCTTAATGTATTTCATGTACAAAATTTCATTATTTCACGACAAGCATTTTGTATGGTTGTTCCACGTTCTTCTTTAATACTTTTTATTTCATAATTATGCTCTTTCGACATTTAGTGAGAAATCCTTTTCATTATTTATGTATTGTAACGTTATTTTTTTTAGAAATTGATTTTACTTGACTGTATTATTCTACATTGTTTAATGTACTTTTATTTTTCACGAGGAAATTATATTCAAATAATAAATAAATATAAAATATATACTTCTAAATGGAAAATCTTAAGGGAGGGTTTTTAAGATGAATGAGTAAAATATCATCCCTTACCCTAACATTAAAAGCTTTTGACGGGATAAGCACGAACAATTATATGTTTTATTCTCAAAGATAGTTTTATTTCTATTCGAGAGATGGAAGTATAGTTTTTTTTATTACCTTTATTGTATCGTTATAATACGATTACCTACACAAGATTAATTCGTCGATGAGATCCAGGTTGATTGAGGACGGTCTTAACGGTTGCAAGGGCCGGGCGGCAGATCTTTGCGAGGCCCTTGCCCTTTGTACAATGTGCGTAAAATGTAGTACTTCTGATGATAGAAGAAAAATACAAAGGTAATAAATAACTAAATTTGAAGTTTTGGAATATTAATAGATTTATTATCATCTATGTATAAGCAAAATGAAGCCGACTGCGTATAAGCTGTAGAAATTGTATGTGCGTGCAATTCGCTTATTTGCTGCTCAGCTAAAATATCATAATGGTACTTACGCTTCTTTTATCCTTACTTATCTTGCGGGTTGCTGCGCGAAGCTCCTGCAAGCGCGAGAACCCGGTCGGTTGCCTGGCTCGCCTTATTCTTTTCTACCAAACCCTTAAGAAGTCAAATAATTAGTAAAGGAAAAAACCAAATATAACTTAAACAAAATTATTCTGCTCGTGATTTCATTAAAACAAAATAGTAAAGAGAATTGGAAAGGAGTAGATTTGAAAAAAAACAATAGAAAGTTAATCATGAAATGGGGCATATCAAACGTAAGGTTGGTTTTCAAACAGAGGCTCAATAGTATATAATAGTTTATGTTTAAGCAGAATTATGTGAAATAGTAAATAATTATCTATTTCTAGTAAATTTTAGTTATGTTAACTACTGCGAGAATAAGAATTTTTTACATTCAGTTTCTTTCAGTCAATGTAATAATATAAAGTTTAATAAAGTATATTAGTTAGGCAAGGTTAATTGTTGAGTGTAAACTTTTTCGACGGTTATCCATTGTAGAAAAATCTTCTAGATGTTTCTATGATCTTTTTGATATTCCTATGGTCCCCTATTTGCGTTTGACGTTTTGCTGACTAATTAGTCAACTTTTTCAAAAACATTTAAATTAAATTTTTTAGGTTAAAAATCTCATAATCTTTAGCGAGAACTCACAATCGCATGGATGAGTTAACACGTATAAGCAAATAAATTTGCTGAAAGATGTTTTTTATATAACAGAAAAGAGAAACTTCAATTTTTCATTTATTGTTTAAACTATGATAGTAACTAGTCCTTGTTTTCTACTAGTGATTATTGGGATTTTTTTTTCCAAATAAGTATAATTTATTGCCTGTCAACACTTAAATGATATCTTATTTAAACATAATTATAATTTACATTATTTTTAATAATTTATTCCTTTTTAGTGATAAATGTCAACCGTAGAAATACTACGGCAAATTTAAGTTTTAAAATTCAAGTGGTCGAGTATAATTAATAAACGCATTGTTGGTTCCGCTCTGACAAATATTATGCGTTCAGGATTCGCTTTAATTAAACACGTTCTTGCTGCCTAGTTATGAACAGTTTTTCCCAGTTTTGTTTATTTAAATGATTTTGTGTTTAGCCTACTTATTTCCATTGCGTAATAAGCGTAGTGTTTATTTCTTTTTTGTCATAAATACATATTGGTTATCTTTCATTAATATAACTAGTTATCCTAATTATTTAAAAATATATGCTATTTAACTTCTAATAAATCATACATATAGTCACTCATTTTTTTCTTAATTTATGGGAATATAATTATCTAAGGTAGAAGTTATAAGTACACGTAAGAATGTACGCTATAACAGTTACTGTGATTAAATACTTTGAAGATCTCATCTAACATCTCTAATATTGAAATTAAAAATTATTTACGATGCCGGGGTCACCAGGCCGCAAGGTTAGAGTTCACCTTGCGACCTAAATTGTAAACTACCGTTAAGATAGGAAAAATTTCTAGTGTCTTCAATTCTAAAATTAGCATCTTCTACCTGTTCAATCCATACGGTTCTCTTAAAATATTCAATCGCTTAGATACACTGCGCATAAGTATGTACGTACACTATATCTACTGTGCCTGATAATTGAATTAGTGCCGTTTTAAAATTCTTGATCTTGTTTATTGTTATTTTTTTTGTTTGATTAGATTAATATATAAAACGTATTTAATTTAAAGTTTTTATTATCTTTTGCAAAGTTTTGTTTAACAGTTATTATTTTTTCCATGTTTTGCTATTACAGGTTTTAGCGACGGTAATTTCGCATTTTCTCTTAAGTTTCTATTGATGTTTTTTTAAAGCTAATGCTATTGGATAGCACTATGTATACGTAATGTTCTTTAGCATGCTGCAGATATAAGATATATTCTTTTTACCGAAAAAAATTGAGCGGCTCTGTGAAACTCGGCAAGACTACTTTTTAAAATATTCTTTTTAGGGCCAGGTTTGTTGAATTTATTTGATTTGATTTTTTTTAGATATGCGCTGTGATATATATTAGGGTGGAGCAAAATTTTTTTTTTAATTTTAGTTTTTCCTGTATTAAAAATTGATGCTCTAAATACTTAAAGGTGCAGAGAAAAAATCTTATCTTCCTAGGTCAACGTCTTGAAGAGGCGCACACGACTTTAATTTGTGGAACTTTATCATTTATAAAAAAGTAAACAGTGTGGTTAAAATTGTTTTTTATTCAATTAATTCAAACAGTTTCAGTCTTTTATTTATTCACATAAAGCATATTTATTACAAAAACAAAAATCATTCGTTTGCTAATTGTAAAGGGTCTCGTTGTTGAAAAAAATGAGATTTCGACTCAAATACTGCTTTAATACTAGAGCGAATGAAACCGTCTCTTGCTTCTGATCCACAAACATATATTGAAGCTTCAGTGACGAGCTTGACACACCTCTCTACTGCTTGGGTATGACAAGGAAACATCCCAAATTGACTGAAATTATTTCCTGAACGAATCAGGTTTGAAATTTCTGTATTAGAATATTTCATAGTCATTGGTGGTTTAGTTATTCTCACATTCGACCAATTTATTAACTCGTAGTTCTATTTATAGTTTTTAAAACAATACTCTTAAAGTCATCTCTTAAATATAAACTTCTCTTAACCATATTGCAAACATGAACTGGACCATGCTTACAAGATGGCTCTGACTTTCTTTTTCCGTCATTAAAGCAAAAATCATCTTGCTTTGATTCTGATGTTTCACTTGAAGTACTACTGCATGACTGATGTAATTCTGACATAGACGAAGAAGTACTTGAAGTCATGTTTTTTTGAACGAATTGATCATATTTTCTCTTTCGAACTTCATTGCGTCGTATAGATTTTGTTGTCATTTTTGATTTCGCTGCGCAGTTTCTTCATATATTTGTATTTGTTGTAATAGGAAATCAATCTTGCTAAGATTTGTTGATGACTTATTATAGGAATCGACGCCTTTTTCCATATTTGTTCAATATCAGTAGCAATTATTTCACATATGCACTTAATTGAAGGATCTTTTCGATTGTTCAATTCAAGCATATCATTTTTAGCCACAGGTAATATTTAATAATATCACAATGCGTAGGCAACACATTAGCACTAACTGGTTTTACAAACACAGAGCAACACAAATCTTTCCTAGTTTTAGGCATTTTAAATCTTTCCTCAGCAATCATGTTTTAACTTTTGGTAACGAAACTTTTACGTTTGATTAAGTTTTATAAACTTTTTTAACACGTTGCACTTCTAAATACTATAAAGAAACTGAAAGAAACTGTTTAAAATGATACTTTATTTTATGCATGGGAACTTTGTTTTTGAGCAAAAACTTAAGTGTTGCCAACAGTTTTATTTAATGGTAGATAAAAAAGATTTTTAAATTGTACTTTTCTGCCTTTATATAAATTATGTTATTTTTTGAACTTCACCCTTCATGCGCTACCTCGAAATAAAGTCGCAGAGTCTTCTTATTTTTCATAAATAGAGCTTTCTAATAGGGTCATCAATTAACAATACAGGAGGCTCCAAAATTAAAAAAAAATTTTTTTGTTCATTTTCACTCCATCCTAATGTAAATGTCAGGTCAACGTTATTACTATACATAATTATCAGTTAGTTTTATTCATTTAGGTGTAGTTTTAATTATAAAGCAAGATGAAAGCGAACTTAAAAATAAAGTAATAAAGTATAGATATAGTTTATGTGAATATTTTGGTATTCTTTTAAGAAACTGAGGTAGACTCAAAAGCTGAGGTGCGTTGAGCCCAGTTTTTTTTTGATACTAAACGTTATTAAAAATGACAGAACTGTATTCAATAGTATGTAATTCCAACAAGACAGTATCGCATTCCATGACTTGCAAATACTTGTATCAATTTGGCAACAACAATTTTTCATGAACGTTTTCAATCCTTAATTTATATTTAAATATATTTAAAAAACGAACAGAGATTTTCGAGATCCCTCGTATATTGAATCTGGTTTATTCTCTCGCTAATAGAAAACGCGTAATGGTAATACAAGAACAGATCATATAAATAAATGTTTCATTTTTCCTGGCTAAAAACAACGACTTACATGACATTCACCTCTGGACCTGCATCGTGAAGGATACAATTGAGATATATCTAATTATTAGAGGCGTTTGTTTCCTTTTGTAAAGTTAGTAAAAAACCTTTGGGATATTTCAGACAAAGAAATTTAATTTTTTATCTCATTTGTGAGAATCTATACGATTGCATTCATTCTTTTTCACGAACTCGTGTAGTTTTATATTCTTAGGAAAAGCCACCGTTACAAGGTACGAATTCTTTCTCACTTACTTTTATCGACCAGTATTAATTTCTGATTTGTGTTTGTTTACCAAACTACTAACATGTTATCATTGTCAATAGCATTATGAACCTCGTTATAAAATGCCACACGTTTCCGTTTGTCATCAGGACGCAGAGCTTGTAGCAACTATAACTTGTACGGCTTCATAACGAACCGATGTCTCAAAACACGCCAAATTGTTGTTGTAGGCAGTTGTAACTTCCGACTGGCACGACGAGTTGATTTTGAAAGATCACGTTGGAAAGCAATTTGAATTCGTGCAACATTTTTTTCAGAAACACGAGGGCGGCCAGGACTCTTTCCTTTACATACACATCCTGTATCTACAAACTGTCGATACCATCTGCGAATGTTCCACCCATTGGGAGGAGCAATTTGGTAGCTCAACCTGAAACGTCTTTGCACTGTAATCACGAAATTGCACTTCGCAAACTCGAGAACACAAAACGATTTCTGTTGCGGAGTATCTATTTTAAACACATGACGGTTACCAAGAAAAACAGAAGACAACTGACACCTAGCGGCTATTAAATAAACTAGACTATGTATTCGTTTCTCCAATAGCCGAGCCGAGGCGCAGCGATCAATAGTTTGGGTTTGGACAAAATAATACTTTGTAATACGTATATTCTTTTCGAAACACGCTGTACTCTAAAAGAAGTACATAGACATATTTATTCAATAAATTAACTTTTGGTTATATTATTATTTAGTTACTTTATTATATTGTTATCTATAATATCTACGTTGCATTAACAGTTCTGAATATAATAATAGATATCGCGGAATTTACAAGTTTTAATAAACAAATTTAATTCAAATTAATATTTTAGTAATTCTACTTTACTACTATAATAATAACTTATTGATTTTATATAATTTTTATTACCCGCACTAATACCGAAAGTTTAAAGCTATTAGGAAATGACACTTTCCAACTAACAAGTATAAAAAACACATTAATTTAGTTTTAAAAGAAAAATCATTACTTAATACTTCTTATTGAATATTCGACAAATTTTTAAATAAATATACAACAATCAATTCATTGATTATTGGACATCAATTGATACAAAAATAAAAACACACTTCTCGTACAATATCGAACAGACAAAATCCAAGTGTTATTTAAAATTTCTGTATTTCAAGATCAACTGTCTGCTATATAATGTTTTACATAATTTGAATTAAATATTTAAGTATATTACCTCGACCACCGAAACATAAATAAACACTCGTGTTTGTACTAAATATAAAAAAACATTTCTTTGTAATATTAGTTCTGATATCAATTATATCGTACCTTTACATATTCTTCAAAGTCAGTTCAGAAAGTACATGAGTTTCTATGATTATAATCTATTTTTTCGGTAGACATTTTATAATTTTTACCATTCAGGAATTAACCTGCTGATTGAAATAAATAATAAGCTAACGAGCATCGCCTTTATGCAAGTATACAGAACTTGCCACGCTATGAAGTTCATTAATTTTATAATGTTAAAGTATCCGATAGGATGTTCTTAGGCCATTAATCTTTATGTTTTGTATAAACGAGCTTGAATAGGACGCTTTATTAGATTTAAAGTTATTTTCAGATTCCCATTTGATTCATCATATAGGAAAATGATATTTACTGAATTGCGCCGTAACGAGGAACGGTTAATTTTGAATTTCTTTAAAATGAATCTAATTTTTGATTAACTAAGATTTAGTATATCATACACGAAAATATGTTTAATCAGATGTTTCGTGTTGCTTTAACGATACTAAGTTGTTGCAATCAAATCAATTTATGTTTAGAATACAGTAACCAAACAAATGTAAATCTAAAGGAAATGTCAAGATTATGAACATACATACATATACATATATGTATATATAAGTATATATATATATATATATATATATATACCTATATATAATACAAAGTAGTTGGAGAGAACTATACGTCCAATGTCTCGGATTACAATAAAGGCACAAATATGTATAACATAACTCTGTAGTTGTTTTCTTTTGGAATTCTAAAATCAACCACAAAATAATATTGAACGGACTCTTTATCATTGTTGAAAGAAAAGCATTTGTTCATTATTTTGAAATTCTGATAATTTAGTCCAGTAAATATTTAAAATTTTCTCATTTAAGTAAAATAATTTTGTCATTTTTTGAGTGTTTTCTCTATGCGTCACTTGTGAAAATAGCATTCAATAGTTTGGTCGCAAAATTCCTGTAGTTCCATAACTATGTTATTATCGCATACTTAGATTTCCATGAAAATAGAATAAACTATGTTCTACTCTACAATCCCTAATAATATCAAACTTCAAGTAGATAAAGGGTCATTTTAACGAGTTGATTTAACCTGTTAATTGAAGAATTTAGTTTCAAAAGACTCTCATGGAAGTAAAACCAAAGAATGACGAGTATAAATTTCAAGCGCAAGACAAATGAACCTGTTACAAATTTTGCAAAAAAATCAAAACAAAATGAACTTATTATTTATTTAAAATTTAACATTTGCAAAATTTCAAAATTTCAAACACTATTATAATTCATGAACAAAAGAAAATAAAAGTAAGAAGCCGTCTGCAATTTTAGTTTGTATTTTTAGAAACATGGTATTAAGAAAGGGATTGCAGTTGTAGTTTGTCGACTGATTTTCGAGTTTCTGTTTGCTAAATTGCATTTCGTCATAATTAGTTAATTATTTATTAGAATTTATTCGATCTGCGAGATAGAATAAATTCTACTGGGAAACAAGCAAGGCATACACTATACCCCATCCTTCAAAGCTTTGGTACGGTTATTAAATTTTGATGAAGATAAGTGAAGAAACATTTGCTGCATGTTGCAAGCTCGATTACTGTTAACGAAACTTTGTTTTATCATTATATTTTAATGCAGAATGGTAACATTAAGGGTAGAAGTGCTAAAATGACTTTTCGTAAAAAGCAAGTAAATCACTTCCATCTCCGAGTAAGGTGTTATTTGCAATTCTGTTAGATTTGGAAGGGACATTTTTGGCCGACTACCCTACAAAAGCAACCATCAGTAAGTTATAGGAATTATTTAAAAAGTAGCATTTTTTATCGTGGCAATAAGTTCAAATTATACTATTTCACAAACATTGAATAAATTATGATTCTTGGTTTTTTCCTGTCCACCCGAAACCTCAAAGTCAATATTTGGAAAATGGTTTTAGTTTAAACTTCAGAACTGTTGTTCAGGGTATTAATGTTTTGGAAGAGCACATATGGAAAAATTATAAAGGAATAGTTTTTATTTTGAATCATATGTTTTGTGGATCCTTACTCGTAATTTAATAAATTCAATCCGTACAAATTTTAACCACAGGTTGGATTCTGAATATTTTGCATCTTTTAATATATAATGACATCAATATTAAAATCTCGAGTATATAAAATATTTAAATTATGATATCCTAAAACACTCACATAATTACTTTGCTCATTTCATACTTATTGATATGGATAGATTTGCTTTAATTGCATGTGCATTTCTTTAATATAAATTTGGATTTCTTAGTAAGCTGCGGTTAAACATCATTAAATTATTGAGGCTTGGATGAATGTTTTTCTTCTATACAAAGGGTACTAGGAGAGTTTTGCAATATGACGAAACAATGAATCGTAGGAAGCTGCTTGTTGCTACATGTTGAGACATGTTCATACGTGCATAGTAGCCGCCGTGCCATGTAGATGGGCTCGTTTATTCATTAGTAGTGAGAGTGTGAAGTGCTTGCGATAGCATCGTGGTCACGAAATGAGATAAGTTTTGCGTTATAATTTCGTGAGTGGTTTAAACATAGACCAGTGCTTCGAAGAAATGACTCTTGTACTAGGTGATGTTTATCCACATCGCACAACGATATTCAGGTGGTATAGAGAATTCCAAAGGGGAAATTTAACTGTGGAGGATGTTAAAAACGTTAATACTGTGAGGAAAATGCTTGGCGAGAACAGGCGAGTGACCCACCAACAGATAGAGGATACTTCAGCCTAAATGCACCAGCAATTCGTTCGATTCTGCATGATCATTGGCACGTGAAGAAACTTTGTTCTCTCTGGGTGGCGCATCGACTGACTGAAGAGCAGATGACACGACGTGTGACGTGGTGCCGAGAGATACTAAAAAAGTTTAATAAGGGACAATCTCGGTATGTGAACAACATCGTAACAGGTGACGAGACTTGGCTGTACTATTACGATGTGCCGGCCAAAGCTCAAAACAAAGTTTGGGTCTTTGATGATGAGAGCACGCCCGTAGTTGTCAGAATATCCTGATCTGTAAAGAAGAAAATTATAGTTGTATTTTTCAAATCGAGTGGAATTGTGGAACGCGTCGTTTCGGACACACAGAAGACAGTCGCAGCTAAGTGATATACTGAACAGTGTCTGCCTAAACTCATTGGATCTATGAAGAACCTGCGGCCAAAGTCAAGAATGAACATCTGGTTCCTCCATCACGGTAATGCTCCAGCTTACCGCGACAAAGCCTGCACCGAATATTTGACCACGACAGGATTGAAACTTTTCGAGCACTCTCCCTACAGTCCAGATCTTGCTCCCTGCGACTTTGCACTGTTCCCGCATGTGAAACTGAAGTCAAAAGGGAAGCGGTTTTCCAGTGATGAGAACCTTCTGCGGACTTGGGACAACGAGTGTGCTTTACTCCCTAGTAAAACTTGACAGAACTGGTTTAAAGATTGGTTTCGAAGGATGGAGAGGTGTATTGAATGTAGAGGAAATTACTTTCAAAAATTAAATAAACAAAGCTGTATTGCAAAGCTTTCCTAGTACCCTTTGTACATTAAATTTTATCACTGTTTTAAATATTTCTTATCGTTTTTTTTCGATAATATAAAATCAAGTTATTAGGAGATACTGTTTTATTTTCATTGGAATAATAATCAGACATTAATGAAACCACAGGGTATTGTACTATACTTATATTGCAAACGTAATTAATAAGCAATATTTACACTTGAAGAATCAATTTGTATGATCCGGTTTTATAAATCTGTTGCTAATACAGGAATCTGTCAAGTTTACACTAACTTCTTATGTAATTGTTACGGTTCACATAATTGTGTATTACTTAATATGTATAAATATGAATGTTTTAGAGCGTATAACATGGCTACATAATTTATGTATATGCCGTGTGTATTGATTACTTTTATGGCATGAATACTTATTAGTTCCAGTCTAAGAGCACAGCAAATAAGGAAGCTACATTTGTATACACTGAACCGTTGGATTTTCAGTTAATATATTATTTTATTTAGACCAACGGCAACTATTTTTCATTCTCTTGTCATATATATGCAAGTTTTGGTGAGAGCATTAACAAATTAACCGTTCTCCGGTAATTAGTTTCTGCGCTTGCTTCAATTATTCCGAAAATTACATTAGCTATGAAGTAATATGTGATATTTTTGACACTAAAGGTCTATATCAAAATTAATTTTACTAGTATCACGTTTTCGGTTACTTCTAATAGGTTTACGATGAAGTGGAATTATAATAACTAGAAATTACACATATCTAGGATTTAACGAACTCTTTAAAAACGTTTCATTAGTTATAAATACCTTTACGTAACATTGAAATTAGTATTAATTAAAAGAAACATTAGGTACACTTCAATTAACTGCTTCTAAAAGAAATTGTTCTTGAATACACTTTAAATAGTTCTGTGTATACACGGATGGCCAAAATAAATTTCTTTACCAAGGAATTCACTTAAATATTTAAAATTAGACAGACATTTGAAATAAATTCTCCAATCAATCTTAAAAGACAATAATATATGTAGGTACATTTAGAGGTATTCTAACGAGGGCATCGTTATGTCTAACCGCTACTTTAGTGGTGATAATAGGAAGAATGCCATTATATTCACATTTTAATAGCATGATAATAATTTAATATCTGCATTTTTATGTTAAAATATTGTTCAATTAATATCATTTTTAAAATGAAATATATTCGATCGAATAAAATGCATTTTTGTATTTTTTTTGTAAAAATACATTTCTACGTGAGAGTGCTATAATCAAAGTATTATCCAATTACTTTTCTAAGAATATATTATATTTATATTTGTCACAATCTAATAGTATTACAAGAGTGGCCTGAAAAGTTTCCGACCTAACAAAGATACAAGACGTTTTTTCTTAAAATTTATATTTAATTTTCTACCTAGTCTTCTTGTAACTTCATACATTTCTCCCAGCGATGCTTCCATCTCTTTAACCCGTCCAAATAGTACTCGGCGTTTTTCTCTGCAAAATAATTGTTCACGAAGGTGATTGCCTCCTCATTTGACGAAAATCTCTGTCCTTCGAGCACAACTTTTAGATGAGGGAACAAAAAGAAGTCGCTTGGGGCTAGATCTGGTGAGTAAGGCGGATGGTCAAGCAGTTTAAACCGTAATTCGTCGATTTTCGCCATGGTGTGAGACACGTGCGAGACGTTGTCTTGGTGAAACAGGATTTTCTTTTTCTGCAAATGTTTTTCCACAATTTCTGCCTTCAGCTCATCAAGTAATAGTTTTTCATTTTTGAAGATAATCGATTAAGATAATTCCATGACTATCTCAAAAAACAGTCGCCATCACTTTCCCAGCCGGAAAAACAGCGTTTGCTTTTTTTAGAGCCGGTTCCCCCCCAGTCCACTATTTTGACTATATTTTTGTTTCGGGCGTATAATGGTGTATCCAAGTTTCATCGGCGTCAAATGTCGGATTTATTGCGCCTAAACTGCACCAACAGAGTGTTAGAAATGTTCATTCGAACACGTTTTTCGTCTAATGTTAGCAAACGCGGCACCCAACGCGCGGACAGCTTTCTCATGCCTAAATCTTTATTTAACATGACGTGACAAACACGTTCTTGGAACATATTCATAGCCTTTGCTATCCCTCTCACTTTAATTCGACGGTCGTCTAGCACCAATTGGTGAACTTTAACGATGTTATCGTCAGTAGTTGCAGTTTTTGGAACGTTCATCGTCTCCAAACTTTCTTAACTATACGAATTACAATAATTTTTTAATAGACTAGGTAAATGAACAGGCTGTACCACGGGAAACTACGAATTTAAAAAACTTCTCATGCATGATGCACAAATTGAAGATTTTAGGCACAAAATCTTCTAGGATCTTTCAGAAATAGTGTTTGTGTCCTCCCTATTTCAACTGATTTATAATAATAGTATTTCCGTCTTCGTGTTAAATAAATTGGCAGGTGTTGATGGGCTGAATTGGTGTCTACGATTTTGTTTGGTCGTTCAAATCCAATGTAACGAGTTGCATGCCGATTGATATATCTATTCATATGGATTCGTCAAAAAACAACATTCAAAATGGAAATTGGATTATCCCAAGACATTGCTACGATTGAAATAGAATTTGAAACTCTCACAAGTTTACTTACAGTATTCAAACGTTGTCCAATTC
The DNA here is from genome assembly GCA_031893035.1 of Dermolepida albohirtum. Lineage (NCBI taxonomy): Eukaryota > Metazoa > Arthropoda > Insecta > Coleoptera > Scarabaeidae > Dermolepida > Dermolepida albohirtum. The sequence continues at coordinate 132,492 of JAVIWB010000550.1, read as the reverse complement.
GTATAATACAGGAGGAACGCCCTATTAACTCGAACATTCTTCTGGTAAACGTTAAATAACTTACTTGACTCCCATTAGCTAACACAATTACGATATATCGTTAAAAATGTAGACACACAGGAGGCCTTGGTCCTGTGTGTCTAATTTTTTAACGACTCCTAGCAAATACTAGAAATTAACAAACTAGGTCCTGAATTCCGTATAGGTAAAAATAATGCTTAACTATTAATATTTTTTATCAATTTTCAAACTGGAACCGTCTTGGCACTGTCCTATATATCGTCTGCTCCTATAAGAGGTAATCTCAGGGCTGTTATTGCAATGAACGCTGCTAAACTGAAATAGGGTTAACTCAGCACCATAATTTTTATGACTCTATCCTGAATCAACGAAACTTTAGTTTTAATGCAGAAACGTCGACAGCAATAGCAGCCCTGAGAATATTCCTTACGAGAGTGAGTGAAATATTGGCAAATGGAGAAGCCGCACCCCCCGAAACCTAGAACAAACTATTGACAATGGCCATGGGAATGTATAAGCCAGATCACTACTTGACTACTGCTTAATTTATAAATGTCAATAAAAATCAAATACATTTGTTAGTAAACTAGAGCCGAATATCACTTCGCAAAGATAGTATTCATATCCAACATTTTTTATGAATTGTAGTCGTTAGACCACATAAGGTACATGTGGTCTAACGACTACAATCTTCCCGCCTACTTAAATTGAAAATTTATATAAATGAGATTATTCATCTATACCTACTTATGTATTTAATACATACGGAACAGTTCTATGAAATTATTTATAGGTTTTAAAGGCGAAATAAATTTATTTATAAAATGTTGCCAGTTTTGATAACCTTTTAAAATCTGGCTAGAGGATCGTCGAATTGTTTTCAGATATGAGAATTATCTTTACGACCAAGTTATTATATTTTAATACACACTTAATATCTTAATAACTTTACTTATGTATTATTAGTAAGTTTGTCTAGGAATGTAGTATTTTTTTTGTCGCATAATTTCTAAATGCAAATAAAGTTTTATTACATAGCACAGATGCTAATAAATTCCTTATAAGTTATTAAACATTCTCTTTAAGACTTTCCTGTAGAGTATTTGTTTCTTGAAAAAGCTTTTCAGTATCACGCACATTTATCTAATGAGTTTCCGTTTTCTTCTTACAAATATGCATATAAGTATACCTACCTTGCATACATGTATGGCGAAACTGAAAAATAAATTAAGACAGACGATTAGTAGTTATATGAACGGTATTTTAAATAGTATTGATATTTATTTATAAATATAAAGTAGCGGCTCTTTCATACTTTTTAGCCTAATTACTTTTTGTACTTTTTTTATCAGATTTGTCATTTTGGCATAAAGTTATTTTATAGGATGAATAACCTTTCTTACTTACTTTAATTACTGTCTACAGGCTTATCGTGTGTTCGACGTATCTCCAGATTTTAAAAAAATATGAATGGCTTATATAAGCAAGACTTGACGAGAAGTGAGATTTGAAAAAAAACAATATACCATTTTTGTAATTGTAATCTTTCTTAAGATCCTCAAAATACTGGTCAGTCGCTGAAAAAGTTCTTAATTCATCCAAAACTTCTTTCCAGAAAAAGAAAAGTTTGAGTTTTAGGAATAAGTGAAGGTCATTTGGAGTTAATCTGTCGAATAGGGTGAGTGAAGTACAACTTGAAATCTCATTTGATCCCACTCTTTGCAAACACCTTGTGAAAAGGTGCGTTGTCATGACTAAAGACAACTTTTTTATGGGCGATTCTATATTGCTTTTTCAGAAGTTCTTTTTTCAATTTGTCGATATAATTCAGTCCATTAAGGTGTAACCCTTTTCAAGATAGTTCATGAAAATTTCCTCGCTGATGAAAATGTCTTGACTTTCTTTGGAGAAGGTCTACCATAAAGTATCTACTATTGAGATTGCCGATTGAATGCAGAAATATGGTGGTAAAACCAGGTTTCGTAAACCATGACAAAACTTCGCAAAAAATCATATCGATTCTTGTTAAATAGAATGTTCATGTGTTTGATTATCGTTTAAATTAGCTGCACTCATCTTGTTGATAGTTTGGATATAATTAACTCTGTGCGTAAAATGTATTGTATTCATTCAATCGATATGCATACAATGTCATACAATCTCTGAGACCAATTCTTCTTACGCCCAAGAAAATATTATTAATAATTTGCGGACTTAATGGTCTTGATCGCACATTATCTTCCATGTCCAAACCGGCGATTAATTGTGGTTTTCCAATGGGGGTTTTCATTCACTCTTAATTGCATATCAGCCACAATTTCAGATGTACTTAGTACTTCAAAATAAATATTGAATTAAATCATGAATTGTGAGATAATGCATTTTAGGATTTGGTCTAGAACTTCCTTGTATATTTTTATGTTGTGTTATTTTGTAAAAGACTATGAGTGAAAATATAATCGGACATATAAAATAAATATATAAATATTTAAGGGAAACAATAATTACGGATAGTGCATATCAACAGGATATATCGTGCGAGAAGCTACCCAAAAATAATCGAAAGGGCAGTCCTGCGGGTGGGTCCTAACACCCATTTCTGCCGTTAGGTGAAGTCGGTTCTTTCGCCGAATAAGGTTATGCTTTGTTACAGCGCGTTTTTTTGTAAAAGCATTTTAATTTGCTTGTCGACTTAAGTGAAAAGCATGCATCTGTGAAATGTTGCTTCCTCCTCAGAAAAAATACTTCAGCTTACAAAGATGACGCTATGGGTAACACTCAAGTGTACTAATGGTTTTCTCGTTTCAAAAAGGTGAAATCTCAATTAATGACAAGCTTTGTTCTGGACGTCCATCAATTTCCAGAACGGATGGAAATGTCGAGAAAGTTCGTGCAATTGTGCTTGAAAACTGACGACGAACCATTGAAGCAATTGCGGAGTTATCTGGAATAACCTGCAACTCAGTGCAGCGAATTTTGTCGGAAGAATTGGGGATGACAAGACACGTCGCTAAGTTCATGACCTGCATTTTGGCTGATCATCAAAAATTGCGTCGACTGGAAACATGACGTGCTTTAAAAAATTATTTTCAGATCGACCCAGATTTTTTATCTAAGGTTATTATTAGTGACGAGTCTTGATGCTACGATTAAGATTCTGAAACGAAAGAATAGTCAAGCCAGATAAAGACTTCATCGTCACCTTCCCCAAAAAAGCCCGTTAAATGCAGTTAAATATCAAGACAATGCTCATTTGTTTTTTCGATGTGAGGGATTGTGCATTCTGAATTCATGCTACCCGGTCAGACTATTTGGAGGTTCTCAAAAGGTGTGTAACAGTCTGCGACGAGAGGTCCAATTTGTGGCAAACGGGGGAATGGCTTTTTTCACCATGACAATGTACCTGCTCACACAATCTTATCAGTACGTCAGTTCTTGGCTAAAAGCAGATGACCCGCTTGCCCCACGCCCCTACTCACCTGATCTTGCTCCGTGGGACTCTTTTTTGTTTCCACGAATGAAGAAGAACATGAAAAGACATTGTTTTAACGACATGGAAGAGGTGGAGAGAAAAACGGCATAGCAGCTCGCAGTCATACAGAAAAACGAGTTCGAACAATGTTTCCAACAATTGAATCATCGGTTAGGCAAATATATAAAGTTAAATGAAGAGTATATTGAAGGTGTATGTGTATATACATACATACATACATATATATATATCCAGCTTAGTCTGGACCAAACTTGGCGTGATAAAGAAAAGATTGACAAAATTTTCATTGAAAGAAGTGTATCTTTGTATAAATAATTTGCTTTTTAATGCTTAATTGAATAACATATTTAGCATAATTTTATACAAAATATAAACAGAAATGTCTCGTTCTTAAATATTTATTTTTGCAATACTGTGTTTCTTTAAGAGATCCAATATTTTCGGGTGGTATTGTATATGTTATTATATTTAATCGATTTGCTAAACAATGCAATTTTATAGATTGTCTATACTTTAAATGCACGTAAGAATAATATATAATTAGCAATCGCTTCAATTTACGCCATATCGATTGTGTTTGGCTTCTTCACAAGGAAATCAAATTTAATTAACACCGGATAAATATTATTAAGACTATTCTAATTAAATATTTTAATGGCATTCTCACTATATTCATTTAGTGCGAATTTTACTTGTTCCATTGATTAAGTGGCAACTAATAAAATATTTTCACATGATCGAAAGCTAAAATATTGGAACAGCACTCTCAATGTAAAAATCGAATGCAAAATATTTATGTATTTGATATTTGATATGATTTTGTAATACATTTATGTAATTTGTTTGTATGAATGTTGAAATCACCCGCTTGTGATAGAGCAAACTTACTTCTATTTAGACTAATAACAATGTGAAAGTTATTATTTAAAACTGCAGGAAAATTAGGTAAATATTGTAACGTTGGGTATCACAAAAATTTTTGTACACATAACAAAAATAATATTTAAAATTAAATAAAACGTATTTAATATTTTGTTGGCCATTCATTAGTTTCCCTTATAGTTACTAATCTTTTAGAAATGAAATTCACTAAATTTTTTGTTAAATCTGAGGAGATATTTTGTCATTCTTCCAATAATGTTTTCTTCAATGATTAGTTAGTTATGTGGTGGTTTCTAATTTTTCTTTCGGGATATTGTCACATGTGTTCAATCGGATTTAAATTCGAGTGAGACAGCGAGCAATGTAAACAATGTAAAGTAATCATTCTTGCAGAACCTGTATATTTTGGATATTTATGCCACTGAAAGGTCTATTCATCTCCTAACAATAATTTCTTTGGTCTGTATGCAAGAATTGGCTCAGGATATTTAAGTAGATCTATAGTTTCTTCAATAAATACTAAACTGCCAACACCAATCGCCGCCATAAATCCTTATATCATCATTCATCCGCCTCTATGCTTTATAATAGGTAACCATTAACATAATTAATAATAAAAGTTTCTTTGCGTGGTGCTTTTCCTTTAGATATGGCTTTTCTAAAAATTCCTTTATTATTTTCTAAATAAACGTTTATCATATGAATGTACAAAAACTTTTGTCACTGATTGTATTACACATTTTGATGAGTTATTTCAGTTTATTTTTGATATTATACTTGTCGAATGTATATCGACACTCAACTATCACAAATGGTTCGCAAACAAATCCCTATAATGTTAGATATTTTATATTAAGAGCTACATTAGAAAGTGCCACTGGATATATGACGATAAAAGTATTAGGTGGGGTTTATATTTTAAGTTACAATCCTTTATCATATGATCTCTCAACTGTCATTTAATAATGTATATTCAACAATTTTCCGTTTGCATTTGAAGTATACAACTTGTGTACATTTATTAATAGTCTTTTTGATGTTTTAATACTAATAAAAACAAATCAAAATTAAAATTGATTAAACTATTGGCAGTGATGAGAATTTAAACGTGGTCAACTTAAAATAATAGACGTTCCGAAAGGCCAAAATCGATGATAACGATGATATCAATAAGAATTTGTTGAATGATTATCAAGGTGTGGGAGCTAGTAAACATTTTTAAAGTCTCGAATAAACATAAACTACGTTTCACATGAACATTTACAATCGAGAGTTTCGATTGTAATAACCAGATTTATGCTGCAGTCGCTAATAATCGATCAAAAAACATCAAAGACTAAATATTTCAAAAGTGTTTGGAACTGTTACTAAATACTAGAAACAAAATAATATAGACAGTTGTTCAAGTATTTTAAAGAAGACGAAAATAATTTCACATGGTATGGTACTTATCAACTCTGTTCAGAAATAACGACCGTAGGAGTGTATTATGCAGCATTACATTTGCTTATGACAATACATTAACTCATTTACAATTAATTACTTACGTAGCAAAAATTTTTGACCTACGTTATGAATTGTTAAGGTCAGGTCAAAAATATTTATTTCCACCCTCGTATTGTATCTCACAAAGTGATTCATTTACAAATATATTTTTATTGTTCAAAGCAGAAAGTATAAGATGAGTTACTATGCAGGCGACTTTTGTCTACTACAATTTCTTTCATAGCATTTTGAACGAGTTACTACTATTACTGTACTAGGAATGCACTTCAACGTATCTGTCAAGATCACATATGGATAATGGTCGTGGATAAAGTAATTGCATCGATCATCTCTAAAAAAATTTAATATCTCTAAATTTTATAAAATGACAACGTAGCAGAAAAAATTACTCCATATATACTTAATCTTTCTCTTAAGAATTATTTTTGGAGGTACAAAGGGTACCAGGAAAGTATTGCAATATGACGCGACAATGAATCGTAGGAAGCTGCTTGTTGCTGCATGTTGAGACATGTTCATACGTGCATAGTAGTCGCCGCGCCATGTCGATATGCTCAGTTATTCATTAGCAGTGAGAATGTAAAGTGCTTGCGATGGCATCGTGGTCACAAAATGAGATAAGGGCAGTTTTGCGTTATAATTTCGTGCGTGGTTTAAACATAGACCAGTGCTTCGAAGAAATGATTGAATGTTTGTCCGCATCGCACAACGATATTCAGGTGGTATAGAGAATTCCAAAAGGGAAATTTAACTATGGAGGATGCTGAGAGGCCGGGAATGCCACGAACGTCAGTTACGGAGGAAAACGTTACTACTATGAGGAAAATGCTGGGCCAGGACAGGCGAGTGACCTACCAACAGATAGAGGGTACTTCAGGCCTAAATGTACCAGCAATTCGTTCGATTCTGCATGATCATTTGCATATGAAGAAACTTGGTTCTCTCTGGGTGCCGCAACGACAGACTGAAGAGCAGATGACATGACGTGTGACTTGGTGCCGGGAGATGCTAAAAAAGTTTAATAAGGGACAATCTCGGTATGTGAACAACATTGCGACAGGTGACGAGACTTGGCTGTACTATTACGATGTATCGATCAAAGCTCAAAACTAAGTTTGGGTCTTTGATGATGAGGTCACACCCGTAGTTGTCAGAAAATCCCGATCTGTGAAGAAGAAAATGATAGCTGTATTTTTCAAATCGGGTGGAATTGTGGAACGCGTCGTTTTGGACACACAGAAGACTGTCACAACTAAGTGGTATACTGAACAGTGCCTGCCTAAAGTCATTGGATCTGTGAAGAACCTGCGGCCAAAGTCAAGAATGGACATCTGGTTCCTCCATCACGATAATGCTCCAGCTCACCGCGCCAAAGCCTGCACCGAATATTTGACCACGAAAACTAAAATCGAAACCCTCGTTATTAAATAACAAGCAAATTAGTTAAAGAACGTGTAGCACAGAAAAAGAAAGCTTATAATAAATATAAGGATTGAAACTTCTCGAGCACCCTCCCTGCAGTCCAGATCTTGCTCCATGCGACTATGCACTGTTCCCGCATGTGAAAATGAAGCTAAAAGGGAGGCGGTTTTCCAATGATGAGGACCTTTTGCGGGCTTGGGACAGCGGGAGTGCTTTGCTCTCTAGTGAAACTTGGCAGAATTGGTTTAAAGGTGTATTGAGTGTAGAGGAAATTACTTTGAAAAAATTAAATAAACAAAGCTGTAGGCAAAACTTTCCTAGCACCGTTTGTATTTTTTATATAATAAAAAATGTTTTCCTATAGGTCCTGCCGTAAAAGTTAAAAAGTTATCTAAATTATCTTTTGAAATGAATTTGTAAAGACTTCCTTATTTCCCTGATTTTATGAAGCCATATCTAGGAATTTTTTTTGGAATTTGTATTCAGTAAAATAATTTCCCAAAATTGCTTGAACATTTTTTTTATTTTAGAAATATCAAATTCGCGTTTACTTCTTGGAAATTCAATTAAATTTTAAAATGTTTTATTTTATTTGTTTCTTCTTAATAATAAAATTATATTTGTGTATTATTACCAGCCAAGTTATTGAAAAATATTGCTCGGTAAATCGTGGTAAGGTAATTAATACACCTTAGTTAATCTTAACAAAGGAGTTTATTTAAAGTTTAGTTTTTTATGTAATCTAAGTTTAAACTTTTATGGTGTAATAGAATAGTTATAACATTTTACCATCAAAGTGAAATATCGGTATACTATTAACAAAGTAAGATAAATGAAAAAAGACCAACAAACTGAAGTATCTTTAGTAACATACCTAGTCCGTTTTCGCTTCGCTTCTGTCGTTATAATAAAACACAAAGATAAAATCATCTCAGTTATTTTAATTAAAAGTTTTTCGAGTGAAAAGAAAAAGGAACAAAAATACGAGATGATTCAAGTCCGGATGATCACATACCAAGTATTTTGCACCACCCGCCGATAGGTCTAGACCATTTTGCGGACCTGGTTCTCAACCAATTAAAGCGACTTGAATTTTAGTTTATTATCTAAACCTGATTTTATATACCTCGTCTTTACAGTGTATCTGTATTATATACAGATGGGTCGAAGTAAAACCAATTTGTTAAATTTCATAAGGTACCTCTAAGTCAAGAATACACTTTTACTGTTATATATTACAATGTCAGAAATAAAATTCATAATTAAAATTTAATGGTTTTACTATTAAACTGTTTTTTTCAATAGACCTTCTTCGAGGAAAGTATTAACCAGTTTATTCATTTATATGAAGTTCAGTTAATAAACAAAATTTATTAAAGTCTTTATATGGTTGTGAAATTATAATTTAAATGTCAATAATGCTAACAATTATTAAATTAATTTTATTTGAATTTTTTTTTAGATTTTTACAATTTTAATATATACTGGTAAGTTAAATTCAATATTTGTATGTAGGCTTTCACGATTGATTGTTGTTCGTGGATTATATACATATGTACGTCTGAAAAATTAATGTCTCTCTCTGGCCACAGCTAAATATCAACACTATCTTATAAGATGGATTCGCATAATCCCTGTTTCAAATATGCAAACTTCCCACATGATTATGTTAACATAGTTGAAAGCGGAGGTCTGCCTTAGAAAGTAATATTGATTTTTAGCCGCGGATGGAAAAGAAAAACGAATTTTTTAAATACAAAATAATTTTTATTTTTCAATATATTCTCCTAAAAGAGCAATACATTTTTTCCAACGGTGCACCAATGCCCTTATGCCATCTCTAAAATGCGATTCCGGAAGGCTTGCAAAATACTCATTTACGAAGATGATAAGCTCGTCGTTGGACGAAAATTTCTTTCCACCTAGTACCGTTTTCAATTTTGGAATAGGCGAATAAGGCGCATGCGGTACTAATTGAAACTCGTAGATTTCGGACATCGCAACTGTGCTGGTATGCGAGGGAACGTTGTCTTTCGCTTTCTTTGGAGGTGCAGAACCACGTTCTAACCATTGTTTCGACTGTTGTTTAGTTTCGGGTGTACTGTAGTGTATCCAAGTTTCATCGCAAGTAACAAATCGCCTACAAAAATCAACCGAATTCCGCTTATAAAGGTCCTCATTGGAAATGCGCAAACGACTGAACTTTTGATCAGTCCTATGAGTCCTATGAGAAGAACACCAGGAGCAACGAAATCACGCCACTGTAACAGACGCTGGCTCACAAATACAGATCAGCGAGTTTCAGTAACAATACAATAAAGTTAAATCTAAATTTAAAAACTTTGTGTTAATCATATTAGTTATTAGGGCACGTTCATACATAACTTTTGCTAATTGTTCAGCAGTCCGACATCTTAAATCAGATCATCGAAAAAGGGAGAAGTTTGAGACAATTAAGTTTTCAAAAGCAATAATAGCGATACTGATATTGTGTTCTTCGAAAATCAAATTTCTTAAGAATGCTGCAGAAGCAATAGCAAGTGGACTACATTACTTCATATTTATTTTTAAAAATGCGTAATGTGCTAATATAAAGCAACAATTGGATAGTGGAACTTTAGCGAACCCCGTCCATGTTAAAAGTCTTCATTCACGAAAAAATGGTGTTTGTCTATTGGGATTGGGATGGAATTTGACAATGAATTTGAAAAGAAGAAATTGCTCTCAATGAACAGTGACAAACTTTGGAACTTTGAGGAAGTAACTGAACGTGTTCGACTATTATTCATTGTTAGCAATTATTAAATTAAGAAACAAACTTCAGATATTTTGCAATAGTTGCAGTGTGAAAACGTTTTGGGGCGAGACCATTTCGATCAAAAGAAACAAAACGTTTGTAAAGATCTTTTAGCCATCCTAATCACAATAAAGCGATATTGTTACAAAGTATTTTCTTAAGGAAGATTTAAATTGTATTATCAAAATAGCGCACCATATAATACACATAATGATGATATATGAGATAATCACACTGAATTACTGTATTCCCTGTATTTTTTTGATAAAATATAGTTAAGTATGTATTGTAAAGGTGCGTAAAATCTGGAGAGGAGCACCAAATTCATTTTAAATCCATTTAAGATCAGGATTAACTAAGACTACAAATAAATAAGAATAGATCTTTTACTTAGTATTTTCTTTTGCAATTACATTATGTAATAATAAATTTCGTGTTAGAAAATGAGTATTAATATCAAAATAACAAATATTAATATTATTTAATGCTTCGGCATTAAACTTGAACATTATAAGTAATTTATTATCTTGCATTGAATATAGTGAATGTGATTCGTAAATAAAAATTACACTTAGAAGAACGTATATGAAACTGACTTCTACAGAGGTAACTGTACAGCGACCCCGGGTCATATTTTCTTGCAAATAAATTAACAAAACGGGAACTAACAGGGTCGATCTTAGGTGTTTGTTTAGGCAATTAGTGTATAAATGGTTATAGTTTATTTAGTTATATGTATGGATGTATACATTTGCTAACTTTCTGCATATTTTTTCCGAAAGCAGTTTTAGAACGTAGCTATATTATAAATAGTGTTTATTAGTGATTAATGAGTTTGGATAATCATTTTGGACAGTTCGAATAATTCGAATAATAATGGTAAAAATATAAAATAAATAATACAGTGGGAGATAGTGTAATTTTAATTTAATTTATTTAATAATTTAATTATATATGTAAATACACCAAAAGAAGGTACATATGTACAAATAAAAAATTAAGGACAATTTAATAATGAAGATGATTGAAGTGTGTATTATACATTAATATTATTTATATGAATATAATAGTAATACACAGTCTATTACTGAGAAAACCGAACTATTTTGGTAAAATTTATTTATTTTATTTTATAGTAGTCGCTTTCGGCTTCAATACAACGTTTTGCAGGGTCAATTAATATGTGGAATAAATTTTTAAGTTCATCTTTAGAGATGTCCTTCAAGATCGCTGTCGCCGCCTTTTTAATGACTTTGGCTTCAGCATAACGCTGTCCTTTCATCGGCAAATGTAGTTTCGAGAATAGATAGAAATCACAAATCGGGTGAATATGGTGAATGGTTAATGGTTAAAATGCCATTTGTAGTTAGAAAATCAGTGATAAGCGTCGAGCGATGAGATGGTGCATTATCATATAACATATGCCAGCTACCATTTTCACTTTTCAATACGCTCTCACTTTTCAATACGCTCCAGGAGACACTTCGTAACATAAGATAATATATAGCATTGACTGTTTGACTAGTTGGTACAAACTTTTTGTGCACTATGCCTTTAGAATCATAAAAACAAATCAACATTGTCTTCACTTTTGACTTCTCCGAACGGCTTTTTTTGGCCTTTCTTCGCTTGGATGCTTCCATTCAGAGCTTTCACCCTTGGTCTCTAGATCATATTTAAAACACCACGTCTTAACGCCAGTTACACTAGAATACCTGAAATTTTCGTCCTTTTTTGAGTTTTTAATCAAGTCTGTACAATGTTGAAATCAATTAGCTTGTGTGATACAAGCCTTGCACAAATCTTTCTCAGTCCCAAATGCTCTATCAAAATGGGATGAATTGAATCTTTGGAAATATTTAATTCCATTCCCATGTATCGCCATGAGGATTTCGGCTCATTTCTTATAAATTCAACAGATTTTTTTATACCAGAATGTTCGTCGTTATTTATGTCCGTATGATCATCTTTAAATCGTTTATACTACTCATACATACTCGTACGTGATAAACACGCATCACCATACATTTGTTTCATCCAATTAAACGTTTCAGTAAACGACTTACCGACTTTAAAATTGAAGTTAATATTTTCTCTTTGTTCAAAATTCATTTTTCGACCAATGCCAATAACACATTACCTTTATACGCAATTTCTCTGCCTCTAATGATGCAAATGTCATGATATTTTGAAATAACAGTGGTGAAATATCTACCTTACTGATGCATATTTTTTAATAAATGGTGCCACTAAGAATTACAATTTTAAAGTTCGGTTTTCTCTGCAATAGACTGTGTATCTTCATGAAAAGTAGTATAGTGATAGTATTTAACGAGCAGAAGCGGAAGAAAATATTAAAAAATAATAAAAAATAAGTTATTCGAAAAACCTTGGTCGACTACTGAAAAACATCTGAAGGCGTTTAGATCTCATACACTATCAGAAGTAAGCAAAGCTAATCGTTTAATCGCTCATAATGTGCTGCTGCAACAACATAATGCGCTGTTGTAACCACATAACACGTTTCTTGATCACGTGGTAATTGGAGATGAGAAAGTGGTCTTTTATGGTCATCCTAAATGTAATAGTGAATGGTTCTATTCCAATCAAATCCGATTAGATACTCCAAAGCCAGGTTTATACCCTAGAAAGATATTGCTGTTTGCTTAATGTAATACTCAGGACATAATCCATTTTGAGGCGCTAGAACCAGGTTAAATAATAACTATAGACCTTTATGGTGAACAATTAGATCGAATAAATCAGGTTTTGTTTGAGGAGTATTCAGCCCTTGTTAAAAGAGCTGCATACTCTTCATTCGTCATTCTGTAGCATGGCAATGCAGGACCAGTCTCTGCAAGAAAAAACTCCTGATTAAATCTAGGAATTAGGAAGGTGTTACTTCACCTGCTTTGCTCGTCTGACATCGCACACTCTGGTTACCATTTATTTGGGTCGTTGCAATATTTCCTGTGTCGAATAAAATTTCGAGTAGGAAAGTCAAAAGCGAAACTTCCAATTTTTTTTATATAAAACTTTTTTTTTCTACAGATCTGGAATGGTATATTTGCCCACCATGTAGCAAAAGGTCATCGATAATGAGAGTTATTACCTTATTGACTCCTGTAAAAAGATAAAAAATTATTTGTTTTAATCAGCCAAAAAATAATACATTACCTGCCGGGTCCTCCTTATACAATTCCTGACCAATTTATTAGACTCATCTAATAAACTAAATTTTGTGTGTGTATAAACCTTAAATATCTAAATTAAATTAAGTACTATGACTAGTAAATATTCATTTAATGTGTTGTGAGAAATTTTCAAATCACGATTAATTATTTCCTAGCTATTGTTAGTTCTCTAGGTTGGCTCTTCTTCTAATGTTAAGAGACGGTAGATATTCTACACAGTTCTGTTTATTATATTAAATTTGTGTACAGTGCAGTGAATGCTTACTTGATCTATATTTTTTAATACAGAGATTATTTATATTAAATCGACGTTTATTTAATATGGATAAAACATTAATTTCATAATTTGTGTTTAACGATACGACGAAAGTTTATATTTGTGGGCGATAGTTTGAAAAAGTTCACTTCGTAGGAAGTATCGGTATGTTCTAGTGTTTTAGCGTACTGAAAACTGAAACACTCACTGTATAAAGTTTAGTAATTTATAGTATTAGAAAGGTCAAGAGTATTTTATTTTAGCCAAAACCACCATAATCATTTACTAGGAGGGACTTTGTTGCTCTATATAGATAACATATTCAAATGAAGACCTCTACACGTTCATGTACGATAGTGATTCTTGTCTAAAAGTAAAAATAATTAAAAACTTCTCAACACCTTATAGCAAATATTGAGAAATATTTGCTTTATAAATAATGAAAAATAGCGGAAAATTAACCAAACCATTAACGTCTGTATATACAACATGCTAAATAGAATTAAAAAAGTCATAAAGACCAAAGGGAAAACTTATGTACTTCGATTGTTATATTTAACACACTTTTCATACATTTATAAAGCTAGTGCTGCAGTACTAAAAATATCATTAATAAACAACTGCTTTAAAGAATACAAACTGGAATAAGCACATTGGATTGGGCTTTTTTTGATTCCAATACCTTGGAATTAGTGATAGTATTGATCTTTAGTTGGATTATTTAAAAGAACAAAGAGTATAATCTCTGCTAATAATTATGTATAAATATATAATTGAACTCTTTACGATGGGAAATTAAATGAAAATTAGTACTTTCTTCTGTGCCGTCAATTGGTTTCAGTGACTGTAATCAACAATGGCATAGCAGAAAATACTAATTTTCATTGATTTCCCATCGTAAAGAGCTTAATTATATATTTATATGTGTATAATTATTAGCATCAAAACCTAACTGGGGGTTATAACTATTAAATCAATTTCCGTAATGTCATTATGGTGCATTAAGAGAATCGAAACTTTACTGTCTGCTGGTCCAATTGGTAAAGCAGTCGTCTAACAAACGGCTGATACAGGTTCGATTCCTGTTACAGCCCAGAAATTTTTAATTAATTTCTGTGTTTGTAATCAATGATAACATAAAATAAAATACTAATTTTTAGTATAATTCCTGTTTGATTTTATTGTTTCGTATATCTTTGAAAGGGATCGTAAGAGTAATATAAATTGGAAATTTCTGGCCCTGTTAGTGAAAAAGTCGTTTTGATTTCTTTTGCTATTTTTGTGAGGACAATTATAGCAAAATTTAAGAATATTCATCGATACTTCGATCTTCCAATAGCACATCAAGATAAGGCCTAGGTATTACATATATATATATGTATATATATATATATATATATATATATATATATATATATTACATGTATGTAGAATTTCTTCTTATTACTTCGGGAATTTGTACGATTGCAACTAGTATAATATAGGTGAAATTTTAAATATTATATTTATTTTTGGAAACAATTAAGGTCGTTAAGTACTGATGAAGAATAACTTAAAAAATTTATATGTTTAATACTAAAAAAAATAGACGTTTTAACCACAGTTTCCGATGTTCCAATATTTAATCTGTGTAGTTAGTTACGGTCAATTTAACTTTTAAAACTCATTAAAACATAGACCTTGTTGTACAGCGACAGGTGTGAGCGATATAAACGTTGTGTACTTATCACAGTAATTTTTCAAGCGAAAAATTATATTTTCATGGCGCGACCTAAATACAAAAAAAAGCTTGCATGCTTCACTTGGAAAACATTTACCTTTAAATTAATTTATTTGTGAAGCATTTTATAGTATTTTATTTGTAATCTATTAAAATAAGTTGCTATTTTTTTAATTTCTGGTCATGTAATAAGTATAATTTTCACCATTTAATAGAGTAATTAAACAATTACAGTAATTTTCCAAATATAGGACTTCATTATTCTCTGCGAAATGAATAACCAAAATAAGAAAATAAAATTATACAGTTGTGAGTTACGTATTTTATTGAAAATAAATATATATATTTTTGTAAAACGATTAAGAGAGGTATTTTAAACAAATCAGAAAGATTCGTTCCAAATCTCATGTAGTCCAGTTGTCTGTAATAATTATTTGCTTCTTCTTAACTTGCCTAGTTAGTCGCAGTTGTTCATTTTTGTATGTATGTATTTTCATTTTATATATATTATAGATATAGGACGAAGCTTGAAATGAAATAAATGCGTTAGGGCATCAATTTTTTAAAATTATATTTCAATATATCTTCTTCAACTTACAATACTTGTTATATTCCCAATTATCCTTTTCAAGTTCGTCAAAATACTGCTTCCGTTGCTACAATAAGTTCATCATACAATTGAAACTTCTTTTCAGGAAGAAAAAATTTAAGTTAAGTGAATATATGGAAGTCACTTGGGGTTATATCTGGCGAATAGGGTAGGGACACATTTTCAAAAAATAGTATAGAGTATTTGCGACTTATAAAAATGATTGAAGAATCGAAAATTTGCTTTGCAATATATATTATTTCAGGAGGAATCAGTAACGTCCTTGTTACAACAGTGTGTGCATCTTGACTTGCTGTATGTGTCGAACACTAAACGCACTATTTCATCTCATTAACTAATGGGGAAATCTTTTGCGGGGAGAAAGTATAAATGTTCCACTTATACTGTATGTAGATGATTATATAACGACATATTACGAACTCGAAGAACACCGTAATGAATTTCGTTACCTAATAATATATATAAAATATTGGCAAGTGGAATACCCTTGCCATCTTGAATGCAAAGATGGATGCCGAATAGAGACGCATCACATTTTCCGAATAATGAAAATTCTCTTGAGAATTTGTGAATATTTAGTGAGCCAAATCCTATATTCTGTGAAGCCACATGGTCCAACAACATGGAGTCATAATATGATATTCCACATATGGTAGAAAGAGTACGTGTGTCTAGCAAATGATTTCGGGTCACCAATATGTAGAGAATGCAATAAATAGAAATTTCCAACATTCCTAGGCGCAATTGTATACATTATCGATAAGATGCGTATTGTATTGATCTTTTTTGAGCGGCAGCACATACCCATGCTTCCTTGAGAAAGTTGATAGGGCGCTCAATATTCTTCAGAGGGTTGCGATAGCTACTGTTTGGAGGAGGATATTTTCAGTAGTAGTCATTTTTGCTCCAGGAAACTAAGACTCTTTTCCTCCTGAACACTGTAGTTGCTCGTAAAATGCTATTTGCGTATTGCATTCATTTTGGATTATAACGAAGCTTGTTGTTAGAAACATACTTAAGCAGTCAATATGTAAGATATAATTATCACTTTTACGGTGTAAAATTGAAAAATGCTAATATTTACAGCTTTTTCGTAGTATATACATCGCAGAAATTTTTGAAAAAATTTACTGGTCTCTGATGAGATTCGAACTCACAATCTCATGCTTGCCGGGCATACGCCTAAACTACTCGACAACAGAGAATGGTGATATTCGAATCTACTAACATAACTTGCATTACGGAAACCGATATTAAACGGAATCGACGTAAAAACATTGTAAAACTGTATAATTAAAATTCAAAAATTCAAAGTTACTAACATGCCGTATATCGTATTATGGATATATATATATATATATATATATATATATATATATATATATATATTTGCATAATACGATACACGGCATGTTAGTAAATTTGAATATCAGCATTCTCTGTGGTCCAGCAGTTTAGACACATGCCTGGTAAGCATAAGTTCATGATTTCGAATCTCACCAAAGAGCATTAAATTTTTTCAAAAATTTCTGCAACGTACGATGTAAAAAGTGGTAAAAATTAGAATTTTTTTATGTAATAAGCAAGTAGTAGGTGACATTTTGTATGTGGTTAAAAGTATAAACATTAGCTGACTTTAAATAAGAATAATTAAATTAATTTTTGTATTAAACGAACAAAATATTTTTTGAAGTTTTATATCAGTTTACTATTTAATAAACAAAAATTGTTTTTCATGTCCATAACAAATCAATTATTTAGTTGTGACATTATGTGTTTCAAGTCTTTACATGTGTGTACGAATCAATAATATTTATTTTATTGCCTTGAGTGAATGTTTCATGGAAGATCTAATATTTAAACTAGATTTTATACATATCTGAATATAGCTTTCCATAACATTCCTTATAAAGTTGTTTTCCATTAATTGTGCGCAAATTCGTGTTAATCATTATACACAGGACGTTTTTAAATTTTACTGTACGTAAGACTTTCACGCTAGAAAATTTAAACAGACAGGATGGTACTGCTACATACCATGAACTACATCCGTCGTTTTCATTTCATTCTGTCTGAGTTATCTCACTAATATGCTAATAATCAATTAATTACCCGCAAGCAATTATTAGTATTCACAGAGAAATAGTAAGTTCCCTTAACGGAACATTTTCCATTATTTAAATGCAAATTGCAACAAAGACTGTTACTACTGTTGCTGATATATATTAATAAATTTAATTGACGTTGTGCATTATTCACGTTTACTGTTATGTTTTCCCCTTGCATTATGCCTACATGCATTCTTGAATATATAATTACGCAGAAAATTGTAACAATGCGAATTATAATATCATTGGGCAATAACGTGTTAATATGCTCTTGTTAATACGTTTATAGTACCGTCTGGTATTAATTAATTCCTTATTATGCTTAGAAGTGATAATTTCTTAGCGATAAGTATACTTATGTAATAGATTTATAGTCTTTTTTAAAGCAAGCATAAGAGTGTGAGTAAGGGAACACGAACACGTTTTTATTACAAAGAGAAATGTGATTTTGATATAATTGTTAAGTAGTCATACATATGTATATGTACATATGTGCACATATATGTACGTATATCAATCAATCGGTATATATATATATATATATACATACATACATACATACATACATACATACATACATACATACATACATATATAAAGGTGTTTCAAATTTCGCGGTTTTCTTAAAGAATAAATAAAACACATAATTTGCAATCACTTTCAAATGCTTTTTATTGGTAATTGAAGTATCAGTTATGACATTTATATGCGAAAAATAATATCTGCTAAATGGTCTTTCTCTTGCAGCTCCAATGACATTTTGACATAATTCAGGCTCTATCTCACCAATGACACGAATAATTTCATCTTTCAAAGCAGGAATTGATTGTGGATTGTTTTTATAAACTTGACTTTTCGCATAACCCCAAAGAATATAGTCTAACGGTGTCAAATCACATGATCTTGGTGGCCAATTAACATCACCGTTTCTTGAGGTTACACATCCAGGAAACTTTTCTCTCAACAAATCAATTGATTCGTATGCAAAGTGAGGTGTAGCGCCATCCTGTTGAAACCACATATCCTCTAGATCAATATTCATTATTGTAATTCAGGCCACAAAAATTCGGTTATCATCCGACGATATCGATCATCATTGACAGTTACAGCTTCACCAGCAGTATTTTAAAAGAAGTAAGGCCCAATTACACCACCTGACCATAATGCACACCAAACAGTAATTCGTTTAGGATGCATAGGTTTCTAATGAATAATTCGTGGATTTTCCTCACCCCAGATACGGCAATTTTGTTTACTAACATTGCCACCAAGTTTAAAACGTGCCTCATTGGAAAACATTATTTTTTGAAAAAAATCAGCTGATTGTTCATTGATGAAATTGACAAACGAACGACGTTTTAAATGATCTAATGGCTTTAGTTCCTGTGTTATTTGAACTTTATATGCCTTCAGAGCTAAATCTTTGTGTAAAATACACCATGTTGTTAATCCACTAAGTCCAAGTTGTTATGAATGTCGTCTAATGGGCATTTCAGGATCTTCAGCAACACTTTCACGAACCAAACCAATATTTTCTTGTGAACGACCACTACGACTGTATTTTTCACTTTTTTGACCTTCCACGGAACCGTTCCCTTGAAATTTTTTAATAATTCGACCAATAGTGCTCTCATATGGACGATTATGTAAACCATGAAATTCAAGTAATTTTCTAAAAACTCTATTCGCAGAACGCTGATTTTCATAAAATAATTCAACAATTGGAACGCGTTGTTGTACCGTGTACGAAAGCATTTTTATAAATGTCATACATCACACTTTTGAGATGCCCACATACCCAGGCAAATTCAGTGCGCATCTATATTTTATTTATTCTTAAAAAACCACGTAATTTGAAACACCCTTTATATATATATATATATATATATATATACATATATCAAACGATATATATATATATATATATCTTTCGATTTTTGAAATAACTAGTTTAAAGTGGATACGAGGTAAAGTGAGTTATATACCCCAATGTCGCTGTGGACGCCTATAGAAAACGCGAATGTAATACTCTTTAGAGCTGGATGCTCGTGTACGCTTGACAGGAACGGGGAAATCCTATCATGTACACACAATTGTCCAGCTCTAACCAGTATGGCGTTCACATTTTGTAAGTGTCCACTGGTGCCTCTTTGTCTCGTTGCGCTCTAAATTTCATATATAAATGTAAATAAAATTTCTAATATACATATATGTTCGAACGAAGGTTCTAGCGGTTGTAAGTATGAGTAATAGTAGATACTTGGGCTCTCCTTGATGTTGAACAGAAGTTCTCGAAAGAATCGGCACCTCGACGTTACCATGACATCTCAATCATCTTCTTCAGGAGCTATTTTGTTGTGAAGCGTCAACCTGAAACAACGCTCCACTACGAAACAACTCTTGAAGAAGATGATTGAGATGTCATCGAAACATCGAGTCGCCGATTCTTTCGAGAACTTTTGTCTAACATCGCGAAGAGCTCGGGTTTCTAATATTATTCATACATATGGCAAAAATTTAGGGAGTTATTTCTTCAGATATTTAAGATTTTTCTATCATCGGATGCTTTGCGGAAGGATGCTCGAAGATACAGGGCGTAAAGAGTTGGATAATTCCTTTTCATCAAAAAAACAGAGATTAGTGCAGATATCGAGAACATCAAATGTTTTCGAAAATTAGACAATGAGGACAAGATTGGATGCCTGTTTCCTAGCTGATGGTAGCCATTTTAAAAAGTTTTTGCAGACTTATTGGAAAATTTAAACATCGTTGTTCAAAATTAATTATCGTTTAGCAAAAACGTTATTTTAATTTTTTTTAAATTTTTTTAATGCTTGCGTAGTGGCAGAAATACAAATCTTTACTACTTTTTTTAAATTTAGATCTATTTATTATTTGATTATCGAATTAAACATAAGCATAAATTTCATGCACAATGTAATGTTACAAATGAGTATTAATGTAATCTTGTCTGATAAGCAAAATCTTCCGTTTGAGTAGAGTCGTCCTTTATGCTCTAAAAACCCTAGACGTCGAAATATCCATCTATAGTGACTATATCGTTATCTGCATGTCTGAGGAAACGAATGAAATGTTTAATTTGAACTATAACAAATACCTACCAAAATAACAATAGCACTTTGACCAAGGCCAATGACATTAATAAAAATAATTAATAATAATAAGATAAACAATTCACAAACACTTTCGAGGACTGACTAATCATCAGAGAATGTACTGACGGTTTTATTAATTTCCTTTTATCAAAAAGTTTCTATTAAGCGATCGGATTGCTCGTATCCCTGGTTGTCATCTCTCCCATAGTAACCGCTATCCTTATAACTCACTTCATTATTGCTAATTGCTTTATTTTAATTTATATTTTTCCTTGAAAAAAAAAGCCGTTATTCTATTCTTAAACTCTAAGGAAAACTAATTGTGATTAATGGAATATTTGAATTCACACTTACATAGTTGAAGAATTCGCGAGGAAGAGAAATATTTAACTAACCGATACTGCCTTGGCCGAGTAGATTAAAAACTTATGAATTCGAAAATGCGTTTAAATAGCCATTCAAAGGAAAAATTGTAGAACACCACAAGCTAATTAATAACCTATATATTTCAAACCCCCACTTGTTCCTACGTTTTGTTTCACCAACTTTTATGAAATCTACAAAATTTTATATTGTCCGTATGCTATAGTTTACAAGTTTAATTAAATAACTTTTAGTAACGTTTTCAATAAGTCGTTTTTAAAATAATTATTGATTTTATACATAGACTTAATATGTACTTACGTTTCCTAGAATCATTATTTTCATCGTTTCTGTTAAATCCTCTTCCATATTCTGCGTGTTGCTTTTATAACTTTATTATAGTTTAGTAACATTGTTTGTTAATACATAAATGAAGACGTAGTCAAATATTCAACAATGAATTAGCAATGTATGTATGTACATGCGTTTGCAAAGTCGAGTAAATAAATGACAAATTTTGATATTTTTCTAACTTTATCTTTAAGAAATAAAAAACTACTTATTACTTTTAACTGTAATAAATTCACAAACGTGTTTGTAACATCTATTTTGGAAAAATTAATTAATTAATGTCATACCTAACGATAAATTTTAATTTAATCTGTTTTGTCTTTTATGTAAAGAAATAAAATACGACTATCAAATCAGTGGTCATTTTTACATATCGATGCTATCAGATTTAACCCTGATTTAATTTAATATTGTACAAATATTTAGATTGGACGGCAGTTTGGTAATTAAAGGAACATTTTTTTGTATTTATTCACAATTATTTACATACTGTCGGATTAATTAAATTAATTTGGAAAAACTAATTAGTGTGGAAGTCATAACAGAAATTCTTTGTCTCTGCAGCTATCGTCTAAATTATGTTAAGCAAGTATTGGATACCGTGGAACTCGTTTGCAGACGAAAACACTCAACCTGTTCTGAGCAAGTGCATTGGACATTCACATTCCAATTTATGTAACACGTACACATATTTACACACACACATATCTTTCGCTTTCTCTCTTTTTAGTTTTTCGTCCACTCCAACATATATTTTAATTAGTACTGCTCGTTTTTTCTTTCGGTTGAACTTCGAAATGGACGTTGCAAATAAAAGGAGGTACATACTGATGGATAAAATAATAGTATTTGTTGTAAAAGCTTGAATAAAATTTTTCTATCCTCATTAAATTATAGTAAGAAATTGATTGGAATTTAAACGCTTCTTAATTATAACTGAATAGTAAGTAAAAAGTAAACGTGTAAATAATACGACTAGGCAACCATACATATTATACCCCTTCACTTTTGTAGATTCTGTACGAATTTTTTCTAGGTCAGTAATTTAATTAATACCCGTACAATATTTTGTTTGAAATTACTAACAAATTATAACCAATTCGTTCGCTCTTTCTTAATACTTTCATTTCAAGTGATTTCTTTCAATGTGATAATTAACAATTCTATTATATATATATATATATATATATATATATATATATATATATATATGTGTGTGTGTGTGTGTGTGTATATATGTATATGTACGAGGATAGTTTGACAAGTAGTTAGAATGACACATAGGTGGCGCTCTAATTGGTAAAACAAATGCACTGTAATTTAGGTTGCCTATCTATATGTTTATCTTCCGATATTTAGATAAATCGGTTGATTAGTTTATTTTTGACAGCTGATTGAAAAAGAAACAACACCTCGTTTTGTTAAAATGGAAAAAGCTGAGTATCGTGCGGTGATTAAATACTTCGTAATTAAGGGTATGAAAGCTACCGAAATAAAAGATGAGTTACGGGAAACATTAGGTGAATCTGCTCCATCATCCGCCACAATAAGTAGATATGAAAATGAATTTAAACATGGTAGAACAAGCTGTGCTGATGAAGAGCGCTTTGGGCACCCAAAATCGTGACTTCTAAGGAAATTATTATAAAAATCCATAACATTTCAACAGAACGCGTGCACCACATTTTAATGAAAGAATTGGGCCTTTCCAAGCTTGCGGCAAGATGGGTGCCGCGATTGCTTACGACTGATCAAAAGTTCGCTCGTTCGCGCATTTCCAATGAGTGTTTGGACATTTATAAACGGAATCCGGTTGATTTTTGTAGGCGATTTGTTACTTGCGATAAAACTTGGATACACTACAGTACACCCGAAACTAAACAACAGTCGAAACAATGGTTAGAACGTGGTTCTGCATCTTCAAAGAAAGCGAAAACCACTTTATCGGCAAACAAGGTGATGGCACCAATTTTTTGGGATTCAAAGGGCATTTTGCTCATTGATTACCTTCAGAAAGGTGCCACAATAAACGGACAATATCATGCAGAACTTCTACAAAAATTAAATGTTGAAATTCGTGCTAAACGGACAGGAATGGCAAAGAAAAAGATTCTCTTTCACCAAGACAACTCTCTCTCGCATACCAGCACAGTTGCGATGTCCAAAATCCGCGAGTTGCAATTAGTACCGTATGCGCCTTATTCGCTGGATCTAGCCCCTGCCGTCGTCCGCCTTTTTCCAAAATTGAAAACGGCACTAGGTGGAAAGAAATTTTCGTCTAATGACGAGCTTATCGTCTTCGTAAATGAGTATTTTGCAAGCCTTCCGGAATCGCATTTTAGAGATGGCATAAGGGCATCGAAGCACTGTTGGAATAAATGTATTGCTATTTTAGGAGAATATATTGAAAAATAAAAATTATTTTGTATTTAAAATATTCGTTTTTCTTTTCCATTCTCACTACTTGTCAAACTACCCTCGTATATATAATATATACTATATATAAGTGATTGCAAACTAGGCATGAACTCGTGTGCCCTGGCCACACATGTCGACAATAATAATCACAATTTTGATTTTAACAATCCCGTCATTTTAGAAACAGAAAACAACTACAAGAAAAGAATATTCTTGGAAATGGCTCACGTCTGTAAAAATCCAAACACCATAAATTATAAATCTGATATCAACCAGTTAAGTACACTCTATTGCAATCTAATATAATGTAAGTCAAGTGTCACACAGATTAATTCTTTATCACATTCATACATTTTTGTTTTTTGTTTGCACCTCGTATGTTAGTTCTTTTAAAGCCTAGCACTTTTCGAGGAAAGAAAAGAAAAAAAGGTTTCTTTTTTTTAGGATTTTACACGGAAAATAGTTTAGTTTGAGATGCAAGTCATTTGGGGAACATGCTCTTAACTTTGCCTATCACAAACAATTAACGCAATAGTATAATAGTTTACGGTTTTGTATGTAGTATTTAGTAAGAATGACAAATCACATATTAATGATTTTCAAATTAATCCAGTTTTTTGAAAGAAAAAAAGATAACAATTAGTAATATGATCACTATAGTGTACATGGTATTGTTTCAGAACTCCTGATGAAGTTGTAAGTTACAGCGAAATATTGAGTATAAAACAAAGGATTGGTTTTTAATTTTCCTAACAGTGACCGAATACCCAACTAACATTATTGTTTTGGATTATATATATATATATATATATATATATATATATATAATATATGTTTGTTGTTAATATTGTTAATATTTGAAAATTTTTCAAAAAATTTCTTAGATTCTAACAAACTTCTAAGTTAATCATAAAAGGCAAAAAACCCTTTACCAAGTCCATGTTCGTACTCTGTATACGTACATCTTTCGGTAACTAAGTTGTCATCATCAGCAGATTATTAATCATATATCACAGACGTGAAATAGTTAATATTAATTTATGTTGTGTCTGTAATGAGTATGTTAATTTTAAAAAAATAGTGCAATGATATGCCTAAAAAAATTCATAAATTTTATTGGACTTTTTTGAAAGTTTGTTTCTAAGGTAAAATAAGAAAAATATTGTAGTATTCAAATAACTAATAGACGTCTCGATTTATTTCACTTAGAAGACTTATATGGAATATATGGAAAATGAGTCATACTATTTGAAATACTATTAAAAATTATGCACATAATACTTTCAAGATTTACTAATTCAAAAGCTAAAAATAAAAATAGAAAATTACAATCGAATACCTTTAAACGACCTTTAAAAGTAAACCATAAGAAATTGACCTAGCAATTAAAAAAAAGGTTGATAATTTCATAGTTCTTCAATAGAAAATCTATTAAATTTCAGTTGTAAAAAGGATTAAAACAATAACTG
Organism: Dermolepida albohirtum; assembly: GCA_031893035.1. Classification (NCBI taxonomy): domain Eukaryota; kingdom Metazoa; phylum Arthropoda; class Insecta; order Coleoptera; family Scarabaeidae; genus Dermolepida; species Dermolepida albohirtum. The sequence continues at coordinate 106,766 of JAVIWB010000550.1, read as the reverse complement.
GTAGCGAACACTGCGTTCTACCTTGAATATGATCTTGTATTTGCACAATATATGCAACATTTTGAAATAAAAGGTGTTCCAATAAGACATTTCATTTCAATAGCTCGTCATTTTAACAGTTGTCATGACTCAACCTGTAACTACTTGATAGATGACAAGTAAAAACTACGCCATTAATAAAAATGGATCGATATACGCTTTAACGACGCATTGAAATTATTAAAATTCACTACAAATATAGTGAAAATTTCGCGGTCACAGTTCGCAAAAGCAATATACAGCATAAAATTTGGGTCGTCGTGGAAGCATCCACAAAGATTCACTGTTAGACAGGCCACCAATTGTGAAACTGTTGGAAAAATTTGAGCTGTTGGGACAATTTAGTTATGTGAAAAATCGAACTCGTGTACGTTGCTCAAGAACAACTAATAATATTGCTCTTGTAGCCCATAGTGTTGAGGCAAACCCAGGTTTGTTCATTTCTCGTCGATCTTTGGAATTGGACATTCCGCAAACGGTATTACACCGTATGTTACATAAAGACTTAGGTCTTAAGGCTTTTAAAGTTCAGTTAACATAAGAACTCAGGCCTACCGACCATCAACAACGTCGTATCTTTGCTGATTGGGTCGTTGAAATGCATCAAACTGATCCGGAATTTCATCGAAAAATCATCTTGAGTGATGAGGCCCATTTTCACTTAGGAGGCTACGTTAACAAGCAGAATTGTCACATTTGGGGTTCGGAAAACCCAAGAATTATTGTTGAAAAGCATCTCCATCCTCAACGTGTGACTGTTTGGTACGGTTTTTGATCTGGCGGGGTCATTAGATCTTACTTTTTCGAAAACGAGGCTGGAGAAACTGTTACGGTGAATGGATTGCGCTATCGAACGCTGATTAATGATTTTGTATGGTCGGAATGGGAAGATATTGATGTGGATGACGTTTATTTTCAACAAGACGGCGCTACGAGCCACACAAGTAACGATACAATCTCTCTTTCGCGTTTAAAGTTTTCTGACCCTGCGATTTCTCGAAGAGACGATAACAATTGGCCAAGATCTCGTGATTTAACACATTTAAGACTTTTTTCTTTGGGGCTACGTGAAAGATAAGGTTATGCCAATGGCCCACAATCGATTCAAGACCTCACAGATGGAATTGGTGAAGTTATCGAGGACATACAGCCGCAAATGTGCGAATTGGTGATGGAAAATTTCATGAAAAGAATATGGTCCTGGAAGCGTACGCGTGGCGGCCATTTGACTGATATTGTTTTTCATTATAAATGGCATACCCTCCTCTTTACAATTAAATAAACATTCGATGATTTCGCTTAAAAATACTCGTTTCTTTCTACATATCAAAATGAAACCTCTTATTGGAAGACCCGTTATATATATAATATTTCTGGATCTATCTTTCCACAAATTATTTGTAACATTAGTAAGAATTCCTCTTTGACTTTTAAAGTGTTAAGCCAGTCAATATTATTATGCTCCAATTTCGCGTGAAAGAGAAAACAAAAATCGTACTAATTAAAATAGTTTCTATCGTTTTCATGTGTGTATTTGTTATGCTTAATCAAAGCGAAAATATTTATTAAACAAGGAATGCTAAAACGGAAATCTCAATCAAAGAAAAAAATGGATTTTGAAATTGGATTAGAAATTACCAAAAAAATGCAAGAAAGAATTGAGTGGTAATATCTTACATATATGTATGCAGTGCATCCAAAAAGTTATGTTTTCGAGCGTAAAAATAGCGTTATCTACACTTCATTGATTGTATTATTTAGTCTGATCAATCCTTCATTTATTACAAATATTTGGTACCGAAAATTGAATTTATTCGTCAGCTATGTATACTTGAATCTACGTGTCACAGATTATACAATGGGACAAACAGACGCGATGAAGTTCTGTTTCAATGTAAACTCATGAAATTAAAAAGAACAATGAAAATCCACTTCGAATTCATGCACCCTCGTTAAACTGTCAGTGTAGTTTTAAAATTTTTGTCATACCGGTGACCGGCCATATTCAAGCAACCTATTTCCGGAGAATGCTTTCTTGTTCTTGAAATTAGAAAAAGAGCATTTTAGTGATATCGCCAACCGTGAACAGCATTTTATAATAATAATAATCTTTATTGCCCTACAGCATAATCATTTGTAAGGCAACAAAATAATACACAATCAAAACAGAAAAAAATAACAGTCAAATGTGTAGTAAATACATACTTCAAAATGCATAACAGATATTACCTAGTATATAAAGAAATAAGTAAAGAGACCAGAGCAAGAAAAGTAAAAAATATTGTTTTACATAAGAGTGTCACGTGTAAGAACGTGAAAATTAATTAAATTAGGTAATGAAGAGCAATCCATTTCATTCGATATAAGATTTAAAACAATTCTTGTGCTATGCAACTCGCTTCTATGCGACAAAATTTGAATACCAAAACGCTTTAGTAAGTTAGTATAGTGAGTATTGTGGTCTAGATAACCTCTTATAGCTCTATACAACAAATATTTTATAAATCGCGTGTCTATACATTCAACTAATAGGTGTTGATTAACGGTACCTCACAATTGAGGTATACTCCAATTTGCTGCGAACCAGTGCCTAGCAAAAGGTCACCATTATGTTTACACTAATGAAGTTTTTAGTAGATCTTATAAGGAAAACTGAGTTTAGAGCTCACTTTATCTTTGCTGGAGATTAATTCAGACTTGGTAGTATAGTCGAATAGAATCGATTTAGCACATCTACTAATATGTAACAACAGAACTTTTGTATATTCAATCGTATTTTGTTTTGCTGGATTCCACGAGCCTTCGAAAATTTGCATAGAGAGCAGATGTGATCATGTGAAAAACAATATAAAAGTTTTTCATTTATTTCAATTTTTCTGTCCATAAAAAAATGAATTCCAAACCTTTTGTGTGCATTGCATATATTGCATATGTCGCATTAAGCATGAGCATTGGAACGCTTCAGGCAGTAGCAGTCTGACTGTGGCCAAATGAAAATAAGAAAAGCAAGAATTATATCAAAACTATTTATTAATACGGTATTTAAGACTCGATTTTGTCTATTGATACTTGTTTGTTGCTCGTCACGCAAACAAGTCAATTGATTTTTATTATTGCTAGAGGCTGTAGGTCTATAGATTGCCTGCATACCAAAATATTTAGAAAATTGAACATATTTTGTTTACACATGCATATAAAAGGAAGTACTTAATGAGCAAGGTATTTTGTTAAAATTACGGTATCTTTTAATTAGCGTGCTTGAAATATTTCCACAATTCGATAGAAAATCATATCGTGTTAAAAAAAATTACCATCAATGGTGCACCGAGAACGGTTTGTGTCGTTTAGTTCTTCATAGTTTGTGTGGATTTTTTTATAAGTAACTGTTCCGTCATTATTTTGCAGTTGAATTTCACCGTAAAGTATAACTTAATGCGTTTTATTGTTAATAATAGATTAGAATGTTTCCGGAACAAACATTTGTGGGAATGCGGCTATGTGCAGAACGAATTTTAAATCGTCAAATTAAATGTCGTATATTAGAAATGGTCGAATATGACTGTTTTAACAAAATTTAGCTCCAGTTTTCTTTATACGTGTCATGTGTCGAATTATCTATCAACATTAAGATGTGGAAATAGTTTTTATATTGTGCTTTAATAACTTGAAATATGTCTTGCCGAATACAAGCCATTTTTTAATTCAAAATATATTTTATACACATAATAAATAAGTACATGTATGTATGTATGTACCTATGTAAATACAAATATACATGTAAACAAAGGTGCATATACTATATTATTACATTATTAATAACAAATCTTTATTTCGATCAAGAATTTCAGTTTTCATCAGCACATTGACCTAGAATAAAAGTGATTCGCCATAATATATAATACCATATAGTAAATAGTAGGTCAGTTGTAATATTACCTTTAATTTAATACGAATCACAATATATAATGGAAATTCAAAAATAATGTTATATAACACAAACAAATGAAAATATATTCTTAATAGGGCTAACTCATAGTGATAAGTTCTTAGCAGAAGGTCTTGTGATTGATTCCAACGACTTTAGGTCTAGGAAGGCTTCCTTTCTCGTTTAAGTGAATGCTGAGAGCCAGAGATATTAAGACGTACCGCGCAATAATAACTCATGGCTTGTCAATGCTCTCCGTAACTAACGTTAAGCTGTTTGGGGATGCGAATGTATGGATTATTATTATGATAAGAAGCATCACAATGAAAGAGATCAACTTAAGCTACTTCTTATCATATTTGCAAATAATTCATCCAATACAACAAAAGTGAAGTTTAATACTTTGTTGGATATCGTTTATTATTAATTTTGGAACTGAAACTATTAAGTATAAGTGTGATAAGTTTCTCAGTGAAACTGTTTTGTATTTTATCATATTTTCTTGTTGGCACATTTTGCAAATCTTCCTTCCATAAAATAAGAAGATTGGAAGTACATCTATCTCATTCGTTACAAGTAATTTAAATAACGTTAATATCAGAATAAAGATGGTGTTTTAATTACTTTATAACAATTAAGGAATAAAAATTCTTTTACAACATAGCGAATTGTTTCAAACCGTTATTATGATAAAAGTAAAATAAAAAAGAATTAATCCCTAATTTTTGTACAATAAGTTTTAAGTTTTCTGAAAAAAAAAAACGTTTTTACAATCAATTTTAAGTCCCCACAAGCATGTTAGTAATGATACCTCATGACCTGCTAATGCAGTCAGCATTGGGCGTTAAGCTGTTGAGGTGTGTGAAGACATGAATTATTATTATTTTCTCGAACTTCTGAGAAAAGAGTAATTCAACTTACATGTTTGTACATGTGAGTTCTACTGGATAGGGCTGATATTATTGTGATATTATTATAAGTGGTTTTAATTTCAAATTCTGCTCATAGTTGTGACTGTGCTTATTAAAAAACGAGTATTCATTAGGTCTTGAAATCTTCTACTGCTTAATAAGATATTTTTTAACTATTGTTGTTATTTCTTAATCATTGCTTTTTGGATATTTGTAAGTTATGTGGCCTTATTTTAAGTTCTTGTACAGACATCACAATTTCTAGTACAGTTTCTGTTTCTTGATTGGTGTGTATTTATTTTACTTTTAATTAATATTAGCTCATTTGTTTATGCAATTTTATTTTGTTCTGTCCTTGTATGCATACATACATATGTGCACACTTCTTAATATTTTTTTTCTTTTTATATTTTTTGCAATATTTGTCTGTTCACATTATGTAAGCAATGTACTTTGTAGTAATGTAAAATGTAACATATTCAATTGTTCTTTATACATTTTGTGAATAACGTCCAGGTTCTTTTTCATGAAAGTAATTTCTATAATTTTCTAAAAATATAAACTATTAGAATCATCAAACTTATTTTAAATAAAGAAATTATTCTCATAATTTTAATAATATATTGCATTAAAATACGTACAAAGTTAATAGCTATTCTGGAAACAATTAAATTAACTTAAAACTCTGCCAACAAAGACCTCAGCATAGATTACCGTTCTAATTATAATTCAAATTAAACTAAAATGTTTCTTTTGAACAAATAATTTTTTATATTTAATAGAAGCATGTTTTTGGCACATACTCGGCATCTTTTGGAAAAGTTCTTAATTCCATTATTTGAGTCACTTTTATAGCTTCTTGCAGATAGTTAAAGACTGCCTGCTGTACAGTCATTAAATCATTAAATGCGCTGGTTCCTCAAGAAATCTTTCAAAGACGTTGTACAATCTATTATTTTAATTTATTTTGCCGTTTTATGTAATTCAATACAATATTCTAGAATCTAAACTACTCAAAATATACGTATAAAGATGTATAAAATGTATATACTATACTATTAAAAAAGCGAAAGCACGTATTTTTAAATCAAGTTTCATACAAATATTTAATCTGTAAGTATTATAAATAAGGAAAAGTAGTAAGAAAGCAATAAACTTTTCTGTCGCTTTTAACCGAACTCTGGCAAAAAAAATCGATTTCTTTTCTTTATATTATATCAGTTTAGATTGGTTCTTCGATTGTAACGGATTATATTTGTGAATTTTGGTATTAAAATATCAAGAGTTTGAGGATAACTAAATTATCACTAATTAAGGGATTTTAAAAAGGGTCATGTCGTTGAACTACGCGAGGCGCGTGAAATCGCTGGGTGCATGCAAAAAATATTACTACGTTACTCGTTGTATATCGTAGAACAGGCTCTGGACAACCTAGAAAAACGAGAAGATTGCTGGCTCTTAGGTATCGGCTTAGTAGCTCAAGGTCTGTGCGGAGGTAAGCTATAATATAACAATTTATTTCACATATCACCGTATTCGTTCGTTTGGACTGACTTCCAATCGTCCAAGATTAATATTGCCCTATTACTAATCGGCGTCGTACCGTACCTTTAGATTGGAATGGTATAATATATGAGCAGATTAAAATGAAGAGTGGAACGATATCGTTTTCAAATGAATCTTGTTTTCGTTTGTGTCCGGCGGAAAGGAGAAAGGCAGTTTTTGAATAATAGAGCGTGAAATTACATTTACTACAGGATCGATGGTTTGCAGTGGAATTTACATAGGAAGTAAGACTCCCTTAATATTCCTTCAAGGCTATTTAAATGCTCAAAGGTACCTTTGCAAAGTTCTAGAACTATTGCTTTGCCATATATCCATATCTAATGCTACCAATATTCTCAATTGACTTGCGCGGTCGTCAAACTTATCGGCTAGACAACATGTTTTGGATATCAAAGGTTTGATATACCTCCTAATCTTGCAATGAACTTACAACAGCTACATGATGCTTGGTATGGTTATCAGAAGCATGACCGGACCAATAATAGAATGCATTCGTTTATCTGTAACGACAAGATCAATAAGGTTGATATATAACCCCTTTCCACAATTAACTATTTGTTAATTCTGTATACGCATTTCGACAACCAAGTTGTCACCATCAGCAGATAATTTCAAAGTGTCGCACCTGGTAAAACACGGCGAAAAAATTGTACGAAAAAACAAACTCCGTACGCGATCCGCACCGTTGAAAACCAAGATGTGCACACAACGGTGCGGATCGCGTACGGAGTTTGTTTTTTCGTACAATTTTTTCGCCGTGTTTTACCAGGTGCGACACTTTGAAATTATCTGCTGATGATGACAACTTGGTTGTCGAAATGCGTATACAGAATTTACAAATAGTTAATTGTGGAAAGGGGTTATATATCAACCTTATTGATCAAGTCAATCAACCACAGGCTCCATCAAATTCAACTGTAACGACAACTCATTATAAAATTTTCTCTGTAAAGGATACGAATTTTTTATGGGTGATTTGTTTCTTTTTGTTACGTAGTATATGTAAATAAACGTCGAATTTTCAAAAAAATATGCAACCGCAAGTTTTATCTTTTCTTTAATATATACCTACGTGTTTATTTTTTTAGTAAAATAAATATATAGTTTCATTATATGTACCGCAACTATAAGCATAAACTGTACTGAAAGACATAATGAGCGTGTTTTGAGGATACACGAATATACACGTAAGAAGTAACCACAAATATAAAAGAAAAACAAATTTAACAGATAGCTGGGTGAAATTTTATAAAAACGTTTTTCAAGTCGCTTTAGCCATAAAAAGAAAAATAACCGCAACTTCATTAATAACGATGACGTGCCAGATGGATATTACTTACTGGATGTTAAATGCATTAGAGACCATAAACTCGTTCCATGTTTATTAAATATTCCACATTCGAAAGTGTAACAAAAATACACACTTACACGCATTGCCCTTCGGAACTTGTTTGATATGTAATTGTAAGCTATACATCCTTGATGAATTTACGTGTGTTTACTTGTATATTTGTAATACTTCGAAACATTAATTATTTAACCGAAGCTTCTTTAATGTACAAAAAAGTGTAATTAATGGTTTTTAGTCGACCGAACTATTAAAAGATATTTTAAATAAAGTCGAAGAAATTCCTAATAAAAAGTAATTAATATAAGAAAAGTCGATTATAAAAAACTTATAGCATTCATAATTGAGAAACTAGTTTTTCATTAGCACTTTGAGTTGTTCGATATATTGTTATGAAATTGATATAAAATATAAAATAAATACATGCATACATATATAGGTACATTTAAAGTTAGGGAGTTGCAAACTTATCATAAATTTTAATGTGAATCGAGAATATCTACCGTAATTACGAAAATTGTACAATTGGAGTTTCGAGCCATTATTTAAAGGAATTAAAGAGTAAGCAGATTTACGAAGATTGCTTAATAACCTCGGTGATCATTGTCTCTCGTTTTCGACCGTAAAAAATGGATTGCGTGCTTCAAAAACGGTAAACTTTCCATTGAAGATGAAGAGAGACCTGGAAACCAGGTATTTCTGTTCGTTTGTTGTTTTTGAGAAGCGAGCAAGAATGGAAGCATTGTGCGCGATCTGTGTTCGGTTTGCAAAATATGCTTCTTAAACCGTGTAGTTACCATACATAAAATTTGAAACAAAACAACTATCAATAAATTAGAGATACTATTATTGTCCAAGACCTAAAAAATTATGTACTCGAAAATCTCCTGAAAAAGATCTTGCTTTAGATTTTTGGAATTGTCATAAGTGATCATAATTGATTTTTTGAGTAAGAGCGAAACAATCATTGGGGCATATTATTCGAGATTAGTGGGCACTCTACAAGAAAAGGATTAAGGGTAAAAATGTCGAAATTTGTTTTGTTTTGCCGAACAATGCGTTTTCATCCAAATCGCTCGTCACCATGGAAAAAATTCGCGATTTAATGTTCAAAATGTTTAAGCATCTCCTTATTCACCCAGCCTGGCTCCTTTTAATTATCATTTCTCGCAACTGAAAAAGCTTTTAAAGATTTTAAATTCCAATTGAGAGGTACTAGCTCTGCAGAACAACATGATTTTTTTTTTGAAAGGACTGGGTGTCACAGGTTAGTTGTAATACGACATGTTAAGCTAGGAGGAGATCATATTAAATTAATATATTTAAAATTTCATATTTTATTTACTTCCGCAGTAGGCTATTTATCAATACTTCCTCGTATATTATTTATGATAAGTTTTAAAACTAACAAAAGCACATCAACGCACTCGTGTAGAAGAGGAAGGTAAGAAGGAATATGGAATGTGAATTTCTCTTTAGATTCTTTCATGATGACATTCTGTTATATAATATTGTAAACATTGCAGTGTGTATGCATGACGTGGGTTTAGAAGAACTTTTTCTTAATATTATTATATATATATGATGGATGAATATGTAACATTAAGTACATACTGAAACTCCCAAATAAGACATCAATTAACTGTGTGCTGTAAAAATAAAAACTTTGTGTAATCGTGAATTCATAACAGTTCGGAAAAGTAACCAATCTAGCAGTCGCCTAGGTTGCGACAACGAAAAGAATCTATTAAATTTCCATATTTTAAAACCAAATCTAATATATTAACATTGCCTCCCTCTCTCGTCCAACACAAAAATATATTGAACGACAAAGCGAGAACGCGTGTTTCGCATGTCGGCAATAAAGTTCCCAGAACGTATATAGACAAACGTTTGCCACCACGGCGATTTGCCGAATAAATGATTGTTAAAAAGAATCATTCAAATGTTAATAACACCCTGTCTACTACATATGTTTCCGAGAATTCACTCTTTACTTAGAGGCAGGCGATATCAATTCATTATTTTTCTGTATCGAAAAGATAAGGAATCGTTCGTTAATAACACAAGTCTGCCTGACGATGAGTGAATTCTCGGAAACATACATATGTAGTAGACAGGTTGTTATTAACATTTGAATGATTCCTTTTAACATCCAAACCTAATAGTCTATTTATATCATCTAAGATTTAATTTTTTTCACCCATTACCATAAAAGTGTACAGTTTTTGGAAAAAGAATGTCTCCCTCTGGTTATGGCTAAATATCAATACTATATACCGCATAAGATGGATCTGTTCTTTTCACATTAATATGTATTTACAGTCACTATGTGTATACTACGCATGAAATGATCATCGACGTAATATATATTATATTTATGAAAACAAAAAGTATTTTATTTCATCAACCAATTCAATTATTTTCGTAAGTGCTCAATTACAATTATAATATTTAGGTCTAAGTTCGAATAAATTTTGGAAACAGGGGAAGCGGCAACAATCTTGTCTTAGATTCTTATTTACTTGGCAATGTTCTTAGAATCTTTGCTTTTTAATACAATTCATGTTTTCTACGCAGAAATTTGTAATAGTTTCAACATGCACCACTAGATAAATATTTAACTATGAATAATATGGCAATTCCATGAAAATTAAATTAATAGTTGTGGATATTTAATAATTTTTTTGATTAACTGTTACAATGTCCTCGTGGTCTCTAGATATAGTCATGTTTCTCTACCTATTTAATTTTACTTGTTTAGTATTACTAATGTCTACTTCTTTTCGAATTTATTTTTACGTAATTTTATCTAGAGTACTTTGTAATTTGAAAATCCCATAAGCAAATATTCATAATATCGTTTTAAATAGAACCCAGATAAAAAATTATGATTTCATGTCTTGATTGGACAAAAATATATCAAAACTAAATATATGTATGTACATGTACATACGTATATTGTCAATAGATAACAGACCGATCAATAAGGAACAATTAGGATTTCATAATGAGATATACAATTAAATACGTGCCTTCTCAGATTATCCCAGGGGTTGTGAGTACAATAGCGAGTAATAAAAGCTACCTATCGACGTAGGAAACAATGCTGACACGGACATGAAGAACAAAAGAGTCTGAGAATTCTGAGGCTGCGGTCACTATAGTTTATAATATTCAGACAATTGCATTGTGATCAAACCTAATCGTCTTTTGTGTCCACTGTAATTCATCGTTTGATACATGATTTTGCCAATTGAGATGCATCCAGTATTAGAAACACATGTTTTCCTACAGATCTTAATCACTACACATTTTCTATAGTAAATTTACAAAAGCATATAGTATGTGCCAAAATAATTAATTATACTTTCGCTTTCATTTTTTCTTATGAATGGAGCATTTCTAACAACGATATGTACGATATTATAGTAGAGTTTTAAATATGAATATGCAAATACTTATTTTTTAAGATTACTATGGTTTTACATTTATTAACTATAAATACGATAAAAAAACGAAATTGTCTTCTAAATCTACTATTATGAATACTGTATAATCTTTTTCTTTAATTTAAATTAATAAATATGTAGTTCAGGACTTATACGTGGATTGTCTTTTAACTTTTGCATATGAAACTGCAATAAAACAATAGATGGCTTTAAAGACTTCATTGTTTTCCGAAGTATTCTCCACCAAAGATTACTGCACTTTTGCACGCGTCGCACCAAATCTGAAAGCAGTTGTTCCACTCGTTTGTTGATACAGTCAAAATTGCATTTTTGAAGGCGTCCTTCTGACGACTGGGACCTTTGACCACGCAGTCCGTTCTTGATTTTCGGAAGGTAAAGAAATCGTTGGGACTTAGGTGCGGATTGTACGAAGGATGGTTCAACACTTCAACAATTTATTGTTTAAAAAATTCAATTGCTTTGCGTGCTGTGTGCGAACTTGCATTGTCTTGATGGAGCATGATTCGTCTTTCGGAGTTGATTTTTCGAAGCTCAGCGATACTTAGAGCGAACAAATAGTTGTATACTAATCGAAAAACAGTTCTTCGATCTTGTAGAGAAATTGTTGTTACAAGGCCTGCTATTCTTTTAGAGACACTTCGAGAACGAAAGACTTTAGTCGGCGTTTTTTTCACCTTAGAACAGCCAAGCAGACGATTGGTGTTTATTTCCTGGCTGGTATGAATAAATCCAAGATTCATCACCACTGGCAATGTTGTACACGTTTTTAGACTTTCCGAAGTTGAAGCGATCGAGAGTTCTTTTATACAAAATTTTTTGAACTGAGATCTTTGAAATCCCCAATAATGCTTCAATCTGACGATATGTTTCATGTCTATCTTCGTTGATGATTTTGCGCACAGCATCGACGACGTTTTCTTAAGTGACTGCCGTTTTTTGTGAACTTGCTCTTGCATCGTCGCTAAGACTAATCCGTCCACGTTTGAATTCTCCATGGCAACGAGAAATTGTTGACTATTGTGGTCCTTTATTGCCGAAAACAGAATCCAACCCGGGGAGGCATTTTTGTTGAAGTAATTGTCTTCGAAAATTATAAAAATTATTCCGCGAAAATGTTCTCGGTTTAATTTCATTTTTCAACTAACTCGTCAACTTTGACCGTTCGTTATAGCTACACACTACATACGTCGCACTGAAACTTCTTTAACTAAAGATGGAGGTTAATTTTTAGTATTGATATTTGATTAGTGGCGCCCTCTATGTCCCACTATGCAAAACTTAAAAGACATCCCACGCATAGGAGCTTCGCTAATTATTGACTGTCGGCGCAGACTGTGGAATTCAACAGTCAACATAATAAGTCGAAATATATTCAGCGAAAACAGGTTTGATAAGTACTGTTTAAGATAATTTCTCTCATTAAACCAGTTTCAAAATATCACAACAATTTATGCCATTATATGTACAGTAGAATGTGAAAATAAAAAATAAAATTTACACGCAACTAGAATTTCGAAAAAAAAGTCATAGGCGCTTTCTTTTTATTTTTGGCACGTGTCTAAATGATATAAGGAGGGTAAAGGCATTAAATTATTTTAGAACCTAAAACAATATTTTTTCTGTTCGCATATACTTACATATAACCTAATAATCTAATAGGATGACAGTTATATAGTTATGTGTAGGTTAGATAGCAGCTGATTGTCAAAATGATTTGCATCGATTTGCAAAATACTTTCGGCATTGTTAATTATGAAAATAACTTGTCTAAGTTATCAAAGTAAGTGTTGTATAAATATTGGTAATTGCTGTATATAGCTACGTATTTTAAGAAAGTAATATTTGTCATTTTGAAAGTTTTGTTGATGACTTGCACCGATTTCTATCGTGAATAGTTTATATATACATTTCTTGTGTTTTAGTTAATTTTTGATAGGTCTATCTCTATTTCACTGCGACTGTAATGCTTCTATAATCTCTTAGATGGTTGTATATGCCTGATGAAGTTAATCCTTCAGTGTAACTATTTCTCGTAGTCTTGACTTTTCTTCACCAGCTTTTGCATCCTTTCCTTTCGGGCTCGCTTTTGTCAGAGACTATTCTTGTCTCACAGCTTTACAGCCACATATGTTATTTTTTGGATTTTCTCTGTACTTTTTCCATACTTACGAACAGTCCGCCCGGTCAGAGTCCTGCTTTATCGACTAAAGGTAAATGAAAGATAGTTGCGTCAGCTACCCCTTGAGGAAGAACTACCGCGCATCCCTGCAGCCATGCAATTCTCGACACATTACCTTACACCTTAATTCGAATATACTTCGGATTCCTTGGAAGTATTGGTTCTCGAGAACTCTTTAGCTTTGAACTCAAGATTTTTATAGATGTACATACATATATACGAATATGACGGAAAGTGTAACGTGAAATGAAAGAAATGAGTTAGGGCCTTGAGTTCTTTTTTATTTTAATTATCTTTTTTAAAATATTCAAAGTACTGATTAGTTACTGCAATAAATTTTTCAACCAACACATGAGGGTAGATCTGGCAAATAGAGTGAGCAAAGAACAACCTGAAATCTGAATTGACTAAAATTTTCGAGAACAAATTATGTGGTGTGAGAAAGATTATTCCAGGTAATTTTTCAGAAATAGATTTCTTCGATTTGTCCTAATAGAATGGCATAATAGTTATCTTTTCCAAGATAGTCCATGAAAATTGTCGCTTATAAATCCTAAAAGATCGTAGCCATTATCTTATACCCATCAATGAAAAGTGGTTTTCTTTTTTTCGTTGAAGAAAGGCTACTATAATGTGTCAGCTGTTGAGATTTCCCAATAAATTCAGGATTATTATACTGAAAGCTAGCCTAAGCCTGACATATCTTGGCAAAACATCAGCGTCGCCCTTGTTAAATGTATTCGTTTGCGTTTTTTATCAAAATTTGAGGCACCTACATTGTCGATAGCTTCGATATGCCTAATTCTACGAGTAAAGTGTGAGATGCGCATTTAATTGATACGTTCACAATACTAACTATCTTCTCGATGTCAATTCTTTAATAATTCAAGATATTCTTGTAGGTCATTTTTAGTGCTCAATGCAGTTTTTGATGATCCTGGTCGTCCATCATTTTCGATGCTCATATCAACACGTTTAAATTACGTAACCTAGCCGCAAACTGCAGTTCTCGAAGGAGCATTGTCACTCAAAGTTTGTTTCCTTTCAAAAATAAATATTATATTACATCATGTACATAATCTTAACTTAACATTTAGGGTTAGTTTCAGGAAATCTCTTTTTTAAATTTTTTTATACTTACTGTCGGGTCTATAGGCAAATAACTTTTCTTTTTGGTACAGGTAATGTACATCCCGAGTTTTCAAAATCAATGTGTTTCATTTTCTTAATTATTGACGTTATGTTTCTTTTTTATTTACGTGCAAGTAAATTATATTAAAAATATTAATTGCGAGTTTAGGCACTTTAGGATTTTCCATTCAAACACTTCATTCATACTGCAATAACTTTTAAATCAGAATTAGAAAAAAATACAAAGTTTTTTCGAAATATAGTTTGAATTATTACTTCTAATACTTAATTAACTTAGTTCGGCAATTCTGAAAACAGAAACATTCTATAGAACATGGAGACATACTACTTGAGACTGACAAAAAGATAAATAATACCAAACATAGATTTATTTACAAGTTGCGTTAAAGAAATCATAATTTAAAAAAATATTCTGTGATGAAAGTAAGTTCGAGGTTGGTTATATTTTTCATTAAATACAATTAACTATATCTTAGGGAAACATATAATTTCCCACTAATCTGTATGAATATATATATCAGTATTATTTTTCCTCTGTTTGAAAAGTCTTTTTAAGTTTCAACGTGTTCGTTTTTGTAATACTTATTAAGTAGTTTTCGCTTTTCATAAATATTTAAGGAACGTCATATGACAAACAAGTCCTGTGGATTATTCTTTTATTAAAGCGCTCTTGCTTAATAGATATAAAGATTGAAAATGTAAATCACGTGTAGATTTATTTATAAGAAGTCACTAGGCTTTATTTTTTAGTTAGTGTAATACGTCTCTTTTCTTGTTTGTTTTAAATAATCTATGATTTCAACGAAAAAATAATTACTTTTCTTCAAACTAATACATTTTCTTTATTGTGAAATTTTTGGCAGAATTATTGACAAGACGAAACGTCTATAATATATCAATGAAATTTACGTTGGCTATAAAAATATGTCTTGAATGATATCTCATTGGTATTCTGCAGTGTATCTTTCCGAGAACCGTACATGAGTATTCTCATCGTTTTGTTATTTACTCGGAACAATGTATGTTTTTTAACTCAATAACGCGAGCAGTTTATTCCTGATAGTTATAGGGCGTTTCTTCCATGCACAACGGTTTATAAAAAGTCTTTCCCGTCAACCATTAATCGCATAATGCCACGATTTTGATACTCCACCTTTGTACATATTTTACAGTTGGAGTTTATACTTGAAGAATCAATAAAGAAAACGAGGAAGTGTTTGAAAGACTCCGAGCCTTTTTGAATTGCAATTAACAGTCACCCACGTATTTCTTAGAAAGATGATTATCTAGTTGCCTATTAATTTTTTCTTCGAAGAGTTATTTCGTTCGTGAAACAATTAATATTTAAGTAAATCTAAATACACAATATATCTAAGTAACGACCACATAGGTCTCATTTAAAACTGTCAATACAAATAGTACAAAATTAATCAAGTTAATATTTTCGTTTAATGTGCATGTGAAATACAATTAAAAGCAAAGTATAGTTTGCTGTAATGAATAGTGCACAAAATTACGATTTAATATATTAATAATTGTCAAAATGTATAAATATAGTCTTAAAACACTCACCAAGATATCAAAAAGTTATCTGTATTTATATATGTATACGAGAACTAATACATAACACCGTCTGTCTCAGAGAAAATGTAAAACAAAAGTTTACTATTTTGGTAAAATTAATTTATTTTATTCAAAGTAGTCGTCTTCATTGAAGCCGAAGAGAAAATGGAACTTTAAAATAAAAACAAAAGCTTACTATTTTGGCGAAATTCATTTATTTTATATTACTATTTAGTAAGGCTTTATCTGGTTAGTATTTTAAGACTTTTTACGCTTCAATACAATGTTTTGCATGATCAATTAACATGTCGAATGAATTTTGAAGTTCATCTTTACTTTAGAGATGTCCGTCAAGATCGCAGTCGACGCCTTTTTAATAGCTTCAACGCCATCATAACGCTGTCCTTTCATTGGCAAATGTAGTTTGGAGAATAGATAGAAATCATAGGGGGCCAAATCCGGTGAATATGGTGAATGGTTGATTGTTAAAATGTCATTTATAGTTAGAAAGTCAGTGATAAACGTCGTGCGATGAGATGATGCGTTATCATGTAACAAAGGCCAGCTACCATTTTCACGATATTGAGGGCGCACACGACGAATACGCGTCAAAAGACGCTTCATAACACCAAGATAATATATGTACAGCATTGGTTGTTTGACTAGTTAGTACAAATCCTGTGCACTATGGCTATCGAATCATAAAAACATATCAACATTGTCTTGACTTTTAACTTCTCTAAATGACTGTTTTTCGGTCTTTCTTCGCTTGGATGATTCCATTCAGAGCTTTGACGCTAGGTTTCTGAATCATATTGAAAACACCACGTCTCGTCGCCAGTTACAATACAATACCAAGTTTTCGTACTTTTTTGAGTCTTTAATCAAGTCTGTACAATGTTGAATTCAGTTAACTTGTGTGGAACAAACCTTGCACAAATCTTTCCCAGTCCCAAATGCTGTGTCAAAATGCGATAAATTGAATCTTTAAAATATTTAATTCCATTCCCACATATTGTAATCAGGATTTTGGCTCATTTCTGATAAATACACGCACAAGTTCGACGTTACTCTCCGTAACCACAGATTTTTTTGCACCAGGATGTTCGTCGTCATTTATGCCCGTACTTCTTTAAATCATTTATACCACTCACACAAACTTTGTACGTGATAAACACGCATCATCATACACTTGTTTCATCAAATTAAGCGATTAAGTAAACGATTTACCGAGTTTAAAACAGAACTTGATATTAGTTCTTTGTTCAAAATGCATTTTCCGACCAATGCCGAATGCACACTGTTACTTTATGCGCAATTTCTCTGCTTCTAATGATGCTATATGTCATGATATTTTGACGTAATATTGATGAAAGATTTACCTTACCGACGCATATTTCTTTAATAGATGGCGCCACTTAGAATTACGATTTTAAAAAAGTTTCGTTTTCTCTGCGTAGTAAAAAAATGACTTGTGAACATTAATTCTTTAAATTTAATTACAGCGCGAGCACAAAATTGTTACTTTTAATAATAAAATAAAACAAGAAAATATTAAGTAATAAAATACACACAATTTAACTTTACTTACACACAAATACACCTGTTAAAAATAAGTCGATGTATGGATAATTAAAAACAGTCATATCTTCTACCATCAGTTTCAAGTTCTTTTTTGCACTATATAATGTACTCAATTTTGCTTAATAGCTTAATATAGTAAAATGTATTAAAATATATTCTTTTTCTTACTGTAATATGCCCGTATCCTAGGTGTACATACATATATAGAAAGTAATATGTAAATTGGAGATAATTGTTCATGAGTCAAAAATAAGTAATTCTGAAATTAGTTTATAAGAAAGTTATATAAAAAGAAACTTTAGAATTCTTTTTTGGACTTAATTTATATAACAAAATATTAAAATCACGAACTTTGATCTGCGCTTTTGCTTCTACAATAAGATAAAAATATAAATAATGTTCTGTATAAAATAAACTTCATAAGGATCTTATCACAATACATACATGATGGTATATAATGTATATATATATATATATATATATATATATATATATATATATATATATCTGTTTTTCTTAAAAGATAATAAGAAGTGTACGCTGAATAGATAGAAATGAAAATCTCTTGTACACTGTAGTGATAGAATATTTAAAGGCAAAGTATATTAATTTCTTCCCACAATTAAAATAATATGGACGTCTTGAATATTATTATTAAAGTTAGATTAGCTAGACTTTCATATTATAAGACGGAAGCCGAGAAACCTTTCAATGTTCTTTGTATTCAACAGTTTACGACAACCGAGTCTTTATTATCTTCAGAGGATATTTGTTCCCTACAATCTTATACTTATAATACACCAGGAAGAGAAGGAGAAATATTGCCATAAATATTAACCGAATGTTTTGTAATGTTCCGCATTTTTTGTTAAAAATGTAATTAGTGTTTTATTTTTAAATTTTCGTTTGTTTATGTTATATTAACTGTTATCAAGTTTCAAATTTAATCTGGTAATGCCGAGAGACTCTTCTATCACATATTTTTAACCCGACACGTTCCGTTGTGTTTAAGTAGTTTAATCGGGAATGCATGGCGCTTATTGGGGTATGTTGTGTACTCACTATTTAGACTTAGATTCTCTATACTAAACCAGTATACAATGCATGTTTTTATTATTAATATTCAATAACAGAAACTGCTTTTTTAAATTACACATAAACAATTTAACATTTACTCGCCAAAAGTCACTCACTCAAACTATGCTTCGGGAAAAAAATACAACGAAAAATAAATAATAGAATCTAAATAAAAAAATAAGTAATAAATACTGAAACTATAAGAAAACATACTATAATACGCAAACACATCTAAATCAACAAAAATGTGTAAAATTCGAAATTTAAGAATTGAATTTTTTAAGCACTTCATGAATATGTTGTGAATATTTTTGCGACTACGGAATTTAATTTTGTTTTGTCAGTTTCACGCTTCAT
Source organism: Dermolepida albohirtum (assembly GCA_031893035.1). Taxonomy (NCBI): domain Eukaryota; kingdom Metazoa; phylum Arthropoda; class Insecta; order Coleoptera; family Scarabaeidae; genus Dermolepida; species Dermolepida albohirtum. The sequence goes on along the minus strand of JAVIWB010000550.1, from coordinate 87,592 downwards.
TTTGAAAATTCACAATCATCTAAGATTTTTATCCGTCTTTTCAGAAATTGCTATTATTTGACATTTCTTACAACGCCAAGTGAAGAATATAAATTAACGTGCATACGAGAGATTGAAAAAAGGAATCAACTTGAATACCATGTTAACATTCTACCTTATTTGTAGTAGATTCACATAATATACATACATAGGTTATAAAACCTTTAGTGTACGACCGTTGAATATGAAATGCTTTGAATTTTATCTCGATTTTAAAATATACAGAGCGCAATATGAATTCAACTTAGGTAAATATATGTATGAGTACTTCAATTACAGAATTTCTTATGTTTTGATAGGATGTTATTGCTTTAAATATTTTAATAGTGTTATATATAATGTTCTGCATAATAATTAATTGAAGCTGCTAACTAATATCTAAATTTGCAGGGTATGTTCTTGTATTTTTAAGATTTGCCAGGTGTACTGGAAAGTCATTACCGGTTTTTCTGATAGATGTCGCTAAGCATAAGTGTACAATGTTATAATTTGGCACATCTGTCATTTTATTCTACTGACATCAAACTTCAAAGCCATGCATATTATATTTTGCGAAAGTAACACTGTCATAGATTTATATCTCTTTGAAAATGTCGAGTTTTGTGCTTGGAAATAACCCCCGAAGTCTCATACATCGAAACCAGTCCAGGAAGCGCTGAAAGCACTTGGATGGGACATAATATCGCACCCGCCGTACTCTCCAAACCTTGCTCCGTCCGACTATTACCTTTTCGCATCAATGGGACACGCGTTTACAGAGCAGCACTTCGTCAATTTCGAAGAAGTTAGAAAATGGCTAGATGAATGGTTTTGCTCAAAGGATAAGCGTTTTTTCTGGAATGTCATCCATAATTTGCCTGAAAGATGAGCAAGATGTGTAGAATCAAATGGCCAATACTTTGAATAAATAAATTTTTCCATTTTCTTGAAAATTATGTAGTTTTTTTTACAAAAAAAATACTTATAATGACTCTCCGATACACCTGGTATATATTTTTCTCATACTTCATTCACCGACATTTTGTTCACTCCCGTAAATGACATACTTAGAACTGCCGGAAAGACATAGTTTATTTCAATATACAACAACGAAATTTTTGTTTATGAATTTCTGATCTATTTTTGTTGCCAGTGGCATATTCATTTAATTGTATCTTAAATTAAGTCTTAGCCAAAACATTTGGATAAGATCGCGAATGGAACGCGAATCTGTAATGTGATACCCATTTTAACAAAATGGGAGGCAAGTAAGTTCTAAATTTGCTGGACTTTTTGTGGTTATAGAATCAAATATAGAAGAACAAGATCTATTACAGTTTCATTTTTCTTTATAAAATTCTTCACGTGGTTGTAGGTATTCTGATCATTTACAGTAAATAAGTTTTAGTGCATCAATTTGGGTCATCTGTAACTTTATTTACCAGTAAACTTATTGCTCTATTATGTTAATTTACTTTGCATCTTTTTCTTTCGTTTATTATAAATTGTGGTAATTTACTTTTCGTGACATAATGCAATTATAATTGTTTTATAAATCGAAGGTAATTCTATTGCTGAAATATCAATTTATATATTAAATAAAAGAAATTTTAGTTAGTTTAATGATCTCTTTATTCCCACATGTTATATAACTATAACAATAAATAAATTGGTTTCTTTATACCAAAAGAGAAAATAAAACTGTTTATACCCTAGGACGAACAAAATAATTGTTCATTAAAATAGCAGTCATGCTAAAATACTAACCAAATATCATTTTTACTTAGTTAATTGGATTGAAACACTTAATATTTTGTTGCTTGACCTTTATTATTTATCACCTCTTGGCACTTGTGGAGCAACGAGTTACCAGTTGCCTACATGTCTCTGCTAAAATTGATTGCTATTCGGCTTGACATATTCTCCATAGGCTATCAATATTTTGCGGCTTAGCAGCAGTCTTCTTTTCCAACTCCATCCATACATTTTCAATGGGGTTTAAGTCTGGCGATTGTACCGTAAAACCCAAAACGCGAACGTTATTATCTCGAAACCATGTTTTCGCTTTACGAGAAACATGCTTCGGATCGATATCCTACATATGCAACCCTCTGCATATGGTAGAGCACAATTTGTAATATGTTCACACAGCATCAGCATTCATTATGTCCTCTATCTTGTGTAAAGGGCCTACGCCATACCAGGAAAAAACCCTACAGAGTGATGCGAATTTTACCGTATTTTAGTTTACTGGGGTTGAAACGCTGTCAATAGTGGTATTCGTCCGTATTGTTGGTACGCACCGGAATTTAGAAAAGCTATTTTCGATTCATCGGACCACTGTACATTACGCCACTTTTCTTCGTCCCATTGTACGACATTGCTAACGGCAAAATACTTTGTATTTGCCTTTTATTTAATAATGGTACCTTCCTAGGCCTTCTTGCACGCAACTTTCCTTGATTCAATCTTAGAGTAGAGGTGCTTATACAAAAGTTTAACTCACTTTTAATTGCAGTTGAACTTATGAACGATGTCTTCTTTGCACAAGTTATAATGTTTCTGTCTTTGCTAGGGCTAACTTTTCTTTTTCCACCACAATTTTCTTTCACTTTCCTCCAGTTCTTAGCGTTTGCAATCATTTTCGCAGAACATGAGAGCGTATTTTGTATGAACTTGTAGCTTTTACCTCTATTAAGTAGATCGAGTATAATTGCTCTTTTTTCCGATGAACAATGTTTTGTTCGGCCCATATTATAACAGAAATAAATGATTAAAAAATTTTTGAATTATTCTGCAACAAACAGAACTGCCAACTATGGTACTACTACTTTAATCCATAGGCAAATAACAGCACATGACTAGAAAACTCAGTAATTCGCCCTCATTTTCGGTACCAGAAACCATATACTTATATTCAAGGATTTTAAATAATTTCGATATAGCTTCATCAGAATTGTCTATTGTAAATTTTATTTATGAGTATTAATTTAGGACTGCTATTTTCGTGCACATGACTGTATACATATTATTACCTAGATAGAATATAGTAAATCTATACATTTTTTTTATTTACGGGATTGTAAATTACGGTATTCGAAAATTAATTTAACATTTATCTATGTAGGCATTATCTATAATTTTTAAAACAAAAAACCTTGAAATTTTGTTTTTTACTCTACAAACGTGTCTAAACATGTTTTAATATGAAAATAAATATTGTTGCAGACCGTAGTTAACGGAATTAATCAAAAAAGGCAAAAAAACCGTTACCATATTAATGTTTGTACTCTGTATACACATTTCAACAACTAAGTTGTCATTATCAGCAAATTATTAATCACAGTGTTACACTTGGATCCGCGGTTTAGTTGTCGAAATACATATACAGAATATGAATATTAATGTGGTAAGGGTATTTTTTCCTTTTTTGATTAATGTGTTAATATCTCCAAATGATCGCAATCTTGGCAAACTAAAAATGAGCAACTAACAAGTCTATTCGAAAATATATCATGCACGACTTTTGTTAAGTCATGTCAGTTAATTTTTAAAGAAAACCTTTGTAAATTTCCATGTAAGTTTCGTTGCGGGCGGAAGCTTACCCGTAGGTCATCAAAAGCGATTTAATTACGGTTAATGTTTTTTCATCAAATGAATAATGATAACATTCCTTTTTGTTAATGATGTATAGTATCATTAATATTATAATAATTAATATTATAAATTTGATTAATATTTGTTGGTTGGTCTTCTATAATAATCTCGAAAATGTTGTGTTGCCTGTCGCTTCTAGCGGTGTCGATTTATTCGCTCGGGTTTACATCAATTTGAGTTCCATCCTTGGTCTTTCGTCTGGCGGGAGATAATTTTTTTCCTTTATTGACTACACTATTAATGTTTTACTTTTTACATTGGAGTAAAATATTGAATCAAAAAAAGTAAATAAAATCCCTTTCCACAATAATGTTCGTAATCTCTATACGCATTTTGACAACTGAGTTGTCATCATCAGCAGATAATTAATCACAGTGTCGCGATAAAACTCGCACAGAAACGATTTCGTACCAGATTTTCACCGTCAAAAGCCAAATACACACTGTGTGTGTTTGGCTTTTGTTAAAAGGTTTATTAAGTGACATTTTAGATAAATTTTAATGGAGACTATGGTTGATTGGATTAATCAAAAAAGGTAAATAAATTCTTTTCCACAATAATGTTCGTCTTTTGTATACGCATTTCGACAACTAGGTTGCCATCATCAGCAGATAATTAACACAGGGTCGAACCTCGATTCGTAGTAAAACCAGATTTCAACCGTCAAAAGTCAGACACACACAACGTGTGTTGGCTTTTGACGGTTGAGGTCTGGTACGGACTTGTAATATAACCAAACACACACTGTGTGTGTTTGGTTTTTGACAGTTAAAATTTGGTACGGACTTGTTTCTGTGCAATTTTTACCTTAGATCCAGATGTGACACTGCGATTAATTATCTGCTGATGATGACAACTTAGTTGCCGAAATGCGAAAGGAATTTTATTTATCTTTCTCGATTAATTCAATCGACAACAGTCTCCATTAAAATTTACCTAAAATATTATTCATTAAGCTTTTTATTTTTTAAACATTTAATTCTAATTTTCAATCATATTTTATCTGTCGACAGTGTGACAGTTTTTCCAGAATTTTAAAATTTACTAAGTGTGAGTATAAAATCAAATGTTAACTGTTTTAATCTCACAGCATAAAATGCGCACGCTGTCATTAATTTTTTAATTAATTTTGAAGACTATTTCGGATATCGTACTTGTTTAGTATCTGATTTTAGTATTCTATTTGTGTGTGTAAGAAAATGATTATCTATACATTCACAGGAGTGATCAGGAAGCTTTCAAAATGTCTCCCTCGAAACTATTTTTTTAGGTTACTAATTGAACTCACTGTAAGTTAAATTTGGATTGTAAAGAGAATAGTTCAACCCAACGTCCTTTTTCACACTATGTATAATAGATCATCGCATAATTTATTATAAGTGGATTGTCCTTCGGGCGCTATTTATTTGCTTCACTTTATTAGCAATGATTTGCTGCCACTTTAGTTATTAGAATTCTTATTTAATGACAACAGAATTGTTTAATATGATGCAAGTGAAAAATATAACGGAAATGGAAGAAAGAACAATGGGAAGATGCTATTGGGAAAATCAAAACAGTCAACACTTACTACTTAGACATAAGAACAAAACATCATAAGTTCACAATAATCCATGCTTTTACACCCCCGGCAATTTAACGCTAATGAATTAAGGATAATAGCAGACCACGACTTAACATTACGTCCGAATTTGTGGTATATCTTAAGAAGGCTGTCAGCATTCGCTTAAATGAGAAAGGAAACCATGAAAAACCGTCCCAGACAGCAGGTCGTCGGATTCAATTCTGAAACTCATGGCGTGACAAGTTAGTAACTTATCATTGAGCTATTTTTAGCTATTTAACTATTTTTATATTGCCAAAAAACAATGACTTCTTGTATAATGAAAGGTTATTTAATTTTTGTAAATTACATTACCTTATATAACATATATATATTTGCATTTTGATCCAGCTTTCGACGATGACATGAAACTAAAATTATCCCAATCATTTGTACTAAATACTTCCTTTCGAATTTTTTGTATTTTTATTAATGATATTATTTGCTTTCGTATACTCTAAACCATTATGCATTATTTAATGCTTTCGTATTTATAAAGGTTGGTTTCAATAATATTAATTTGGGGAAATGCAAGAAAAAACAAACTTCATTAATTTTATCATTGAAGCATCCGCTAATGCTTATTATTTTATGAATTCTTTCTTCCTAATTAATCGTCAATTATTTTTTGTTCTTTTTACTATTTAAACAGTCATTTGCTTAATAAAGCATTCTTACATTATAAACTGATATAGAGTACGAATAATAATGTACATGACTAAACTTTAAACGAATTTTGAAAGCGGATGTGGAATGATAAGTTGCAAATACATTTATTGGCAACGATAAAAATTGCACCTGTTTATTTGAAATACCCGAGGTCGCAGTAGTCATTGAATGAATAAGAAACGTTCCAATTATAAATGTGTAGGAAACGATAACACTCAAAATTAATAAAAATACTAGTTACATCTGCCTACTTAAAATTATGGCGATGTACCAGTTATAATTAATTAATTCCGATTTCAATTTTATATCATTACAGACACTTGTATTGTAATACTTATTAACAAAACAACATTTTCGAAAATTTGTCCAATTTTACTGTTAGGGTTGCTGTAATATAAAACTAAAGTGTATTATATATTCCGGTAAAAAGTATTAATTATTAATTAGTAGAGAGAAGGAGAAATGCAGTATTGTCACATGGAATGAAAACTACAATGTATAGAACCCCTCCTCAATTCAATTTACAGCGATGTCATAAAATTTGAGGTAAAGGACATCTAGTTTCCTCACAGTTTCCGAGTTGAAACCGCGTCTCTGGCGTTGCTATTTGAGCCGCCGACTTTTCGTTTACTCTTGCAAATTACATCCTCACTCAGTGCTGTTGTTAAACTTGATGTTTCAACACTGAAACTATTCTCAATGCAGCAACTGATAATGATCTCGAAATCTGCTATTAATGATAATTTTGAAAACCTGTTGAGAGATTTTTATAAGGAATGTCGTTATTACAGAAACGTTGGTATAAGTGTATGTACGAGGGAGCGTTTTTATATTCGCGGAATGAGCAGGTTGTAGAGGGGTGAGTAGGCGCATTGGGGGCGTGGCCTGTGTAGCGACTCATGATTAGTATAAATACGAAGTTTCATTGTTATTAGACAACTTTGAGCTATCGTCAACCAAGTAACATAATCAGGAGTGAAAAGTGAAATATGGAAAAAATCGAATAAAGTGCCGTTATAAAGTTCCTTACCAGGCAAGGAAAATCAGTCGCGACCATAATGAATGAGATGCCATTGGTTTACGGCGACTCTTGTCCAGGAAAAACCATGGTGTACAAGTGGCATAGTTTATTTAAACAAGGAAGGGAATCCCTTGAAGACGACCCGAGGCCGGGCAGGAGCATTGAGGTGACCACGCCAGCACTTATCCAAAAAGTTGAACAAATTGTACTCGAAGATGCTCGACTAAAGAAGAAACAACTCGCAGAAATGGTTAGAGTATCCGATACAACAATTTTTAAAATCCTACACGATCATCTCGGCATGTCTAAGGTCAGCGCAAGATGGGTGCCGAGAATGCTCACGCCGCCGCAAAAACAACAGCGCGTAGAGTGTTCGCATGCATTTTTGGACCTCTGTAATGAAGGCAAGGATGGTGTATTGAGTGGAACTGTTACTGGAGATGAAACTTGGGTTGATCATTATGAACCTGAGTCCAAACAAGACTCCATGCAGTGGCATAAAAAGGGCACAGCACCTCCCAAGAAATTTAAAATGTCACAATCAGCTGGGAAACTCATGGCAACGGTATTTTGGGACTCGGAAGGAATATTGTTGATTGATTATAAAGATAAAGGTGTTTCTATAACCGGAGAATATTACGCTTCAATATTAGAGCGACTAAAAGAAGCCATTAAAGAGAAAAGACGGGGAAAATTGACAAAAGGTGTTCTGCTTTTGCACGACAACGCGCCCGTCCACAAGAGCCGCGTTGCGTTAGCTGCCCTGCATAAGGTGGGCTTCGAAATTGTGAATCACCCACCCTACAGCCCAGAGCTGGCCCCGAGCGATTATTACCTGTTTCCGAAAATGAAAAAAGAGCTGCGGGGTAAAAAATTTACTGCCGATGATGAAGTCAAGGAGGCAGTTTCGGCGTATTTTGCAGATAAAGAGAAATCATTTTTTATGAGGGTATAAATAAATTAATTGAAAGATGTGAAAAATGTATCCGTCTTGCAGGTGAATATATTGAAAAAGAAAAATAATTTGGTTTTTTTATTTCCACCTCTTGTCCCCCATTTCGCGAATATAAAAACGCTCCCTCGTATGTTGAAGGAACATATGTAGAAAAATATATTTTTTTGCTTTTTGTCTTTTCTTTCATAACTGCAGATTACATCAACGTTTTACCTCATATTATCATAGTGGCTTCTTAGAAATATTATAGTCAGGCAATAAGTTTGTGTAAAAAAGAAATCCCGTTTAATTATTTAAAATCATTTATGAGTTAGAAAGGACGATGCACATTTTATCTGTTTCTGGGCTCCCGGGCTGGAACCGCGTCACAGGTATAACTGTTGACGTTTCGTACCGACTCGTATGGGACACCTTCAGGACTCAACTACTGCTATTGTCTGTCGCACTGAAACTGTTTCAGTCATGCACCTTAATTGAGGGCTGCCACGCCTCCCGAACCTAACTGCCGCCACGTTTGGGAATTCCACCCAGCTTGAGACCTAAGGAGTAGGGAAAATTGAAGATGTTCTGGGGACGCCACAGTATTAAATAATCCCCAAACGCCGTCTAATACTAAACACGGGTGGATATTCGGCAAAACAAACAATAATCCAATTTGCAGATGGCAAAGGAGGGTACAGGCGTAAGAGAAATAAAAGTGACCTACTCGTCTCGATCGGTTTGTTGTAAAGTCAGGAAACATTTACTTGCAAAATTGTATAATTGAGTAAATACAAATATGATACTACAAGGGAGAAAAACTAATATTGAGTAATAATAGTACATTTAATGCGCTAGCAAATAATTGAACCAGGCCAAGCTAATCTTTGTTGATTAATACTGTATAATTATTGCTAACAGATAGAGACAAAAAGAATCATTCAAAATATGTACATGTAATATTCAATATTAAATTAAATATCACGAATAATTTCCCGGATATACGTATATTAGGTACACAACAAAGATAACAGTCAATTAAATAAAGCTTATTCAAAATTTTGTCAAACTGTACAATACTAAATTATTGATTTTTAATATAATTTAACGAGAAAATACCCAACGTGCAAGTGTTGCACGACAAAAATAAAGGTTCCTGTTTTTTCCATTACACGAAATATGTCAAGTAACTTTATTCGAACTAGATAGCTGCACGGAAAACTATCATACATACTAATAAAAAAAGAAATTGAAATCGATAAAGCACAATTTAACTGTAAAATTGTTATACAAAATTAGTGATTGAATTTACTAAATTGATCCCAAAAAAATAAAACTACTCTACTAACTTGAATTAGTAAACTACTTGAATTTACTATGTTGATCTCAAAAAACTTAATAGACAACTTGAATTTACTAGGTTGATCTCGAAAGAAAACTAATTCGCTAATTTAATTAATAAACTTGAATTTGATAGATTGATCATGAAAAGAAACTAATTTGCTGACTTAATTCAATAATAACTGTTCACTCTCCCGCCAAATCACCCTAGTATAACTTCAATAAATATGTTTTAGAATTATTGTAAAGATGTAGGCTGCTGCATTGGATAACAGCTAAATGGTACCATAGAAATTTACATAATACGCAAATAATCTACGTAATGAGTCCTGGACTAGAATGCAATTACCCATTCCAAAGAACTTAATCACTGAGGGTTGATATATAGCTCCTTTCCACATTACTTTTCGTATTCTGTATACGTATTTCGACAACTTAGTTATCATCATCAGTTAATAATTAAACAGCGTCGCACCTGGAAAACTACGGCAAAAATACCCGTACGAAAACAAATTCCGCACACGATCTGTACCAATTAAAGCCAAAATGCACGGTGTGTGTTTAATTATCTGCTGATGATGACAACCTAGTTGTCGAAATACGTATACAGAATACGAAAATCAATGTGGAAAGGGATTATATGTCAACCGTCAGTGATTAAGTTAATCAACCACAGGCTTCATCAAAATTACATACATTCCAAAAAAGCTTAAAATGAATAATCTTAGTAACACCAAATTTAGATATTTAATAAAATACGTTTAAGTTTCTAAATATATTTTATTATTAAATTCGCTAATTCAATAAATATATAAAATAGAATTCAGGATTCTACTTTTTATATTATGTACCAATACAACATAGGTAAGGCGTTTGATGGCTCAACGCTCAACATAGTTCCCTTCTTATTTAAATAATTGCTGATGGTCAAAGAGTTTAAGTCGAACTAAAAGCACGGATGCAATAATAACTTACGGTCTTCCAATGCTCCTTGTAATTGGCACTAAACTGGAATATATTCTTCTTATAGATTCCTGAATAAATTAACGACGCAATATAATTACATAACTTGCTCTTAATAATTGTGTTCGACACATGCAAGGCGTGTGAAACAGATAAAACACACGTGATTTTTTACTACATGCCGGAAGTATATTGAGACGATAATGTCAAACTTTAATATAACACCTAATATCTACAAATCAGGCTAACTTCTCTTCTAAATTTTGAATTTACTTAGTCTTATCCGTAGAGTACATTTTTCATTGAATACAGTGGTTTATTATTTTAGCTTGACAACATTTAAATTTACTGTTACTTTATTTTTATTCTAATATTTTTACAATGGAAGCTAGCTATTTAACAATGGAATAGCTTTGATTATAAATAAATAGAAAATAATAGAACAATTATCTCACGTTATAATTTTTTCAGTAAATAGCCCCACCAGCTCAGTTGTTTTTCCTCAATATATTCCATTATAGGACCTATATGTAACTCCTCTCTTACGTCTGTCTTTCTTTTTCTATCTTTCCGTGTTATCCCTTTACTGCCTCTGAGGTATTTCATTTCATTTCATTGTGAGTACACATGTTTCACTTCCGTAAGTAAGAACTGGCCTGTAGATCGTTTTGTAAATAGTCATCTTGGTTTTCGTGCTAACTTCTTTCTTCCAAATTACAGTAGTTCTCAGTGAATGGTAGAGTTTACAACGTATGGAAGATAAGATATTTGCAAGGAGGATTTTTGAAGCTAGAATAAAAGCAAAACGAGGATCAGGAAGACCAAAAGAAACATGGCAAATATTAATAGCAAAGGCCATACACAGAAGAGCACAATCAATGTCTGTTGCAAGAGAGATAGCCAAGGATAGGAAGTTGTGGAGAGACTTTGTACATAAGACATAATAATGTATATTGTAATGTTAACCCCTTCACCGAAAGACCGAAAGGTAGATGGGGACCGATTTTATATATATATATATATATATATATATATATATATATATAAATTTTTCAGCAAATGTAGACTAGGTTTTAATTATAAGTTTTTACAAAATCCATCTCTTTGTCAATTAATTCATTCAGCAGATTCTAGCTGACAATTATCTAATGTTACTTTGTCATATATACATATAATTATTACGTTATCAAATTAAATTAGCTCTTCTGTTACCTTCCAACTAATTTATTTTCATTTATCCAGTTTCATGTCGAGTATGAAAATTTACAATTCAATTTTAATTACTTACGTGAACATATTCATATACATATAGTATTTTTATAGATAAATTAAGTAAATTTAACGTACCTGCACATCACAATTCTTGCAAAAATAAATGTCAATGAAAAAATATCATCGCTGGTAATTTATTAATCTGTTCAATTTTTTCTCGTAATTTTGATATAATAATAACTTTTTTTTCATTACAAAAATCAAAATTAAGTCTACAATATATATTATATATACATATTGCTAATTTTTAAATGAAAAAGAAGAGCATATTACGACTGTGAATAATACAATGTCGTGTTGTAAGCGGACGTGGTCTTTGACAACGTTCCCCAACTAATGTGATAATTTGCATTTAGAACAGGCAGCCTACTGTATAGAATTTAATTTATAATGTTATTCGACTGATTTAACTATGTAACTAACATAAAACTGAACATTCCTACATGTACGTTGTATTGCTGTATTTAGAATTGGCATGGTCACATAAAGCTTCTTTCTCTACAATTACTTGCAAATTTATTGTACAATGAAGTTTTGTCTAAATAATTTTTGCTTTTTTGATTTTAGGTGTTATAATTTTTTCTGAAAAAGTAGTATGCCAGTACATTAATATAAAGAAGTAAACAATTTCAAAACAAGACCATTAGTTAGAAAAGGTGAATTGTTTACTCTTGTTCATTTATTAAGCTTTTTAAAATTTTAAATTTATTAATTTCTAAATATTCTAATAAATTTAACTCTGGCTCTCTGATGCAGCATTTTATATTCGAAACTTAGACACATTATCGAAAGAATAATCGGTTTTCTGTTTGTCCACCATAAACACCTGGGCATACGAGGATAGTTTGACAAGTAGTGAGAATGACACATAGGTGGCGCTCTAATTGGTAAAACAAATGCACTGTAATTTAGGTTGCCTATTTATATGTTTACATTCCGATATTTAGATAAAGCGGTTGATTAGTTTATTTTTGACAGCCGATTGAAAAAGAAGCAACACGTCGTTTTGTTAAAATGGAAAAAGCAGAGTATAGTGTGGTGATTAAATACTTCGTAATTAAGGGTATGAAAGCTACCGAAATAAAAGATGAGTTACGGGAAACATTAGGTGAATCTGCTCTATCATCCGCCACAATAAGTAAATGGGTAAATGAATTTAAACGTGGTAGAATAAGCTGTGTCGATGAAGCGCGCTCTGGAGCACCCAAAATCGTGACTTCTAATGAAATGATTATAAAAATCCATAATATTATTACGCAAGATCGACGACTCAAAGTGAGAGAGATAGCAGACATGGTAAACATTTCAACAGAACGCGTACTCTAATGAGTGTTTGAACCTTTATAAGCGGAATCTGGTTGATTTTTGTTGGCGATTTGTTACTTGCGATGAAACTTGGATACACTACAGTACACCCGAAACTAAACAACAGTCGAAACATTGGTTAGAACGTGGTTCTGCACCTCCAGAGAAAGCGAAAACCACTTTATCGGCAAACAAGGTGATGGCATCAATTTTTTGGGATTCGAAGGGCGTTTTGCTCATTGATTACCTTCAGAAAGGTGCCTCAATAAACGTACAATATTATGCAGAACTTCTACAAAAGTTAAATGTTGAGATTCGTGCTAAACGGCCAGAGATGGTAAAGAAAAAGATTCTGTTTCACCAAGACAACGCACCCTCGCATACCAGCACAGTTGCGATGTCCAAAATCCACGAGTTGCATTTCCAATTAGTACCGCTTGCACATTATTCGCCGGATCTAGCCCCTTCCGACTTCCACCTTTTTCCAAAATTGAAAACGGCACTAGGTGGAAAGAAATTTTCTTCTAATGACGAGCTTATCATCTTCGTAAATGAGTACCTTGCAAGCCTTCCGGAATAGCATTTTAGAGGTAGCATAAGGGCATTGGAGCACCGTTGGAATAAATGTATTGCTCTTTTACGAGAATATATTGAAAAACAAAAATTATTTTGTATTTAAAAAAATTAGTTTTTCTTTTCCATTCTCACTACTTGTCAAACTACCCTTGTATAGCACAGGTGTTTATGGTGGACAAAATAGCAGAGAGTCAGAAGATCCTAAATTATTAGGTGCTTCTGACTTGCTGCTATTATGGATTTTGTTTTTGTTTTGTTTAACATATTTCGAAAAAGTATTAGTGGCGTTTCTTATAAATTTATTATTTTAAAAACTTTTTTGATTTAATACTCAGTCTCATGTAAGTAATTTCCTTATATTTATTAGAAAAATTACTTTTCATTTTTGAAATAGCCTTCTCATACAACTTTTTCGCTAGAGTATTATTTATTACTTGGAAAGTATAGTCATTACTATTTGCAGTTCGTCTTATAATATTTAGGTCTTTTTCAAAATTAATTCTTTACGTACATACAAACATATATATATATATAGACACTTTGATCAATCTGGAAATCATATAAGCTTTCAATATGTATGAGTGTGATGACGTACTAATAAATGCTTTTCGCGATAGATTGAAAATTCAAATATATTATTTATTCTTTTCCTTTGCTTCAGCTTCTAATGTGAACTGTATGTTAGTATATCTTGAATTAAAATAGTTTCAGAATGTGCTAAGATATCTTTTTCTACTTGCAAACTATAATATAGTCAACATGTCGTATCTATGCAATAGAAAATGCTTTTACTTAATGGAGTATCTACAAATGTGATTTCTAAAGTATTCAAAAAATATTCCGCTCTTGATAGACTTAAGTATTTCCCATTAAATCTTCTTTTGCTATACAATGTGTTATTTAATTTATGAACAATTACGATTAGTACGGCAGATAGAAATGCAGAGACTGTTACACCAGTGTATCACAGTTCGGTAGATATTCATATTTACCCAAAACTGTTCAAAGCGTACCCGTACGAAAAAACTGAAAACAAGTATAGCGGCCGCTACTTAATACTTAAATAAGTCACAGTGTTATGGGAACAGTGAAATAAGGAGACAAATACGGTAAATGATGTTCTGTGTCGAGGTAAATTACTTTCCGTCAAGGATTCTTTGGTAGATAAATTTGATGGAGGCTGTGGTTGATTAACTTAATCACTTAAGGTTGATATATAACTCCTTTTCACATTAATTTTCGTATTCTGTATGTGTATTTCGACAAGTAAGTGTCATCATCAGCGGATAATTAGACAGTGACACACCTGGAAACCACGGTAAAATCCGCACGAAACAAATTCCGTACACAATCTGCACCGTCAAAAGCCAAAACGCACACTGCGTGTATGCGAGTATAGGAAGGGGTTATATATCAACCTTAAGTGACTAGGGAATCTTTGAATTAACAAAAACAAATATTAATATTAGTTTAACGATGCTCAGACATTAGTCAACTTAAGCCGGGCTCGCATATTGAAGCATGAAGTAAAACCATTACTATCTGTTAAACACTACAAATAACTTAATTAGATATGGATGAATAACAACTAAGATTGGTTCAATATTGTCTTCATTAACTAAGCTTACTTCGATGTTCGGACACCGAGAAAAAAGCTTGAACTATTATTAGTGAACATCGTATAGTTGAACATGCAGTAAACCATATATTAAAATGCATATTTGTGGGTTCTTCAATAACGTGAGCTATCGATTCGTTATGTGTCTCTTCCGACTATTTAGTTGCTAATAAATGTTTAAATAAAACTAGAAATGTTTCTTACAAACTGAGAACTTCAAGAACTCAACGGCCCTAAATACCATAGCTTTCCTTTGCACAGATTAAAACGTGGAAGTATTTCAGATTCACTAAATTTTTAAGTTTTAAGAAAGGAAAAAAAATATTGAATTGATGTCGTCCTAATGTATCAGTTACGTGGAGAGTACACGGCTTATTCGGCAGCTTTTTTTTCGAGCATAAAAGCTCCACATTGGTGTCATTTAAATGTATATACTGTATGAGAATAATTATCTTGTAAAGTAAATTTTATTATCAAAAATTTGTATGTACTTCTTCAATAAGTACTAAAAGCTAACAGAGCATTTTGTATGTACGCTTTTTAATTTGTCTTGTAATGGTTTTCAATTGGACAGTAAAACTATTATAATTATTATTGTTATTATTATTATTATTACTGAAAAATTTGCTATTATAACTTTGATCTGTATCTTCAAAGCTATTTTAAATATATACAGTCACTATCCTAATATCTGCCAAATGGCCTCTTCTTGCAGCTCCACAGATGTCCACTCTTTTGTTAAAATTTTCAATGACATTTTGACATAATTAAGGCTGTAGCTCACCAATGACACGAATAATTCCATCTTTCGAAGTAGGAATTGATTGTGGATTGTTTTTATAAACCTGACTTTTCACATAACCCGAAAGAAAATACTCTAACGGTGTCAATTCACATGATCTTCTTGGCCAATTAACATCACCGTTTCTTTAGATTACACGTCCAGGAAATTCTTCTCCCAATAAATCAATTGGTTCGTGTGCAAAGTGAGGTGTAGCGCCATCATATTGAAACCACATATCCCCTAGATCAATATTCATTAATTCAGGCCACAAAAATTCGGATATCACCCGACGACATCGATCACAGTTACAGCTTCATCAGCAGCATTCAAAGAAGTAAGGTCCAACTACACCACCTGACCATAATGAACACCAAACAGTAACTCGTTTAGAATGCATAGATTTCTCATGAATAATTCGTGGATTTTCCTCACCCCAGATACGGCAATTTTGTTTATTAATATAGCCTCCAAGTTCAAAAACATTATTTTTTGAAAAAAAATCAGTTGGTTGTTCATTGATGAAATTGACATATGAACGACGTTTTAAATGGTTTAATGGCTTCAGTTCCTGTGTTATTTGAACCTTATATGCCTTCAAAGCTAAATGCTTGTGTAAAATACGCCATGTTGTTGATCCACTAAGTCCAAGTTGCTGTGAACGTTGTCTAATGGACATTTCAGGATCTTGAGCAACACTTTCACGAACCAAACCAATATTTTCTTCTGAACGACCACTACGATTGTATTTTTCACTTTTTTGATCTTCCACGGAACCGGTTTTACGTATGCGAAAAATAAATTTCAGACGAAAAACTAGAGGAAAAAGTAGAGTCTAGATAATAAGGAAACCAGACTAATACTTCTACGAAAAAGAAAGACTGATAGAGAAAAATAGATACAATGTTACAAAGTACATACATCTTATATGCCAACACGTTAATGCTTAATATAGGGTCAAGTATCTATTATGTTTAAGAATAGCCTGACAGCGGTTTCTCATTTTTGCGATCAAATTTTGCCCACAATTCGTAATAATGAGAGATCTTAGTTTATGCTTCATATCAGTCCAAACATTTTTAATTGGATTGGGGTCTGAGGACTGTGAAAGCTAATCCATTAATGCATTATTTGCAGCTTGCCACTTCCTGCACAATTTATTTGTGCGGTGTGTTGGATCGTTGTCTTTTCACAGAATTTAGTCTACACTGCAACTCTTTTAATTTTTTTTTAAAATAATAACAACATAGTAAAATAATATACTTAGAACTAATTTAAGAAGTCCAAATTTAAGTTTAAAAAATTTCAAAAATTAATATTAAACGTTATCAAAAGGACGTACATACATATGCATATAGATTAAAACCCACGACATTAAGAAAAGTACCAATAAAGCTTTTATTTATTCCCAAATGTACTATCATGTCTTTGTATTAATACTTCTAAAAATTATTAAAGCGATGCATATAGATTAAAACCCACGACATTAAGAAAAGTACCAATAAAGCTTTTATTTATTCCCAAATGTACTATCATGTCTTTGTATTAATACTTCTAAAAATTATTAAAGCGATGCAAATGTTAATTCTTGTTAAATGAAGGCTTTTGTTGTTGAACAAATGCTGTTAATTTAGTAGACTCATATGAAAATAGTCTTAATAATTTTAAGTTAGTATCAATGGTCATAAGAGAATTCCATTTTCTCTAGAGTAATAAATTCATTATTTTCGCCTACTGTGTACCATATACACATTCTGTTCATCCGATATACATTTAACAATAACACTACTCAAACCAGGGGTAATCGAGGAACAATAGACAGAATTATCCGCATAATTCAGGACATCTGTGCGACATGTAGTCTACCGCATTCGGTTCATATAATATTCAGTAGTTAAATATTATCAAGGGATCCTCCACATATAGATTTAATAAAACACTTGTTGGCAAGGATAAATCATTATGCTTTACACTTCACATGATTCATAAATATCTGTTATGGTTATATCGCGTATGCTGGAGTTAGTCTAGATAGACATTTGTATACAAATTTGTTCTTCTTCTAACATTTCTAATGAGTCGGTCGATCTCTTTTATTTATAATGTTATTGTGTACATAAGATTTGTACAATTTCAAATAAAAATATTTTTCAAGAAAACATTTGAACCTTGTCATTATCATTAATACATCTTAATAAATGACAACTACATACTTCTTTTCTTATCCAGTGCTTCAGAAATGTTCATAAATGGAGTTTTTAAAAGAAACTAATGTTAATACAGTTTTAGACAACAGGTTCGTAAGAGTTATCTTTATAAAAATTTAGTAAAAGAAAAACATCCTCTATTCATTATGAACAAAGTTCTTTGTAGTTACAATTTGCTCAGAACAAAAAAATTATACCCATTAGTAATTTGATTACAGAAAACATTTTTTTGTGGAGATTAAAATTCTTCGTTTAAGGGAACTAATTAGGTGGATTCTGAGAAGTTAGAAAGAAAACGCTTTCGATAAAATGAATTTTACGGTCTTACTAGAGAAAATAATGAAATATGGGATTAATCTACATCCCAATGAGTAGTTTCTAAACGATTTTTTCATTGAGTGTGGGATTCAATCAATGCTATCATATACATTATTTAATGCAAGTAGCTACGTTACATAATTGTGTTAAAGGAATTAATATGGAGAGTGTAACAAGTTGCAATGTGGCCATTTTCTTCGACAGCCAGGCAATTCTAAAAACACTAGATTTAGTGAACTCTAAACTTATATGGGATTGCGTGCGTGTCTTTAATGAGCTGAGTTGAAAAAAAGTGACAATAATCTGGGAATGAACTGGAAGACAAGCTTCGCTATTGTTTTTATAAGAGTATAGCTTTTCTGTGGCATTACTAGGCAAATATCAAAACTACTATGTAAATGTAGACTAAAAATAGATCACGGAAAATATGGCTAAATGTTTGAGATAAAAAGTAAAACAGTTATATTACTTATGGAACCAGCCTCCAAAATTTATAATAGACCTACTGAGTAGGGACAAAAGGTCTAGATATTGTCAAGTAGAAGACGAAAACTCGATTCACGTACTATGTAAATGTAGAGTAAATGATCTTTCTTCAATATCTAAAAGGCAATAAAACAATATCTTTTATCTCCCAAATTTTCATGAATTTTATCCATTATTTCGTAATCGTATTTGTTTAATTTTTTTTATTCTGAAACAGACGACAAGTTTTTTCTGAGCTGGTACGTAGACTTCCGCGATCATGGTCCATACTTTCTGCTTTTGGGCTTCCGGGCTGGAACCGCGTCACTGGTATAACTGCCGACGTTTCGTACCCACTCGTATGGGTCATCTTCAGGGCTCAACTACTGTTACTGTCTGTCGCACTGAAACTGACAAACAGTTTCATTGCTACTGTTTGTCGCACTGAAACTGAAAAACAGTTTAAGTGCGACAGACAGTAGCAGTAGTTGAGCCCTGAAGATGACCCATACGAGTGGATACGAAACGTCGGCAGTTTTACCAGTGACGCGGTTCCAGCCCAGAAGCCCAAAAGCAGAAATTTTTTTGTGCTTTATAAGCTTTTGTAAGAATTTGTAATAAACTCATAAGTTTATAAGCATCCACAGTTTTTATCTAGTTTTTGCAATATTATAATTTGATACGCTAAATTAGAATTAAATTTTCAAATTTAAATATACATTTTCTTTACTTTTAGAAATGAAAAATAATTACAGAGTAAAATGTTTTTGTTTCGATATATAATTATCCTATATAACCATATAAATCGATTAATTCTCAAATTAAATGTTAACTATTTATCGTATAATAAATAAAACTAAACACTGTAATTTACATTAGTAGTCTCATACTACTACTCAAATCAATTTAGTGTACTTATAAAAAGCTGTCCAATTATTATAATATTACAGAGAATATGTAATGACGAAGAATAGGGCTATACAGAAAGGAAGGACAAGTTCAGGGAAGTTATTTATTATACTGTATAAGGATGGGTAGGAGAAAGATTTAATTAAAGACACTTTTATTGAAATGAAGACATTAACCTTTCTCTTGCCATCTTGCTTGTATAATGGATTTCAATGAAAAATTATAGAACTATATAGATGTATGTTTTTCGGAAGTTTTTAATTTGATTATAATAAATCTAATATATATTATATACAGTTTATTGCATCCTCATTGCAGATAACTATTTGTTTATATAATATAATGGTTTGCCAATTATTAATTATTTGGCAAGAGATTTTGCATATTACTAGAAACAATAAAAATATCAAACTTTTAGTCAATTCGACCTTTTTGAAACAGTCTAAAATATTTCATTACAGAAATTTTATTACAATAATTCTTATAAAAAAAATTGAAGTGAATAATGTATATGATCTCCATGAACATCTGAAAACGTTTAGCATTTTAATAGCATGATCGGATTAGCACGTCAAACATTTCTAGTGGAATCTTATTCCATTCTTACCTGACAGCAATTCGTAATGTCTGAAGCATTTCTTGGTGGTATATTTCGTGCAGCAATACGTCTTTCTACGAGCGTGAATAGACTAACTAAGTCTCACTGCTGCTGCATATCCAGATTCTTCTGAACAGTGAGACCTTCGTTTTCTGTGAAATAAACGTAAGTATGCTAACCAGTATTTTATCCGATCCATTCCTTTACGCCTCCATTCGTTATGACCCGAATTTATGTTCTCATTTGCCCACATTAATGACGCACTGGAGCAAGGCTCTTAATGAGATGCCGTTTATGTGAATTTTTCTAAAGCATTTGACCGTGTCAAATCATAAATTCATAAAAATCATATCATAAATTTTGCGTCCCAAACATGTAGTTTACGGGATTGAGGGTAACTTAATTACCTGGATTTATATCTCTTATAAAACTAAAATTGTCAAGGTATCATTGATAGCAGGCTTCACTTAGCACCAATATCTTTCCACTTTTTATAAATGACTAGGACAAAAACTTTGTGTTTTATATTTCTGGCAGATGTAGATGATTTAGAAATATTTAAATTGGTTCTTATCATGACCATTATGAGCCCTTCAGGAAGATATTTATTTAATTACGAAATATGGTCCTTTTCAAGAAAAAATTAGAAGCTGAAGAATAGTATTTTGAAGAGAGTCGTCCATATTATCGACTTAGGTATCATTTTCTACTTTAGTCTATTGTTTAATTTACATATTATATTACATCTACTATTCTTATTGATAACACCATGATCTATACTCAAATATTTTTGGGTGATTTGGTGTTCTTATTATGAAATTCATATAAAATGAAAAGCAAATTTAGTGTAAAAAGGTTAATTTAATTTTTTTAATTAAATCTTAATAATTACGCAGAAAGACTACAACTAATGAATATTAAATCGCTAGAGAAAAAATTTGAAGTATTTATCAAAACTTTTCAACTTTTTACGTGAATTGCTTAGGTCTTCTTTCTTTACTGTTGTTTCGTGTTCCTTCGCTTCATACTCGTTTACATGACACGTTTCATATTCGCTTTCACCAAACTAAATATGGTAAACGTCATCCCAGGGATCAGGTGTTATTAAAACTGAACTTTTATCTGGGACTGAGCAATATTTCGCTCTATTATATCTTTCTTAAAAGCCCTATGTTTTGCGTTTCTCTTAATTTAGTACGTGTTTGTATCTAGATGTTACATATGAATCTGTATAAATTTCTGTTTAATTTTAGTCAGTATTATTTATAATTGTTATTTACTATAATTCTAACCTACAAGTGAATAAATATATTGCGTACACTATTCTTAAATATACATGCATTATAACTTCTAATGCTAGCTATATTTGATATACTGTTCAAACAAGTTTAAGTCCAGAATTACATGCGCTAATAGTTACAAAGGGTACTGGGAAAGTTTTGCAATACAGCTTTGTTTATTTAATTTTTTCAAAGTAACTTCCTCTACACTCAATACACCTCTCTATCCTTCGAAACCAATCTTTAAACCAGTTCTGAGAAGTTTCACTAGGGAGTAAAGCACACTCGTTGTCTCAAGCCCGCAAAAGGTTCTCATCACTGGAAAACCGCCTCACTTTTAGCTTTATTTTCACATGCGGGAACAGTGCAATGTCGCAGGGGGCAAGATCTAGACTGTAGGGAGGGTGTTCGAGAAGTTTCAATCCTGTCGTGGTCAAATATTCGGTGCAGGCGTGAGCTGGAGTATTATCGTGATGGAAGAACCAGGTGTCCATTCTTGACTTTGGCCGCAGGTTCTTCATAGATCCAATGACTTTAGGCAGGCACAGTTCAGAATACCACTTAGCTGTGACTGTCTTCTGTGCTATCAGTTTCCTCTTTACAGATCAGGATTTTCTGACAACTACGGGTGTGTCCTCATCATCAAAGACCCAAACTTTGTTTTGAGCTTTGGTCGGCACATCGTAATAGTACAGCCAAGTCTCGTCACCTGTCGCGATGTTATTAAACTTATTAAACTTTTTTAGCATCTCCCGGCACCAAGCCACACGTCGTATAATCTGCTCTTCAGTCACTCGATGCGGCACCCAGAGAGAACAAAGTTTCTTCACGTTTAAATGATCATGCAGAATCGAACGAATTGGTGGTGCATTTAGGCCTAAAGTACCCTCTGTCTGTTTGTAGGTCACTCGCCTGTCCTCGCCAAGCATTTTCCTCACAGTAGTAACATTTTCCTCCGCAACTGACGTTCGTGGCCTTTCCGGCCTCTCCATCCTCCACAGTTAAATTTCCACTTTGGAATTCCCTATACCATCTGAATATCGTTGTGCGATGTGGACAAACATCACCTAGTGCAAGAGTCATCTCTTCGAAGCACTGGTCTATGTTTAAACCATGCACGAAATTACAATGCAAAACTGCCCTTATCTCATTTCGTGACCACGATGCCATCGCAAGCACTTTACAGTCATATTGCAAATCTTTCCTAGTACCCTTTATATTTACAAAGTACGCGAAGACAACTTTCCAGCATGAGCATAGGTTTTTGCATACAAATGCTGGAATAGACCTTCGCGTACGTAATTTTTTTGTAACGAGCTACATTTTATTAATAAATTTATAGGTACTACTTTTTGGCGAAATAATATTAAAGGTTAATAGGAACACATTCAAAATTCCTAAATCAAATGATAATTATTCAAATATTCAGTTATGTTATAGTATAATAACATATCAATTTTGATTTTATAAATAGTTTACAGTAATTTAGTACTTAAAGTATTAGTAAATTTAATTTAGTCAACTTGAGTTGAAGAAAATTTGCAATTACTGAAAGTGATGATTTCATTGCTCATTAAACATAAAAATTTAAAAATACTAGTTAAACAGAATGAGAAACTTTTTTTTAACTTACCATAATGGCAAATGCGGAAGTCTGTTAATAGGATTAAACACACTAAGCAAAATACCGTTGAAAATTGGCAAATTCTTGAAACTGAATACTTCATTATAGCATACCAGTCATTATTTTTTAAGAAATTCAGATATGTACATTATTGACAAATCATAATGGAGATTGGTTACTGGCTAAGCAGTTTGGAGGGATATATAGGAGATTCTCTACAATAACGTAAACATGGTCGATGACATTATACCATCAACAAATAAACAATCCTAAGACATTTCTACTTCTTCTACTTCTGTTCATTTTATTGTAGGAGGAAATAAAATTTCAAGTATATCTTTTACACAATGCAACCAATGTACTATTAATATTAACATGTCACAATGTTTTTTCTAAAACTCAATAAAATAAATATAAATTTATTGCATTTATCTGTTTTGTTAGTTCTTAAAAATTCGTAAATTTGTCTGCAATTTCAAAATATTTTTCGTTTTGAGATCCAAATACTTGAATTTGCACAGTAAGTATAATATATTTTGACAATAGTAGATTTGCATTAAATTCATTAATTTCTGATTATAATTTCAATAAGAAGTTATTTTAGTATTATTGTTTATTGTGTATTATCTGTAATATCTATGATACATTGAATTAGGAGTTGTGAATACAGATAATAGATGGAGCTACTGTCTTTTGTAATCGTTTTTAATAAACATCCCGGAATTTACGAGTTTTAATTAATGAGATTTAATTCAAACTAAGGTTTTAGTAATTGCACTTTTTTACTATAATAATGATTTATTGTTTTTACGTAATTTTTATATCCTGCATTAGTGCAGGAAGTTTAACTTCGCGCACACTTTCGGTAAATGGGAAATGGCATTTTGAAGTTATCGAGGATGAAAAGAATTATTTAGGAAACCGCAGATTTTTTGTTAAATTTACGGTTTATCCATTACATTTAACAAAACTCTGGAATATGTTAAGACGGCTATAATTAATGCAGTAAGATATATTTTGGACAAACAAAAAGACTTGTTAATATATGCTTTAAAGGACGTTTAGAACACTTTAGACGCGATAAGCCTGAGAAGTCAAATATTCAATACACCTTGAATATAAAACTAATCTTTTAAATCATTCCAAAGACAGATATGCAAGTCATCGTTTATCTTGCTACTTTAAATATTCTCTATCCGTTGAGTGATTAAACTAATGACGTTTGCAAGTGACAACCTGTATTATTTAATGCATATTTATCTAGTAGTTTAGTTTATATTTATATTAATTTAGTTAAGTGACAATATCTTGTAATAATTATTTGTGAGGTATTGAATACAAAAGTACATAATGCTTAAGGAATATCTACTGTTCCAAAAATGACACAAAATCTTCTCTATAGAATCAAAACTCCTTGTAAAAAGTTTTACGTAATATAACTCATGATTACTCGGTACGTATAAAAGCCACTAACAGAAAATAACCGTTCCTGCACTGTTGTAAATATATAAGGATATAAATGTACATACATACATCTTTGCATAAAAGAATACAAAATGACTTATTTATTTGTCGAATTTGCCAAATATTTCATTTACTGCTTCAACTCGACCAGTAACTTTTCCGCCATATTATTACCGTCGTGTAGTTAACCAGGCATTTTTATAGAACTTGTAAAAGTAGGAGACTAAATACGATATCCTTCGAGAAGATCTTCTGCAGGATACATGTAAGTTCGATCAATTTTTCTTCTATTGGGTTGATAATTAATAATAATTGTTTCTTATTCAAGTATAGACTCCATAATTGATTCTAAGTAAGCTTAAAATGTCAAATGGGTCTAACAACCGAGCATATAACAGAATATTCCTTGAATTACTCCCATTATAATGTGATCGAACTAAAATTAATTGCTTTTAAAAATAGGTTTCAGTTTCAATTATATGTTCATGTAGAATGTACATATGCAAAAGCTGTAATTATATCAATACATTTAGTCTTCATTCCTTACAGATATACATGTAATATAAATCAATTTTGATGACACAAACAGTGTCCCAATCACTCTTATAAGAATAGTTTCACGTCTTCATTCAACTCTACGATATTTTTTTACAGTCGAGAAGAGTGGGTTTTTGAAAATCAAATGTATTTACAATCATTGCAAAGGCTGTAATATTCAATATACATCCTAATTACGTTTAGTTTACAAGGTATTTTACAATTTTATTTAACATTTGCATTTCCAGTGATAATTTTAAAAGGTCATTCATGCGAAAACTGGAAAACGTGTATATAATTTTTTTATACTTCTCCTTATAATGATTTGCAAAATGATTATAATAATTATTATAGCAGTCGGATACAGATTATTTTTATGAACGTGTAACTCAGGTTCTACTTTAATAATCGTTTGATAAAAAGTATATGTGTAATTTGATGCGCATTATGATATATTGAATTGAACACACGCTTTATACACTACCCAATATATGTATATCCATCCATTGGAAATCAAGGAAGGATACATATCATGTAAGATGTTTGTTGTCGATTTATTATCACTTGGGGTATCTGTGCGTGCGTATGTAGCATGTTGCAATCGATAATGACTAAAAAAGTACAGAACCAAAAGCTGTAACAAAATTATATAAATAAATATAATTAATATTAAAATTAACTAAATGATGAAATGAAAAAACTTTACAAAACTCCAAAAAATTTGTTTAATTATTTCGAACTTAATTAAATTTTTTAAAAACGTATATTACTATGTATGTACATAGATACATAAAAGAAATCTCTTGAATCACCTTTGTACATATTTTAGTTATTGGCATGTTGGAACGATTTATGCGCTCCAACGTTTCGCCAGTTTGTGTTTACGTAATTTTTTATGTGCACCATAATGTATAGTGCGAAAGACATATATTTGCCCGATAAACTCATTAAAGAAAATACTCGTCTCGGTCAAAACGAACTCCCAAAAACTGGAATTACGTAAATTCTTCTAAAGATGGAAACAGACCAAACAAAATTCAAATAATATTTCATCAGTAACAATTTCACATCATGAGTCAGAACTTTATATTTTGTACATTTAAGTTTATTTTTGCATTTAAGTTTATTAATAGTAATAAAAGAAAATAACTTTTACGTTTATAAAAATTCAAAATCTTGGTATTGCTTGCTTATACCAATACTTTATTTCCAGCATTGAAAAGGAATGTGAATATGAAAAAAATAATTTCGATACTACTAATCACTAAGGTTGATATATAACCCCTTTCCACATTAACTTTCGTAATTCTGTATACACATTTCGACAACTAAGTTGGCATCATCAGCAGATAATTGCAAAGTGTCGCACCTTGTAAACCACGGCGAAAAATACCTGTACGAAAACAAACTTCGTACGCGATCTGTACCGTTGAGAACCAAAATGTACACTGTGACACAGTGTACATCTGCATCTAGAGAAATAATAAAGAGCACCAAAGCAGTTTATATATTATATTTTTGTATTGATACTGATTAATTATCAGTGACTATAACCTGTAATTCAGAAATTAACATTAACACGTAGTATAAGAAAACATTTTTAAAATGTTTGCGATATAATTTTTTACAAAGACCTTTCCTTATTCCCCAATAGAAACATGATGATATATCTTGGCCCACTATAGACGCTTTTTCTTAATCGTTTCGCGTAAACGCTTTCTTTTTTTGTATGCCGGCGACATTTTGGACAAGCATCGTATAATCGAGTACACCAGGTCCGGTCTGATGCCCTTATAATAAAGGAAACACTTTGCAATAATAATAAATGCAATAAATTTTCTATCCTCCCTTTCAGTGGTTTTGCATGATCGGTGAAAATATTGTCGACCGCTTGATGTTGAGGGCGAATTTTCTTTGATAAGTGTTGCTATTCTTGTCACTGTTGGGTGTAAAACTTCTTTAGGAATTTCGCTTTGATAATGCGAACCAGTCCCTAATAAAGTTTCTATTCTAATTTTTCTACTGTTTGTAATATCTTTCGTTTTATTCATAACATGTAAATCCGTTACAAAACAAAATAGAGCACCACTAAGCTAACTATAAGACACTAAACTAAAAACAGTAAATAGATTAATACAAGCATACCCTTTGAGATCTAACAATTCTGAATACATTTTACTTATATAAACGCATTATATTACTCCTTCACCTTCCTAGAATATAGCGAGTGCAAGCAAAAATTATTAGTTTGGCAAGGGATTAGCGACCCTGGAGCTTAATACTGTGAATGAAATAAATAAATATATGTATATTGTAGACTAACAGTCTGTGCATTTCAAAAAATATGTACATTTATCTTTCCGGGAGAGTAATAATATGAATTTAAAATATATTATTCATCATAACTAGGACCTGGACTAATTTAATTACCAGATACTGTTTGTTCACACGTAATGCATTTCTTCTCCCTATGTTCATAGCATGGTGACAAAGTATATACCAATCGTCCATGATTATATTTGTAAAATACTTGCCTTGCTAGTTGCTCTCCGTCGTCTAACTTGAATAAATTCATAAGAACACAATGTTTTATTAATCTTAGTACTGTGTGTCCTTTCTTTGCAAAAATAGCATGAATAGTATATGGGTTATAAACTAGTTTCTTCTATTTAAATTAAAAACTATTTTTCTTGTTTAGGCATTGCATCAATTCAAAATAACCCAAGAGCTGCCGTTTAGCCATTTGTTTTGTTGTGCTATCAAAACAAATGGCTAAACGGCAACTGACAGACGCATGCAAAGTATGTACATACATAGCTGTCCCTCTTAGTTTCGTCGTTGTCTTTATTTTATTGTTCAAAATCGTTTTTGCGCTGATGTGTTCCAATTTCAATAGTATTATATATTCTTTTGAATTAATCTCGCTACATTTAACAATTTGTCGTTTTTTATATCAACTTAAAACATTCGCGTATGTGACAATGTAATTTAACTTCAATTATAAATATCATTCTAACTTAAGCTTTCCTATTGTTTTTCCATTAAATATTTTGGTCGTGAGTTACATATTGTTCTATTTTAGAATATTTTTTTCAAAAATTCATTACAGCAGTAGAGTATGTTTTTGTCGAGAACTTAGGAAGAATATTTATTTCATTAAAAAATAAATGTTTAAAAAATTTCTGAGTAGTGACTGGGATTTAACAGTTGAATTGAAGTAATGTCACGCTGGATTACGTTCTCCACCAGGCGGCAGTAGTATCTCGGTGGGGTTCGACAGCTACCACAATACTCATCACGATTGACACGCAACATTTACCGTCCTCGTCTATTCACCAAGTGATATATTCACTAAAAAAGATAAACGGATGAGATTTATACTGAAATAAAAATAAATCACACAATTGTAAGTATATTTGATTGGAAATTAAAGCACAAGTTGAACAATCTGAGATTCCAAGGCCATGCTGTATTGCTTTACTGCCGTACAAACTGAAAGAAATAAACTGCAGTCTATAAATATGGTATTTCAATATATACACATACTTATTTAATTGACCGGCCACTGTTTTTACAGAAGAGAATCGATACGCAACGACTTGAATTATTGTCTTCAATAAAATTTAATGTACTCGTTTTAATTTACGTTCGAGCATTTTTATTGGAATATTTGAAATTTTTAAAATCGAACATTTCAAACGAATGCAATTATATTTTAATATTTGTCTGCTTTACAGACCATAATGAGAATCGAGTCCATAAAACAATATTAATCACTGAATCTATGAATGAATGTAGATAGGCACTTAATTAGATCTGAAAATTGGTATGGAATATGAAGTTTCAGCACGGCGAAATAATAAAAGTACTCACGAATTGCACGAAATAAAGTATTTCACAACGACTTTTTGCAAAATTATACAACTTTTTTGTTCGTTTTTTTGTTTCGACATATTGCAGCAGAGCATTAATCTTTATTACCTGCCTTAATGGAGAGACTATAAATTTGCAGTTGCGGCGCTTATTACAATGCTCTGTCTCCACTTTAATCAGGTTTTTCAATGTAAACTGAAATACTAACTAGAATTTTTATTGTTAAATGAACTAAGAAAATAAACGGACAATAAGATACATACATATATGAATAATATATATTCAAGGACACATATGTATGTATGGATATACTCAGATATATATACAAATACTTATTAAATGAAGCTAAGGAAAACATTATCGTTAAATGATATGTGTTGGTTCCAATTACAACAAACCCGAATAATGTCGTAATTATTACATTTAGTCAGCAATAATTTTAAAAAATTGAAAATTTCAACTGTAGTGTACGGGGTGTGCAATAACATCTACCTCAATTGGCTATTTTAATAATAATAATCTTTAATACCCAACAATGCAATTACAGGACATATTACTAAAATTAAGAATAACAAGTGCAGTTAACTTAATACGAAAAAAAGCACCCAGCCAAACAAAACGGTCTCTGTTAATTAATGCTGTATTAGAAAGGAATTCAAGTATAATTCATTGGCACTTCTACACATACAAAGGATACTAGGAAAGTTTTACAATATGATGCAACAATGAATCGTAGGAAGCTGCTTGTTGCTGCATATTGATACGTGTTCATACGTGCATAGTAGCCGCCGCGCCATATCGATGGGCTCAGTTATTCATTAGCAGTGAGACTGTAAAGTGCTTGCGATGGCATCGTAGTTACGAAGTGAGATAAGGGCAGTTTTGCGTTATCATTTCGTGCGTGGTTTGAACATAGACCAGTGTTTCGAAGAAATGACTCTTGCACTAGGTGATATTTGTCCACATTGCACAACGATATTCAGGTAGTATAGAGAATTCCATAGGGAAAATTTAACTGCGGAGGATACTGAGAGGCCGGGGAGGCCACGAATGTCGGTTACGGAGGAAAACGTTACTACTGTGAGGAAAATGTTTGGCGTGGACAGGCGAGTGACCTACCAACAGATAGAGGATACTTCGGGCCTAAATGCACCAGCAATTCGTTCGATTCTGCATGATCATTTGCACGTGAAGAAGCTTTGTTCTCTCTGGGTGCCGCATCGACTGACGGAGATGCTAAAAAAGTTTAATAAGGGACAATCTCGGTATGTGAACAACATCGTGACAGGTGACGAGACTTGGCTGTACTATTACGATGTGCCGACCAAAGCTCAAAACTAAGTTTGGGTCTTTGATCATGAGGACACACCCGCAGTTGTCAGAAAATCCCGATCTGTAAAGAAGAAAATGATATCTGTATTTATCAAATCAAGTGGAATTGTGGAACGCGTCGTTTTGGACACACATAAGACAGTCACAGCTAAGTCTTGTACTGAACAGTGCCTGCCTAAAGTCGTTGGATCTATGAAGAACCTGCGGCCAAAGTCAAGAATGGACACCTGGTTCCTCCATCACGATAATGCTCCAGCTCACCTCACCAAAGCCTGCACCGAATAATTGACCACGACAGGATTGAAACGTCTCGAACACCGTCCTTACAGTTCAGATCTTGCTCACTGCGACTTTACACTGTTTCCGCATGTGAAAATGAAGCTAAAAGGGAGACGGTTTTCCAGTGATGAGGACCTTCTGCGGGCTCGGGACAACTAGTGTGCTTTACTCCCTAGTGAAACTTGGCAGAATTGGTTTAAAGATTTGTTTCGGAGGATGGAGAGGTGTATTGAGTGTAGAGGAAATTACTGTGAAAAAATTAAATAAACAAAGCTGTATTGCAAAACTTTCCTAGTACCAGTGGAGCCTTGTAAAAAAAACATTGATTCTTGGCCTAGATATTGAAAAAGTTTCCGACGATCTAGTATCAAACCTAAATACGAGGAAATCAATTTGAGACAGTAGCTCAGTAGAATCAGTAAAATTCTTAAATAATTTAAAAAGAAAACCACCACTAGCTTTCTCTCTGCGTATTCAAAAGGGATTCGAAGTTACGTCTAACAAGTAGACCTTCACATGCCGTACCAAAGGCAGGATAATGTCTGTCAATCCTACAAGATAAATATTTCATAAATCTTTTCTGAACACCTTCCAGGAATAACTGCTGGTAATGATAATGCGGGTACCACACTACTGAAGCGTATTCCATTTTGGACCGGACAAGAGAACAGAAGAATCTTCAAAGTGTGCAGGTTATTAAAACCCTTGCAGGACCGAATAAGGAACCCTAGACTTCTGTAAGCTGATGTAGTCATGTCACTTATATGCTTAGAAAAGCTAAGGTGCGAGTTGAACAAAATTCCGAGGTCTTTAAAGTTGTATACTCTAAGTGTAGTAGATAGACGAACATTATAATCATAGTGAACAGCACATTCGTTGATGTTTAGCTGAACTAATTTTATATAAATACTTAGTTTGACTCTACTGCTTACTTTGAATGTTTCTGACCATAACCTAACGTTCGTTTGACGCATAAATATGAAAGTGTCCTCCAATGTAACTATTAACTATACACACAGATCGAATGATTCAAGGTGTACAGAATATAGAAACGCGGGAAAACCGAAAACTATACTTGTTCATGGAGAGGACAGAAAGTAATATTAAAATTTTATCTGAAGAATATTTCCGACTCACTTAGATAAATCGTCGCTCAATATGTCGTGAAAAAAATTGCAAGAAAAGCAGTACCGTATTAAATAAATTGTTCGAATAAATTTAAAATAAAGTACATCAAGGCATATAGGAACGGCCAATTTTTTTTTAATTACTATAGTATTTAAGACTTTAATATCTTATTTTAAAAGCATATATAAATACAGGTAATATATTTCAGTATATTGAAAAAAAATCGAAGACAAGTGAAAGCAATTAGTAGGTATTAATAGCAGAATTAATAGATAGATATACTTACATAAAGCATTAATTCTTTAGGGACAGAAAGTATTTTAGTATGAGAGTGAAGCTATTAACAAGTCTCTGTAAGCTCAACAAACAATGAATAATATGAGGATTACAGAAGAAAGTACGTGTAGATTCTGCCAAGTAGAAGAAGAAACCGCGTTCCGAGTACTATGGCATTACGATGGTTTGACAAGAAGATAGTTTCCACAAATAGTACTTAATTATACTAAAGTGGAACTCTATATACAAGAACCAGTCATGAAACTGTTAGGCATAATTAAAAGAGTGATGCCAAAGAATATACTCTAACGAGATAGGAGGACCACAATATATCTAGAAATGTTGTAGTGGAATAGGTTCTATAGCTACCTCAAGCAATTTGTTTACAAATTCAGAAATATTTTTCCCGTGTTGCTTACGAAAGTGATGTTACTTAGAAATATCCCGAGAGCAATAGCTCAAAATATAACAAGAATAACGTAAGTTGAGTATATAAACAGAGATAAATATTAAAATAGGTGAAAGCAACCGAAGGGTATTTGTAGTGATTATATCACAATTTGTATAAATATTAAAATGAAAATTTTTATTTAAGTAATTTACAAAAGATAGCTTAAAAATTGAAAAGCATTTAAGAAATATATTGTTTCTTCAATTTATGGTTTATATGTAGTTGAAGAAATTTGTTTCTGAGATGTGAGATGATAATAGAAGATAAGATTCGTTATTGGCAACTAAACAATTGTTAGATATCTTCATATTTAAAGTATATACGAATTCGTTTATTTTTCGTTGTATTTATTTTGTTTCAAATTCAACGAAAACTAACACTTCAATTATTTTGAAAAATCGTTCATGAATTTCTGTTTCAAATAGGTTGTTTTATGTATTTTTATGACTTTTGTAATGATATATGATTATAGGGTGTTATTTTTCTGTAGAAACGAAACAAGGCAGCTTAGCATAGGAGCTGAGAATATTGTATTCACGTTGAATTTATACATGTGTATCTTCAGCTGATATGTTTTTTCCGGATTAAAAGAAGGATATATATTTAAAAAGCTTTACACATAGTTTGTATCAGGATAATAGATTTACTGAATATTAATATAAAATGTTATTCGAATGCTATTAATATTATTTAAAGAATTTAATCTACAAATAATAAACAAGTAACACTGTAAAATATATATTAAGATTTTATTTTTTACTCTTATGATCTCCTATGATAGTGTATGATAGGCGAATTCATACACGTTGAATTTATACATGTGTATCTTCAGCTGATATGTTTTTTCCGGATTAAAAGAAGGATATATATTTAAAAAGCTTTACACATAGTTTGTATCAGGATAATAGATTTAGAATATTAATATAAAATGTTATTCGAATGCTATTAATATTATTTAAAGAATTTACGTCACTGTAAAATATATATTAAGATTTTATTTTTTACCATGAACTGTCCCAACAAGCGGCAAGAAACACCAGGTGCAGTACCAAAGGAACCAATGACCCTGAAAACATCAGAAAGAATATATATATATATATATATATATATATATATATATATATATATGTTCGAACGAAGGTCCTCGCGATTGTAAGTATGAGCAATATTATATCCTCGAGTTGTTGAATCAAAATCGTGGAAAGCCCGAAAATCTAATGTTACTCATATATATATATATATATATATATATATATATATATATATATATATATTCATTAATATATTATATATAATATATGCAGAGCAAGGTAAATACATTTAGTTCGTAAAGCATAACAGGAACTTTCTATATTCGATTACACATAACCCTAGGAAACTTCTCCCACACGTACATATAAGGACGTTCCGAAACGATTTCATCTGTTTCATATACAATATTCGGATAACTCTTTTGATGGCGACCATGCATAGTCCTTAAGAAGGATTCTATTTCTCTCTTAAACAATTTGAAATTCTTAACTAGATTGCTTACAACAATATTCTTCACATAAAATTAGAGTAGGTTTGCAAACTGACAAAGTTGCATCTGCAAAAATTATAATTCTTAGAATAGTTCATTTGCACAATATAATTGATAATCCAAATGATATACAGAAGTATATTAGAAATAGTTCTTCCTATTAAGCTAAACTCTCGAAATATGGACGTTTACAGCATATAAATTATGTGGAGCACATGATTTAATCTGTTTGATTTGATTGGTCTGCAGAGAATTATGAAAAGTTTGTTCGCAGACAGATTTCGAATGGTAAAAACATGTTAGAATACACATATTGTAGAATCACTTGTATGGACAATAAAAAGTATTTATAAAATGTATTCATCCTTCAAGGATAATCGTTTTAAATTTTCTTAATAACGCAGCATGCAATATACACATATAAGTACATAATATTTTGCAACTGTAATTGTATATATACTATCATTTGTTGTATAATCATTATGGTTTTTTCTTGAATATTGCGGTTATAATAAATGAAATACAAATTAACATATGTGTCGGTATACATATACAATTACAAAACTATATTATACTCTGATCGAGCGGTGTAAAATTAATTCATGTACCTACACATAAAAGTAAACAAATTTGAATAAAATTTAAGGAATTAATAGACTGCAAAACTTAGTAACGAACATGCAAACGATGTAACCTTTTGCAATAAGGTTTATATGTGTTCAAAACTTTATCTGATTCGTATAAATACGCTTCATACATACGCGGAGAAAAGGACCACCGCGGACATAAAAGCCACCGTAAAGCAATAAATTGCAAAACCCGGGTCTCTGTCATATGTCATTTATGTTGTTATTTTTGATCCTTTAATGAATAATTAATACTGAAATTAAAATTCGTTACATAACAGTACATCTTATTGTTATCTATTTAATTGTCAAGCCTACACTTCGTTTTAAAATACGTTTAATTGAGTAAACACCTAGGTCTATTTCGTTAGAAATGTTGCGTATATGTACACGTATGTATATAAAGAATTCGTTATTTAATTTGTTGTATGTATTTCTACGGATGTTTATTTCGTTCTAGTTTCATTATTTTTTGATAAATTTATTTGCCGCTAATATTATAGTACTCTCAGCGAATATGACAACCTGCTATGATTGCCATAAAATCTAAATATTTTGCCCTTATTTGTAATAATCTTTTAATGATGCGTGATTTAGTTTTTCTCTAATTTTCACAATAACAAGGCTATTACAGCATCGAAAACATCATCTGTAGTTTCTAAACACACTACTTTATTCGAGCGCGATTCGTTTTTTCAAGAGTTGTCATTTGAAATTTCATATCTACTCCAAATGTCAAAAAATGTGAAGTCAAACAAATTCAAATGTAGTCAACTAAACATCGAATAATTATAAGTGATTTAATAGAATAATTTGGAGGAGTAAATCCGATATGTACAGTCGACTTCGTGAGAAATTATGTTTATAAAAATATTTCTAGGGACAGTGTAAAGGAGATCGAGAAATTAAAAATAAGATCTACTACAGCAAAAGCTTTTAAGATTGATTTAGAAAATAGGTATGAGGAAGAATTTCATTAAAGCATCGGCATGGCCTATAAATATAAAAATTCAAAAATATTCTTTTTAGTAGAAAGACTGAGAAAACAAAATTTGAAGTAGACAGCAATATTTTAAATGTATTCTATTGTAATGTACAGTGTATAACAAGCTGTCTAAATGAATTACTTGTTTCGAATGAAGATCTCAATTAGTGTGACATTCTCTGTATTACTGGGGTTGAGAATACTGCATGGTGGAGTTGCAGTTTATTGCAGAAATAACGTGAGTGCTAATCCAAACTCAATGTTAAATTTAATCAGTGAACCGCGTGCTTTCGAATGTGCAGGTATGGAAGTGTTAGATTTTCAGGAAATTGTAGA
This sequence comes from Dermolepida albohirtum, assembly GCA_031893035.1. Classification (NCBI taxonomy): domain Eukaryota; kingdom Metazoa; phylum Arthropoda; class Insecta; order Coleoptera; family Scarabaeidae; genus Dermolepida; species Dermolepida albohirtum. The sequence goes on along the minus strand of JAVIWB010000550.1, from coordinate 51,624 downwards.
TGTTTTCTGTGTGTATCCATCTCCCACGACTAGCGTGGATGATTTTATGTCTAAACTCGAAACTGAATTTGAACATTTATCATCAAACCGCAAATTTGTAGCGGTGGGAGATTTTAGCTTTAGCTTCAAACATCTTTTAATCTCTTATAATTTGACTCTAGTAATCAAAGACTATTTGAAAATAACTCATAAAACTAAATCATGTCTTGATTTATTTTATAACAAATTGCTCTCTAGACGTCAATTCAAAAGTAATTAATATAATATTTTCAGAACATACTGCTCAGTTGTCTGGCGTTGATATGGTGCTGAAGTCCCATATGCGCATATTTTCTAGTGATTAGATCGTGAATTTCTGTAGAGATTTGAGTACGAAAAGCTTTCCAGGAGTATATAGCAAAATAGATGTCAATAACAAGTATGACTATTTTATTGATTCCTTTCTCTGGTATATTCATATACATTTTCCTTTATAAAATAAATAATACAAAACAAGTACATACTACATTCTCCCGAAACAGATGCTTGTAAAAAGAATACAGCTATTTTGCAGGTAGTTTTCGAAAGGTATCCTGACTTTAAGTTAGCCTTTATTGAATCCAGGAAAGAATATAACAATTTGTTGAAAATCTGATAATGTTGCTAAACTGCTTGGTCTATGATACGTAATATTGTAAATACGAACGTAAAAAATAACCCACTTACAATTCATACTACAGAGCGAGCAAATGAACTTAAATATTATTTTATATATTCTACTTACAAACTGTCTAAAAGTCCGATCCAAAAAATCTTTACTCTATTTGTGATATTCCTTCAAGTATCTAAACTATGTTATTCTTTGAGAACATTTCAGTATTTGAACTACGATCTACTACCGAAAGAATCAAAATCAAAAATAACGCTGGGATTGATGATGTGCCAATATTCATAATAAAAATATGCAAAGAAATAATATTGAAACCATTATATGATATCATAAATACGTCTTTCGCCAGTGGAATATTCCCTGAATAACTTAAGTACTCAATAGTAAAATCTATTTAGAAGAAAGAGGACCCTGAATTATTTAAAAATTACAGCCTCGCTTCTTTACTATGAAACTCATAGAGACAACTCCCGATATCAATATTAATGAATCAATAATATTTTTTTCTTTGGTATTACTTTTTTTGAAAATTTATAATTAATAATTTTTATTTTATCTTTATCTTTTGTTAATAAACGATTGTTTTTTCTTTTAAATGCTCTTTATATCAGTAAAAATATACTAAATGGCTTAACTGTTCACAAAACTCGCACTGTCTAAATCTCTTAATTGAAAATTTTAGGCATGTTTTTCTTAAAAATTATTAGTGGTCTGTTTTTCGTTCCGGTTAGTGTATTTACGCTAATAGTATTTTTAAAATTAATTACAAAATAACATTTATTTCTAATTATAATACCTATAATTTTCTATAAATAATTCAATCAAAGCACAAATTTAGTAAATATACGAAACAATATGCTTTTGCTGTAATTTACTCAGGCTTTTTTGAGAGAAAGAGTATGTTTGTGAAAAATTCCAAGAAATTATTCATTGTCCTATTTTTTGTAATCAATTTTATTAAGTGATATTTCCAAGTATACAATTTGAAAATATTTAAATTGTTTTAATGACAATACTTGAGAGCCCCAATACATTCTTTACAATTCCTATTGATTAAAATATGTATAATTCTGAATAACTAATAACACATATTAAAATCCATCTATAGGCAGATGCAAATGTATAATTACAATACCGTTGGCGAAATTAAGACATATTGATTTTCTCACAATGACAATGTGCCTTTATTCAAAGAAATCATCTATTGTCTTATAAATGTTAGGATGCTTCACGTCACTTGCTAACTGTGAATATTGGTGTTAAATACATTGCCTGAAAGGTCGGAAAACCGTTACCTAATGTAAAAAGTATTTTAAATGTATATATAGCTTCTACCTTCTAAATGCCTCAATTTTATATTTTACATGTTTTTTAATATGCATTACAAAAATTCGACGTAACGAACATACATAAAATAAAATTTTCAAACCTCTAATATCGATAATGTGAATGCTAATTTACATGTCAAAATAAAATATGTTCTATCAAACTAGTCTATATATTATATCTACTAAAATCTCTTGAAATTAATTATAAAATTTAACCGATAAATTTTAGGCGTAAAATTATTTTACCCACAATAATATTGACAATATATAAATAAAGAAAATAGTTACTTTAAATTTATTATTATTTTTCTATACAAGTGTACGTCTAACATTTTAACTAAAAATCTACTTTAAAAATGAGTTTTTAGTTAAAACGTTTACACAATAATATGCAGTTAATAATTTGATAAATAAAAATGAATTTGGCAGAGTTACGTCCATTTGAAACTGGAAATTTGTTTTTGAATAACCCAATATGTAAAGGGGTATACGAGGATAGTTAGTAGTGAGAATGACACATAGGTGGCGCTCTAATTGGTAAAACAAATGCACTGTAATTTAGGTTGCCTATTTATATGTTTACATTCCGATATTTAGATAAATCGGTTGATTAGTTATTTTTTGACAGTTGATTGAAAAAGAAGCAACACGTCGTTTTGTTAAAATGGAAAAAGCAGAGTATAGTGTGGTGATTAAATACTTCGTAATTAAGGGTATGAAAGCTACCGAAATAAAAGATGAGTTACGGGAAACATTAGGTGAATCTGCTCCATCATCCGCCACAACAAGTAGATGGGTAAATGAATTTAAACGTGGTAGAACAAGCTGTGTTGATGAAGCGCGCTCTGGAGCACCCAAAATCGTGACTTCTAAGGAAATGATTATAAAAATCCATAATATTATTACGTAAGATCGACGACTCAAAGTGAGAGAGATAGCAGACATGGTAAACATTTCAACAGAACGCGTACACCACATTTTAACGAAAGAATTAGGCCTTTCCAAGCTTTCGGCAAGATGGGTGCCGCGATTGCTTACGACCGATCAAAAGTTCACTCGTTTGCGCATTTCTAATGAGTGTTTGGACCTTTATAAGCGGAATCCGTTTGATTTTTGTAGGCGATTTGTTACTTGCGATGAAACTTGGATACACTACAGTACACCCAAACTAAACAACAGTCGAAGCAATGGTTAGAACGTGGTTCTGCACCTCCAAAGAAAGCGAAAACCACTTTATCGGCAAATAAGGTGATGGTTCAATTTTTTGGGATTCGAAGGATATTTTGCTCATTGATTACCTTCAGAAAGGTGCCACAATAAACGTACAATATTATGCAGAACTTCTACAAGAATTAAATGTTGAGATTCGTGCTAAACGGCCAGGAATGGCAAAGAAAAAGATTCTGATTCACCAAAACAACGCTCCCTCGCATAGCAGCACAGTTGGGATGTCCAAAATCCACGAGTTGTATTTCCAATTAGTATCGCATGCGCCTTATTCGCCGGATCTAGCCCTTTCCGACGTCCACCTTTTCCCAAAATTGAAAACGCCACAAGGTGGAAAGAAATGTTCGTCTAACGACGAGCTTATCATCTTCGTAAATGAGTATTTTGCAAGCCTTCCGGAATCGCATTTTAGAGATGGCATAAGGGCATTAAAGCACCGTTGGAATAAATGTATTGCTCTTTTAGGAGAATATATTGAAAAATAAAAATTATTTTGTATTTAAAAAATTCATTTTTCTTTTCCATTCTCACTACTTGTCAAACTACCCTCCTAGATGATTTTATTGCAAGCGAGTGTACTTAAATTCAATTAGATTGTTTTGGACATGCAGTAAATCTATCCTAACATTTTTATTTTAAACTAATCAGTTTTTGCCTATTTACCTATTTATCATGAAAAGTATTAGATTTTGTTTATTTGATAAGAAATTGGCCACTTGATTTCACAGTCCCCTATTTAGTGTAAATTTTACATTTCGTAACTATATATTGCTTCAATTAAAATTTCAAAGATGCAATTAGTCGTACGTATTTTCCGATATCAACAATTTTTTACATAAACTACATGCGTCGAAATGTTTAATATTACAAACATAGCAAAAGGGAAAAGAAAGATCTTGTTAATTTGACAAAAGAGTTTTATGTCCGAAGTATTTGTTTCTCTACATAGTCCCCTTGCAATTATCATACAGTTTATAAGACAAACAAGCAGGGGAATTGGTGTTAGAGGAGAAAAACATTAAGTAATGATACAGAAACAAGAATCCAACTCACCCCTGGCGCAACATTTTATTACGACAGGACATAAGGTAATTTTCGAAAATATAAGGACGCTCGCTAGAAATATGTACTTACAAGCGAGAACCGCAAGAGAAGCTGCAATCATTAAAAAGCGTCTGATTAACCTGAACAAATGAGACGATGTCAGCAACTTTCATCTATTTGGCGTCCACTACTTAGAAACATGAAAAAAAATCGTAAAGACAAACACTAATCTAGACCATACGGACCAAATTCTGAACTACTGGATAGCAAATAGCGACACTAATGGTCCCCACTTTGCCTTCAGAAAGTAGAATATATAAGATGGCGTTCATCAGTGCAACGCAGTCCGCTTAACACTTGCTCCAGAAGAAGATGCCAGTGAGAATATTAAAATGTCGAGCAAATAAAGAGTCTAATCAGAACTAAAGGACTAGTACGCAGAGAAACTCGGAAACCAATATATATATAAGAAAATAATACTATAGATAATTCAATTTTGATCCACAAGTTAGATTCCTTTGATGTTGGTAACGATCGATGTAATTACATTTATTACAACAAATTCAAATCCAACTATTATGTTTCTACATCTGGCGTACCCCAAAGGTCAAAACTCGGACTTTTTTTATTTGTTCTCTTCATAAATGATATTATCACAACTGAATACCGACGATTTGAAAATTTGTAATAAAATAACTACCTCTGGGGACGTTAAGCTTCTATAGGATGCTTTGAATTTTATTTCTATCTAGTGCACTAACAATAATCTCTCTTTAAACATTGACGATATTTTTTCATTTTGTATACAAAGAAATTAAATGGGAATGAATCGGAGTATTACATACATTGATAATGTGTCAGTTTCACTTGGGGACTCGATAAGCTATTTAGATGTTATTTTCAACTCCAAGTTATCCTCTTTTGAGTACATGAGCTGTAGTTTCTATTGCATATCACGGGTTTATTATACGAACTTGTAAAACTTCACCAACCTGAGGACTATATCTTCTTTATTTTATGCCCTAATACACAGTAAGCTTGAGTATGCCGTATGAAGTACAAAATAATGCCATGGAACAAATACAGAAGAAATTTCTAAAATATTTATCCTACAAAGCAAGTGGATTTTACCTGAATCACGACATTGACTATAAGGAGCTTTTAAATCAAAATGGCTTAGAATCCCTGACTGAACGGAAGCACAAAATCAGTGCAATTTTTATGAAAAACTTTATCGCTGAAACAATTGACGCATCAGAGTTATTTGTCGGCGTAACTTTCGTAATTTCGTGATTGGAATAAGGCATAAAACTACTGTCATTAGAAACGCCAAAAATCAATATACATTTCAAGCTCCAGTAATGCATATTGTTAGGAACTTGAACATCCTTCATCGGCGCACCGTTTAAATTGGATGCATTTCTTGGGTATAGTTTTATTTATATTACCTATGAAAAGTTTCTTTTTTTATATATGTATGTATTTACCACACCTGGAGTTCGCCTGTTGGATAATTAATAAATATTATTATTATTTTAAAATGAATTCGCCAAGGTCCTCCTCCGGACTATCCTGATGGTAACGGTAGGCAAACTGTAGAGAAAGTGAATCTGATGTCCAAATCAGCTGGTGAAATAGGCCAACATCAACAGACATATGCAAAAAAGTCGTGTAACTCTAGAGAAATACGAAAATCGCTATAGATCTGAAAATGTCTCGGTAAAATTGGCTTTATGATCACTTTAAATTATTGTAAATTTTATCTTCACTATCGAAACGTCGAATTACATAAATCCTACTAACGACGAAAATAGCCCGTATAACAACTCGAATAGATGTATGGCTCTGTATGCATGCCTAAAAATTATATTTCAGAATGTAAACCATAAACAACATCTTGAATAATTTATCATCGTGTGAAGTATTTTTAATAGTGTTGTAACGAAATAATTGATTATCCCATAACTAGTCAATTCCTTCAAATCGCTTTAAATATCAAAATTAAACACTATCTTTTAAAATATTACTAAATCTCAACTCGTTGCTGAGGCAGCTGATAGTAACGAGCATACTTTAGAAAAATACATTTCGAATATATAAATAATTTCGAATTTCTAATAAACTCTTTAAACACAAAATTCTTTACTTCAAATCGAACATCATAACTAAATACAAAATATTTGAAGTACATAACAGCCGCAACAGAGCTGAAACTATTCAAAAATGTATTGGTAACTGTAAGTCTCTTAGAAAAACTACATTCTATTCTATTTCTTTCGTTTTTAAATTGCAAGTATAACTGCTTGTTCGCCTTTTTCGAATCGTTCAAATCAAATAAAAAATCGTGCTGCAATTTTAAAAAATAACAGTTAATTGCCGCTGCCGCTACCTTTATAAAAATTACTCTAAACTTTTGTGTTATAATTTGAAACTCTTAAGTATCTTCTGATTCTTTTATAATATCTCAATTTGGTTAAGTGGCCGAAATAAATCTCCTACTTTCTCAAATGAATTGTGATTTTCTTTTTTCTTAACATTTATATTTCAATATATGTATTTTGTAATTACACTACATACAGTTCAAGAATAATTGTAATAGTATCAACTATGAACTATTAGAAGAATATTTCTATAGGTAGATAATTTTGCAGCGTCACGATTGTATAAGTTAACTTATTTTTTACATCGAGATGCTATGTTGATATTTATAAATATCTAGGGCGGTCCACAGCAACATCGATGTAATTACAGATAAGTTAGATCCGGAATCCCGCTGAGCTATCAAACCTGCTTTGCTTCAAAACACTAAACTATTCAACCACATCTTGATTAGAATAATTAAGTGTATATAAATATAATTTGAGAGAGTCGTCCATAGTAATTCCGTAATTTATAAATGTTCTCTTATTAGTATTTAGATCCTTAATAAGCTGGAGACAGCAAAAAAAAGGACGTGACATATGTACCTTAACTAAGAATTTTTCTATAATAATTAAAACAAATCCAAACGAAGAGAACTCGCATTGCTGACGATTTCATATAATGTATATGGATTGGTTAAAAGTATTTTTCTAGATGCTATACACTGCAATGAAGCAGGTAATTTTACCTTCTGTATTGCATGCTTATTATTTTTCAAATCAAAATATTTTTATGTCTATAGTTCTGCTTCAGGCATAAATCAGAAATGTAAAGTGGCCAGCTATATATTTACTTCCAGATGTTTAATCAATCGTAAAAATCTTTTAATTGTTTTTATCTAAATGGGTAAATGGGATAAGTAAGAAGAATAAGAAGAAAAGGAATTTTATTTACATAAACCGTAGTTACCAGGTGTACCGGAAAGTCATTAAAGGTTTTCCTAACAAAAGTCGCTAGGCTTGAGTATGCAATGTTATGATTTGATACATATGTCATTTTATTTTACTGACGTCAAGTTTCGAAGCCTTATATGTTATATTTTGTGAAAAAAACATTGTCATAGATTTATAGTTCTTTGAAAATGTCGAGTCTGAAAAAGTGGATTTGTGGCACGCATTACTTTTCTTATTTAATCAAAAGGAGAAAGCCGCAGAAATTAATTGTTTGTTGGTAGAAACTTACGATGAGCATGCTCCAACCATAAAAACATGTGAGACGTTGTTTCGACATTTCAAAAGTGCTGATTTCGAGGTGCAAGGCAAAGAACGTTCTGTAAACCGGAAAAGAAATGTAAAGTTGCACGAGTTATTGGACCCAACCCAAACTCAAAAACAATTAGCAGAAGCGTTAAAGATGACCCAAGAAATTATTAGCAACCAATTATGAGCAATGGGGAAAATCCAAAAGATGGTAAAATGGCTGCCGCATTAATTGAATGACAGACAAATGAAAAATCTAAAAATCGTCTGTGAAATGCTGCTTCAAAGGTATGATCGGAAGTCATTTCTGCATCAAATAGTGACAGGTGATGGATTTATTTCGAAAACCCTAAGTGCAAAAATCGTGGTTATCGCCTGGCGAAGCAGATCATCGACTCCATGGCCAAATCGTTTTGGACAATGTTTTGTGTTTAATGGGACCAGAGTGGAGTGGTGTGGCGTATTACAAACTGTTGAAACCTGGTGAAACAATTATTATTGATCGCTACCGACAACAAATTACCAATTTGTACCATGCATTGATAGAAAAACGTCCAGAATGGGTCCGAAGTTGCGGCAAAGTGATTTTACAGCACGATAACGCGTCTCATACAGCAAAACCGGTGAAGAAAGCGTTGAAAGCACTTGGATGGGACATAATATCACACCCACCGTACTCTCCAGACCTTGCCCTATCCCACTATCACCTTTTCGCATCAGTAAAACACGCGCTTGCAGAGCAGCACTTCGCCAATTTCGAAGGAGTTAGCAAATGGTTCGATGGATGGTTTTGCTCAAAAGACGAACAATTTTTTGGGGACAGCATCCATAAATTGCCTGAAAGATGGACAAGATGTGTGGAATCAAATAGCCAATACTTTGAACAAATAAATTTTTCCATTTTCTTGAAAATTATGTAGCTTTTTACGAAAAAATCGTTAATGACTTTCCGGTACCCCTGGTATATTGTATGTATTTATGTCAGGTATCCTAGTTTCTAATTGAAATAAAATACGATTATAGTCCAAATGACCTGAAATGACCTTTATTCGATAGATAATTTTATATCATTTATTATTTGAATATAATTTCGGTGCGAGCGGCCCGAATTCAACGCAGCCGACCACTTTTTCAAGTATCTGGGGCCGTATAGCGGCAATACTACGGCAAACGTTGGCTTTCGAATTGTGTAACATCACTGATTTATTCGCATATGTAAAGAATCTGATGTATCCCCAGAAGAAAATAATTCAGAGGCGTCAAATCAAACGATCTAGATGACAGGTCCATTTCGCGAAATAATTTGTTTTCCGAGTGGTTCTTTCAATGGATCGATTGTGCTGCGCACGGTGCAGAATTAACACATTCGGGTCTTTCTCAATGACGGTGATATTCCCTTCTGTGCGTATTGTTCCTCGTCTATGTTCAATAGCGTATATGAGAACCGAAACTTATCCATAATCCGCCGAGATGGGCCATTATGTCGTCCATAAAATGTATGAACGTATTCCAACGGTAACTTTAAAATTTTTAAAGGGGAGTAGTCACTGAAGTTATCACATATTGACCATACTAACTATTTAACTTGTGGTTATAGTTTAGCCGTACACAAAAAATTGCTTAGTAATATTTTACTTCAGGAAAAAATCGATAATCATATAAGCAAGTTTTTGATTTCATTTAATGAAGGAAAGAATATTCATATTTTAAAGGTTAGGTCACTTTTAAGACGAAATATTTAATGACAATACCAATTTCAGCATTATCCACCCCGTCAACAACTTCGAGGCGCTCTTAATTAAATGGTCATTCCAATGGAACTAATAAACTGATGAAATAGACCTAAAATTTGATAGTTAAAATTAGTGGGAAGACAAGTTGCCGGAGTACCACAAATATAACTTGAAATTGCACCACATTGCATGGGCTTTTCAGCTCACTCTCGTAAATTAAAAAAGAGTGTCTATTACCAGAGTGAAACGACTGCAAACTTAATTCTTTAAAATAAACTTGCGCGTAAAATTAGTGAACACCCTTAAGAAATAATGTTCGAAGCTATCAGATGTACGTTAAGAAAATACACTGACTGACATACCTACATATGTATGTACGTTGGGCAATATTTGAACTTTTTCTTTGCTATTAATTTTATTGAAATTAATGAATGGAAGATTTTTCTCATAGTTGACCGTGATGTTTCTCATTGCAATTCTTTTTAACGATTGAATATAATTTTTACTTTATAAAATCTACAATTTTATCATGAGTTATCATTGTCGCTTTAAGAAGTGCCTATTATATATGGACAATAAACTAATTATATCGTTTCAATGATGTTATTAATGTAAATTCTACGATCATGTATTTTAACGATTTAAGTAAACCATTAAATATATTCTGACAAAATAGCTATTCTAATATTTATACATAGATTGACGGCAATCATTTAACTATTTAATAGTTACAGTAAATATTTACTCGAATGTTTACCATATTAAACAGAATGTATTAGGTAAATATCTAAGGTGTAAGTATTTTATGGACATTACAGTTTACTATATTAATAGTAAAGTTAAGAGGTAAAGAATAAATGCATATTTTCTGTTTGTATAGATAATGTAATATCTTCAAATAAATACAATATTTAAAAAGGACTTGGAATAATTTCTGGGATTAATATAAAATATTAGGTTGTATTGGTTTTCTAATTTGTGAAAATTAATTAATTTCAAAAAAGCGATTGATAATTCATCATTTTTATGTTAGAATTTATTCTTTCTTAGCGAATTTTACAACACTATTACTTGTTAAATGTAGTATGTCATAAATTTCTTTCACTTACTACATTTTTTAAATAAGCATGTAATGTAATTACACTAGCTTGTATTAATTAGTGTAAATAATGTAAAAAGCAATGAAATCTTATATACATTTCTTCATTTTAAGAAATGGACTCACATTGTTCGTAGTATAGTTGTTAAGACAAGTGTAAATCTTGCCAATAGAGAAGCTCTCAAATACTATTAAGCCGATTGATCTCAGATGTCGATGTACAACAAATGAGAATTGATACGAACATGAATAGTTGAAACCATTAATAATAGGCTGTCTTCTTTTGTTTGTGTTCTTCATACTTTACGTCTAGTTTGGCGGGATCTATTCATCATTTCACTCAAAAGAATGAAAGAAAAACTGTTTTAGAATCTACGCCGAGAAACACGTGTAAAACATTACTTATTTAGACAAATAATAATTCATAAGTACATAAGTTTTAATTTAATTGTTTTGCTATAGTAATACCTATTTCTTGAAGAAAGTAATTTGATAGTTGTTTTAAAATATATTGATATTATATTTATCAATTGAATACTATAATGTAAATCATAATACTGAAATTGTCTGACTTCTTTATCTTAAATCCAGCTAGTTCTGTATTTATTCCTGCTTTTTTGTGATTACTATTACTTTAGTTTCCTTTTTATTCAAGGCATTTCATATTATATCATTACTTTCCGCTTATATTTATTACCTTAAGCTTTATTACTTTTCTATATCATTGTGTATCTTTCCTGATCGATCTAAACCACAAGAATTATTCCGTTACACAAAAAAGGAATGACGTGTATTGCTGGATAATTACAGACCTGTTATCCTAATTTTGCAAAAGTTTATGAGAAGGTACTGTATCCTAGGCTTTTTAGTAGCATTCTTTCCTTTACCTCACCAAAGCAACATGGCTTTATTTCTAGTCGATCCACTCTCACCAATTTGACTACAATAGTACAATATATAGGTGAAATTCTGGACAGGCGTGGACGAGAAGATTTACGCGGACCTTTCTAAGGCTTTTGATAGCATATACATATATATTAGCTTGACTTCATCAATCTGGCTCTTGTCTCTATCTATCTTCTACGTTCTTATTTAACTCAATTACATGACTTGAACGTCCGGTGTGTCCCAAGGATCAAATTTATGTCTTTTACTATTTATATTGTTGATAAATGATTTGGTATAATAGGTCAATTGTCATTATTATACTTGCGTATGCTAACGACATAAAAATTTATTCAGAAATTATATCTACCGATCATACTTATAAATTTCAACACAACCTCAAACTGTATTCACAAACGCTTTGACTTAAAGTTAAACATTGAAAAATGTTGTATTTATGACCTTTTCTCGATATTCTACACCGCTTGAATCATTTTACTACATCAAGGGCGATTATTTGAAAAACATGAACAAAATGAAGGATTTCGGGGTGATCTTTGACTCGTGTCTCAATTTTAGACCACACAAAGTATTTGTTCTGAAACTTTTAAATCACTGGGACTTTCCATGCGCATCGCTTAATGATGCCACTTTATTAAAATCATTATACTATGCTTATGTAGCAGGTAAAATCGAATATGCGGTTTAATATGGTATCCCATATATGCTTGTGAATGCTTAGTTTCGAAACGCATTCATCGTAAGTTTTTTACTTTCAAAATGGGCAGAATTTATCCACATCACAAGGTACATCACAATATGAATTGCTTTTACAATATAACATGACCTCACTGAGTACCAGAAGAGATGCATGGCCCTCGTCAAACATTAAGTGTTCTTTTTTGCTCAGCTATATGTGTTTTATGGTACCCGGATTTAACTCCAGGAGCAATTCTACATTTGTGGTCCGGATTGCGAGAACGAATGTTTCGAGGCGAACGCCCGTCTATAATTTGTCTAGAATGGCCTACAGAATTCTAGAAGACATATTTAGCGAAACTTTATTTGTACTTTTTTTAGTATTTCTTACATAATGCGACTATTACATATGAATATGTAATAAAATAATTTATATAATATATTTTATTCGGTTATTGGGTTTTGCCTGTTGAAAATAAAAATTATTATTATTACTTCTTTCCGCATATTTAGGTTATTTTTTTTTTAATTTAATTAATTTTAATGCTACTATGTGAACATCATCTGGAAGTACATAATTTGCTATCTCTACCATCTATAAATTTATGTATCCAACTAGATCTTTCTTCGCAGTTTTAGATAAACTGTCATATGCACAATTTGTGTTGTTGACTTGTGTTCCTATTTTGTGGTCACCGCTGTACATTGTATTATTGCATAATTTTGGGAATAATTATTCGAATTCGTTTCTTTGTTAATCTTATCGCCCTCTCGTATCTCTCAGCTTAAGTTTATAATCAATACTATTCATGACTTATAGATTTCTCTCCAATGTTTTAATTTTTATTTTAATTAATAGATTTGAATTATTACCATTATAATCTTTATTTGAAGTTATTCCCAGTTTTGCAATTAATTGTTATAATAATGAGTCGGTATTTTGGTGTTTCCGGTAGTTATTTTTTCTGAATACGTCACACTTTGAGTTGTTTAAAAGTTAAATAGCTGCTGATATCGCTCTCTTTTGTTTGATTAAACGTCGGCCGTTAAAAAGTCTATGATCGTTCGCGCCATTAAAAATTCAACTGTAAATATTAATTGAGAATATTGAAATTAAGTTACTACTTAACAAAGATTGCGTTGGAATATATTATGCTGATAGATGTATTTATCGACTTGTAATTGGATTGTATCAAGCTATATTAATTACTTGTTTTTATTTTAATTAGTTAGTTTTGTTGATTTTATTTTCATTAGTTAACCCTCAAAGCCAACCGTGAGGTATGTTAATTTGTACACCTTGTATTACATAGTGGCTTAATTTTCCTCTTTGTTTTTTTTTCTATGTTTACTTTAGGGTTCTTTCCTTCCCTACCTTTAGTAGCTTATTAATTATCGAATGAATTAAGTGTATGAAGAATGCAGAGGTTAATCTGCAATCCTAAGGTTTAACGAAGCCATTTGGTATCTTGCTTTTCGATCTGAGATACGGAGGAATTGAAATAAAATTTGGAATTAAAGGCGTTCGTAATTATTATTATTTACATAATTTATTGCTAATTAGTTTTGGTTCATAGGGCTATAGAATTAGCTTATATGCTACCGTTCAGTCTAATTACGTGTTCATTTAAGAGCGTTTAGATCCTGATTTAAGAGATTTAAGCCCTAGTTTAGATTTAAGGACAAGCCAGTTAACTAAAGGTTTTTATCCATACATTTCGTAGAATTAATTGTTTTAACTATTGACGCGTTACACAACATCGATAATTAAAATTGACACACCTACAGTCTTAAATTAATTAAAGGGCTTGTTGATATACATATTTAAGTGTCACTTATTAAAAATTAGATAACTCTAACTTAATTGAACGGTTAGACAGTTATTTATTTTTGCCAGCTGACAATTAAATAGTAAACCATCAGCTAATCTCAATATTTTTTTTTCATATAACTTTTTTGTTTTACGTAGACTACAGTCAATTTTTTTTGCCACGAAGTCAATTATTTTACGTAATTAATAATTCAGTAATAAAATGAATATTGTTTACTTATGTAATTTATTGTTATTGTTTTGTTTGTTTCCTTTTGTTGTTCGGAAGTGACTAATAGGTGGCACATATATTGGGTCTGGGAAAAAGTTCGTGGCGTTTTTCCCGATAGATGGCATTGGTTGCCGATAACTAAAGAACAACAAGTCACAGCGACACCACCGACGGCTCGTTTTTTAGATGACCTTCCGAACGTTAGTTTGAGCGTAGAAACATTGTAATCGGTGCAGTGGTTGGAAAGTTATTCGCACTTGAAAATGGAGAAGAATAATGAGAAATTTCGCTATATTCTGCAATATTATTATGATAAGGGGAAGAACGCTGCGCAGGCTTGTGATAAAATTTGTGCTGTGTACGGTGAAGGTACTTTATCGAAATCTGTTGCGCGGAAATGGTTCGCTCGCTTTCGTTCTGGAAATTTCAATGTGAAAGATGAGTCACGCTCCGGTCGTCCAATCACTGAAAAATCTGATGAAATTCTTGAAAAAGTCCAACAAGATGAGCATATCAGCAGTGTCGATATTGGCATGGAGCTAGGCATTGACCACAAAACTGTTTTGAACCATTTACACAAAGCTGGTTACAAAAAAAAGCTTGACGTATGGGTTCCTCATGAGTTGAGCGTGAAAAACATGATGGACCGAATTAACATCTGCGATGCGCTGCTGAAACGGAATGAAATCGAGCCGTTTCTGAAACGTTTAATAACCGGAGATGAAAAATGGATTACGTACGATAATCGGAAGCGTAAAAGATCGTGGATAAAGGATGGTGAGCCGTCACAAGCGTTCGCTAAGCCAACATTGACGCCAAAAAAAAGTGATGCTGTGTGTATGGTGGGACTGGAGGGGAATCGTCCACTACGAGCTACTTCCAACTGGTCAGTCGATTGATTCTCAACTCTACTGTGCACAACTAGAGAGATTACGCCAGGCGATTGAAAGAAAACGGCCCGAATTGATTAATAGGAAAGGTGTTGTCTTCCATCATGACAACGCCCGACCACACACTTCTTTGATGACCCGTCAAAAATTGAGAGAGTTTGGTTGGGAAGTTTTGATGCACCCACCTTACAGTCCGGATATAGCACCCTCTGACTATCATCTGTTTCGATCTCTGCAGAACTCTCTCAATGGAATTAAGTTGGTTTCAAAAGAAGCCTGTGAAAACTACTTGATTCAGTTTTTCGACCAGAAACCACAGAAGTTTTTCACCGATGGGATCATGGATCTACCAAAAAAATGGCGAAACATTGTCGATAATAATGGAGCATATTCGGTTCAAATGAATTCGTCCACGCCCCATGCGGGGACCAGTTGAATTTTACTGAAAAAACGCCACGAACTTTTTCCCAGACCCAATATTATGGAATATTTCTTTTATACCATTAATGTGAACCAACTATACATATAGGTGAGAATTAGTAAATAGAGATTCAAATTGTAACTTAGACGACTTTTTTTAAATATCTGTCCAGTAAATATATCTTTTTTTAATACTGCGTATTCGAACAAATACAATGAACTTCTAATAGAGCTTAACTTTTTTTTGCTATAAAAGGATCCCTTTTTAGTCTTAACTAAATACCGAACGTATTTTATTGACCCACATTTGCTTCAGTATTGACTTAGGGCTTTCAGGAAAACAATACTGTGGCGTCATATTAGATTTGATTAACAGGAATTCCATCTCCTCACTCTCTGAGTTTATTTCCTGATCTAGGTTTAGCACTCTGAAGGTCAAGCAAAAGGATTATTTTTAGTGAGAATACGGGCGTTTATCTATTATCCTACTAAGCGCAAGACGGGATTTGACAAATTTCGTCAATAAATATCGTAGTTAGATGCATATTTTTCTTTGTGCTTCTTTTGTCTGCTTATCCCTTATTTCCAACAAAATCTTACACTCTTCCGTTCCGTCAAAGGTCCTTCCTAAACGTAAATGCTAGGTATATTTTCTTGTCCTGATGTCTGATCATTTTTTCTATAATTAATTTGATACTGTATCTATATTTTTGAACAATAATAGAGCCACTACTAGTGATTCAAACATCATATAAACTTTTCTCGTAAAAATATTATTTTTTGGCAGATACTTAAAAATTTTAGATATCAATTACAATACATTTTTTAAGAAACAATTGCAATTACTTAAAAGTCAAATTGAGCAAGCAAAGAAATATTATATAACTGCTTTAAACTATTGATAGAATATTAGAATTGTGATCGTATTTATATCATTCTAATCTGTTTGAATTTACAATCTATATATCTTCTACTATTATGATAAAATCGCATTTTATAATGTTATTGACAATAGACGGATATATGTATGGTTTATGTACAATACTATTAAGATATCTTTTTGCAATTATTTTATAAAATGGCATATAAACAATGTACACGATCGTGCCCTATAATTTTAATAGCACTACTACCAATTGAGAACGAAAAGTTAAATGTTTCTCGAACAAAGACTGGGTGTTAGAGCATTCAATTACCTACTTGTATCGCTGCCATCTCTCGATTTAATATCAATATTATTTTACAAGTCGTTTTCTACAACAATAACAGTTGTATCAAATTTCGCCCGTAAGGATACTTAAAATCTTTTATTAATTATTTATAAATAAATACTTTATAAATTCAAAAACGAATGAAAAATTGAAGGTTTAGAATAGAAAGGGTATCAGTGTCAATTGTATATTGAGATATTTTAAGGTAAAGCGCCAAGGTAACAATTAATTCTACGGCTGAGATACAAAATATTGTAAGATATGTATGTATATAACAAAACAGTGAATGTTTTTACATCACAAGATGTAAAATATAAGAACAGTGAAAAAAATTTATTTGTTTGTTGATTGTACTATATCTCCTCTACTCTGAGATTGTACGTCGCCATTGTAATTAAAGTAGAAGTGATTGTCTTGTAAATGAAGGAGTTATTTCTAGTTTCAAAGTTTTATTAATACAAAAATTTATAGTTTTAAATATCATAATCTGAGTCCAGAAATCCTTCATTGACATCAGATTTCTTTTACCGATACAGGCACACGTGAAAGAGCTCTCTTCTTTTCCTTTCTATATTCATGTACCATATTATTCATTTCAGAAACTATCATGTGTAGGAGGTACGAATTCTATACAGTTTTCCCATATTTCTTCTTTTATTTGTAATGGTTTTAAATATATATCATTAGCGCCAACAAATATTTAAGGCAGTCGAAAAAATCGTACTCAAATTAAAGATTGGTCTACCACCTGCGGCTAATGGACATACACGCTTAGAAAAAGAAAATCGTTCTACGAAATAGATTTGAACCATTTAAATTGAACTACTTCATGAAATTTTACATTCGAATTTTCAGTATTCTCCGAATCTTCGATTAAACTATTTAGTTGCAAAAAGCAGCGAAAATCTTCTACAGTATTATCATCGTATCATGTACAATGAAACTTTTTGGTACCTTTATTTTTATTATTTATAATAATTTTTGCCGATGTTGTGATGTAAATAATTTGCTTCTTACGTCTTTCTATTAATCCGAAAGCTCTATCGCGATCCACATCTTTGCTCTGTTTTTAAAAATTTGTAGTGGATTTATTGAACCTGGGTAGCTTTCAGAAGAATCGAATAATTTGCATATAATCAAGATGTGAAACAATCTTTGGAATATTTTGAGGCAAAAATTCAATAAATTTAAACATGCAAGATCCAATTTCATGCTACAATTTCAACCCAAATAGATATATCAACTTCTCTAGAAATTAAGTCGTAAATACAAAAATTATACGTCCATAATTGTCTTAAATAAAATATTTTTTACGTTATCAAGAGTGGAGTTTGTACTACTTGGGATAAGTCAAAGCAAACTATTATACTATCTTCGGAATTCTTATAGGTTCCTACATCTATCTTTTTTACTTAAAAGAGCTTTCTTGCATTTTCTCTGATGTGTTTTAAAATTGAGTTTAGCATAGAAGGTTTTGAGTTCTTCATTAGAATGCTTTATGATATTTTGATAACTATTGTATCTGGCACAAGTATCTGAGTGCATCTGATGAAATCTTAAATCTCATAATGAAAATATTCCAATATAGTATGATACCTTTACGAAAACCCTTTGTTCATCTCTATATAACTCTTTTTATAAATCATATATTTTTCTTATATTCTGGATTCTCTGGATAAATACCTAATCTGTAAGTTCTGGCTCCTGTGACCTTTTTAATAAGTTCTATTAAAAAACGTTGCTGGTTTTCCCTCTTCCTAATTTATCATTTTACGTACACGAATATACAATAGCGTAATGCGTTTGAAAATCGTAGCTTGGCAGTTCCTAGTAGCTTAAAAGATTTCTTGCTTTTATTTCTTTAAAATATTCTTATTACAGTAATAACTGCTCGTATGATTGTAATTTTGCTGCCCTGAAAGGACATTTGCAATTTTTTACAGACCTTTTATCACTTCGCGACAAGAGCCTTTTTTTATAGTTATTTTTGTAAGCTAAAATTCTTAAACATCAGATACAGTTTTTCGCATATTCTCCACGTATATTTTTCATATCTAGCTTCTTAATTTTCTAACAGCAATTAGATGTAGGTCCATATTAAAAATTGTTTAAAATATTAACACATATTTTTAATGGATTTGTTTAGGGACAAGGCATATATATTTCTTTCTTCGGGCATATTATTTTATTCGTTCAGGTGCAAGTTTTTCTAAATGAATGGCAACAATATGTGTAATATCCTACTGTCTTCGTCTGTTTGTTTTAGTACAAAATTTTATCTAATATTAATCATTTTTTAACTGTCATGCTAACAGCGGTCAATTTTTATTAGCGCCACAGGATAGGATCTGCTGTAGTCAGTACGTATATCCAAACAAATAGCCAACTATATATGAAACACTTACTTTATTTACAGCTGTTATTACGCATCATATGTTACATTATTTGAAAAAGTTTGCAGTATTACGTACGTTTCTACATTTATCTCGGTGAAGGATATTTGTCGTGATGAAAAAATATTCTTATATTTCGAGAAAGATAGTTTAACATCTATGGATGTAATACATGCATAATTAAAATAATCTTTGAAATTAGTTAACGCAGTCGTAGATGCACAATCACAAATTTGCCATAACTTGTAATATTGGAGTCCCGTGCCTGTTTTTTGAATCAACTATATTGTGCAGCAACGCATTTACTTTGTCTACTATTTAAACTGATTCTACTAGCAACAACGTAATATTTTTCATTTTTTTTATTCTGTCAAATATTGTCAATAGTTTTTAAATCTGTTTTTAGCTTTATTTAACAACGTCAGGATTGAAGTATGACATCACAGATTTAATTTGTTGAAAATACTGAGAGTAATAAAAAGCCACAGACCATATTCCCCAAGTTGAATTTGATGGAGCCTGTGGTTGATTAACTTAATCACTAAGGTTAATATATAACCCCTTTCCACAATTAACTATTTGTAATTCTGTATACCAAAATGTACACAGTGTACATATTGGTTCTCAACGGTGCGGATCGCGTACGGGGATTGTTTTCGTACAGGTATTTTTCGCCGTGGGTTACCAGGTGCGACACTTTACAATTATCTGCTGACGATGACAACTTAGTTGTCGAAATGCGTATACAGAATTACAAAAGTTAATATGGAAAGGGGTTATATATCAACCTTAGTGATTAAATCATATTCCCCAACATGTAAAAATTTTTTCTTATGGTTTGGGAATACCGAAACACTATAAAATTCTCAAGTTCTTTTGTGATATACACTCTGCGCAACATGAATAGGACCACCCGACTTGTTGCAAGCTTTCGGTGGTTTGAAAAACAATTCATTTACTAAAAATACAATGTAAGTTTGTAATGGCATGATATGGCAAATAATACGCATTATTGCGCAATAGTGCCTAACGTTATGCATTGGGTGACGTAAGGACCACATACATATAAAATGCACCGCGCCGGTTGGATACGACCAGTATTTAATAGTAAGCTACTGGATGAGTGTCGAGTTACAACGTGTATCCGGATAAACAAACATCTGTAATTAAGGGTATTGTGCAACGATGGGACGACAGAAGTGCTTAAGTATGGAAGAAATTGGAAAAATTAAAGCGTTCCATCAAGAAGGGTATTCCTCAAGGGTACTGCAAAGAAAATAAGTCGATCACACCAGGTTGTGAACAATTTTATTAGGGATCCCGAGAATTATGGAAAACGTTTTAAAGGGCGAACAACATCCGTTACAACTAAGAGAGATCGTCGAGCCATATTACGCGAAGCATCGAATTCGGCATTAACGGCAAGACAAATCGCGAATAACGTTGGAACGAATGCATCGGTAAGAACTGTACAGAAGTTACTGAAGACCTGTCCGCATTTAAAACGTTTGAAAATTAAACGACGGCCTCCTTTAAGGGAATTTCAGCGCACTGCACGTCTTCAGTTTGCTCAAGCAAAAATGGGGTGGACAAGAGAATGGCAAACTGTTATTTTTAGTGACGAGAAGAAGTTTAATTTAGATGGCCCGGATGGGTTTTCTTATTATTTCCACGATTTACGTAAAGATGAAGTGATTCAGTCACGAAGGCGAGCCGATGTTGGTTCAGTCATGGTATGGGAAGCTGTTTCCTATAACGGACCTGTTGATTTAGTAATAGTGAAGGGCAGACAGAATTCGGAAAAGTATGTCCAGCTGCTGCAACAGGTGAAAGACAAATTTTCCAACGTTATGGCAGGTGGGCCATTTATTTTCCAACAGGATAATGCCAGTATTCACACCGCGCGCATTGTTCGACGCTGGTTTCAAGAACAAGGCATGGAGGTTCTCGATTGGCCATCGCTCTCCCCCGACCTGAACATCATAGAAAATGTTTGGGGATGGTTGTCGCGTAAATTGTACTCCAATGCTACTCAATTCAGTTGCGCTGGCGAACTAGAGCAGGCGCTGAAACGAAGTTGGGCGGAACTTCCCGTTGACTACTTGAGAACCCTGTATAATTCCATTCCATCCCGACTATTTGAGGTTATAAGAAATAATGGCAAAAGTACTCATTATTGAACAATAAAGTATTTTGTTATTGCAAACGAATCTTTTATTTTGTAGATTGGTCGTATTCAAGTGGCGTGTAATTACTCTACTTATTGTCATTAGTAACGTACATTTGCACTGACTTTTACAAAAATTATATTTGGTACCTACATACATCTTTTTATCAACCCTCTTATTTTCGAAAATAACAATTCCAGCGCGCTACCATGTTTATACCAACTACAAATGTCATATATGCAGTTGGTCCTATTCATGTTGCGCGGAGTGTATGAGAAACACTTTTCTAATATTCGCTATTAATGCATCCAACATTCTCGAATAGTTTGTGCCACAAGATATAAACCATGAACTTTGCACGTCACAAGTAAAAGTCCTTCACAGTCTTCTTTAAGAAAACGACTTACAGAACGCATTGTCGCGGCACCATCGTTCATAACATTTTCCTAATATTTTGTTACCTAATATAATAATAGGATTAAATATCGGTTTAAGAAGTTCCAGTACACATACTATACTATACATATTATAACATGTACAATAGATTTTTTTCGAACTATTGTTTCGTCGACACATAACCACAGCTATTTATGTATTACTTCAACACTTTATTTTGTTCGTGATATCTTCGCGTACAGATGATAGATTAATTGTGTAACGCAATCCGAAATGGTAGCATCCATTTGAAATTGTATTTATTCCAGAACTGGCGAAACGATTCCTTATGCAGTAAGCGAAGTGGCAAGCCATAAGCAAGAAGCATGAACAGTAAATCGTAAACATAAATTGGCCTCTCGGTGACATGGCACTTCTTTTATTTATCTGTTTCATACTACTTACATGATTTCTACAGTCGCTTTTGTACAAGCACATAAACAGTTTGTCACGAACTTTACACATAATTTTAGCACCATTACAACATAAACCGAGAAATTCACCGATATACTTTTTCACTGCATCAATCAATGATCGTTTTTTATTCTTCCGTGCGTTCGACGTAATTATATATTTACAAAGCGCAAAAGAACATAGCTGCAAGAAAATCACCTGCCTCAAACCAAGAGCTGAAAGAAACTAATGCAAGTAGTCACATGTTGGCGGTACGTACTGATAACGAACCTAGTGTGCTGACAAGTGTGACCGCTGTAGTCACGATCCATAGGGTGGAAATGTAGCTCTATATCTTATCAGTTCAGTGCTACTGTCTATATTTCTTATCATGTGGGTCTTTCGTAATCTATTTTGTCTATATACGTTTATCCCCATCTTTGATTTCTTTCTTCTTTTTTACCTTACTATATACATATACATATATATATATATATATATATATATATATATACATATAAATCTATGGTATTTATTTAATTCGTGGTAGCTTGTTAATATTATTTACAGATATTTTTGACATTTACTATTTGTTACTTGTGCAACTGGAAAATTCTGAACAAATTTCTTTTAATAATATTTTTATTTATTGTATTTCGATAAACTACGTAAAATTTTATAAAAAGTTCATACATTAGTTAGTTAGTTTTTAGCTATTTTGTTTTACATATTTGTGAATTATTTTAATATATATATATATATATATATATATATATATATATATATATAATATAAATAAATTAGCAGAAATTTATCTCCTTCCCCTTAGAGTGTTTCACGTGTGCTGTTCCTAAAACGTTTTACTGTTCCGATGATTGTTTACGCAGTTCGGAATCTTTTTATTTCACTTGTAATATGCTATTTCATGGTTATATTGTTTTTTGTCTTGATACATTAGCTATCTGAAACCATTAAATTGAATTTCCTTCGACTACAATTAGTAAGTATAAAAAACACAATATTTCTTTGGTAAAAATTTGAAATGGATCACTAAAGTAGTGGCTCCAGAAAAAACTATCAAATCTAATTGATTGTTAAAGAATTTTTTTGCTGAAAGTGTACGGTTACTTCAAATTTTTTACAAGCGCTTCAGTAGATTGATTTGTACTGCCAACGTTTCAAAATTTTTTGCGTCTGTACGCATATTCTAAATACTTTAGAATTGAAGTACGTATTTCGATAGTATTACACTAAATAAACTGTATTACATGTATACTGAAGTCATTAAAAGTTGTACATTTATTTTACTTATTGAATGATTTGTAACAGTATAAAACTATTATAATAGTTTCAGCCTCTTTAAAAATGGAGCGCTGAACTCCTATTTCTGTATTTATATTTATTTACAAGTACATGTTATATTGATAAGATAATAACCCACAGTTCAGTATCCAATAGTGTCTTAAAAAATAGTAGTGATACATTGTGACAATAAAGCTTCCTCCCATTTGGTGAACAACTATTTACAATATGTTTAAAGGATATATAATAATTCATATATCCCTCGTAAATGTAATTATTATTAATTAATATAATTTAATTAATCTATTCGAACAAGTATTGTTTTAAAATACCGTTATAAAAAAAATTATATAACAAATTTTTGCAAATGAAGGAAATACTATTAATGAAGTCACAAAAGTCACTGCACATTATATAAAATTTGTACTGTATTCATGAAGATATGTAGTACTTCCTTGTGATTGAAGAATTTTATTCAGATGTTTTGATATTTATTGCACAAGTTTTTCTGCAAAGTTTGATGAAATTTTTGTTAATTAGATTTGATTGAATGGAATTTTATAATAATTGAAAATGGAATACTAAAAAATGCGTTTTGATCATATTTTACTCTTTTATTTCCGTAAATAAAATGCACGTTACGCTCAGGAAAAGTTGTGTAAAGTTTATGGTGACAGCGCTGTACAAAGAGGGCAATGCCAACGATAGCTCACGAATTTCCATGGTGGTTATTATACTTTTCATGACATTACTCAGTCAGGGAAGCCAATTAACATTGATGACGACAAACCAAAGGCGTTGTTTGAGTCAAACCTTGGGCACATGACACGAGAGATTGCGAAAACGTTAAATATCCATAATTAAAATGCTCACGATTACATAGAAAGCTTGAATATGTAAGTAATATCGATGCTTGGACCCCCATCATGAATTTAAAGAAATTCACTTGACGACCTGTATATACATCTTACTATTTGTCCCTAACGTGAGCGAAACTAACCTTTTTAAAAGCGGCTAATAACTGGTGACAATAATGATAGTAGTAATAACTGGTTTTTATGATTTCATTTATAATTATTAACTAAATGTTTGAATAAATTATAGTATGTACATTTGCTGTCAAATAAACGGAGTTTATCTATTTTAATGAAATTAACTGGCAACCTTCGTAAATAATATGTAAAAAGTGAATGGAGGATGATAAATATTCAGAGCTATCAATTGAAATGACTGAAGAAAATGTCCAAAAATTCAAAAAAATCTTAGTTGAGATTCACATAAATAGAATTGGCAATAGTAAAAACAATGGTGATTAAAGAAAACGTCGAAAAAGTGCATAATTTCGTGAAAAATTCGAAAAATTCTTAGGTAAAAGATTCACATCAATAGAGTAAGCAATACGAATGGCTCATAATTCATTACATTTTAATCGACTAATTTGATTTTTCGAAATTTAGCTTAAGGTTTGTTGATTAGCAAAAATTGTACCGAATTGGACATTGAGGAAAAGAAATCTCGAAATCTCTGTGTGTTTTGGCTTTCGACGGTATGAATCGTGTACGAAATTTGTTTCATGCGGGTGTTGTGCCGTAGTTTTCCAGGTGCGACACTGTTTAATTATTTACTGATGATGACAATTTAATTGTCGAAATACGTAAAAAGAATACGAAAATTAATGTGGAAAGGGGTTATATATCAATCTTCAGTGATTAAGTTAATAAACCACAGGCTCCATCAAAATTACCTTCAATGTAAACATGTCTTTATGACCCGATGTCTGGATACTTTTTGCGAACCTTGCGAAAATTACCTATAAGCGCCAAATACAATATTCCATGTGTTTGATTTACCTCTTCCACAATGTTTTTTCTAAAAGATCTCTATATTAATAATGTTAGATATAAGATTAGATTTGTATGCAAAGATTTGTAAGAAATTCATTTTTCTGGAAGTATGCATATGTCGTGTCATTAATATCGAAAATTAGTGATGAAAATATCATAAAGCAGAATGCATTATTAATTTAAAATTGAAATAATAGAACAACGATGGAAAAACAAGATTTGTAAATGATGACCAATTATTATTAATTTCAATATAAGTTTCAAAGTTATCTATTAGTTGCAAATATTTCAGATTCCAGTAAGTTATTCAAGTGTGAATAACTGTGTGCTAAAATAAAAATGTGAATACATGCCATAACTTCAATAATTAGCGCATAGTTCTCTGCAATAAAATACTTACATACATTAAATAAAAGTAGATAACATGTACTTCGCTGCGTATGTTGGTTACTTGAATAGTAAATTGTGTTTATATTCTTTTTTATACAATGTATAGGTATTTCGCATTAATAAAACATACATGTATACACATAATCAACCTTTGATTTAGCTTATATTCTATATATATATATATATATATATATATAAGTTGAAATATTATTTAAATTTAAAAATAATTAGTAAATTTGCTTCTTACCTATTAAATATGCTCATTTTAATCTTTCTAGATGTCGCCGAAATAAGTTTTTTTAAATTATTATATCTGCAATTTATATACGAAAGTAAACAGACATTACAATATGTGTAATCATATACTTTTTTGTGCAATTTGTAGTTAGGGGAGTAATTGTACATAACTGCTAGAATTGTATTCAAATTCATGGTTTTTAAGTGAAAAATGCATCCTCTAATTTTACTTTTGCTAAAGAGTAAAGATGCACTAAGGAGGAAAGTATGAATCTTTAAATTTAGTACCATATTCTGACCGACACTCTCAAAAGAGGCCAACAGCGATTACCTTCTGATTGAGAAATGTAATTTCAATAGAACATTTTTATAAAAATACATAGTCCGTGTTTTTTTAATATACTTTTCCTCAGCATTCATAGAGTAATGGAATCTTTGTGCTTTTTTTTTGAATGAGTTAAGTGCCTAACGCACTTAGGAAAGACACTAAGTTTCCTATTGTGTGGGGCTTGCACCCACTAAAAACCTCACGTTGTCAAGGTGAAAACTCCATCCCGGAACCGCTGTTTGAATTACTTCAGGATGGCACCTTATAACTAACCTTGATTGGCGAACGCCATTGCTTCGGTATTACTTTTCTTCGTTTACCACAACCTCTACATGAATCTGGCGATTTCATCGATCATTTCTAGGCAACATTATTTTCACAACGTTGGCTGACGTCAAAGGGCCTCTTCCTCTTGTAGAGCGTCTTTGTAGTCGGTTCACCTCTCGCACTTGAAAAAGGTGTGTTGTGCATCATCTTTTGTGTATTGAAGAAGAGTGTGTATTGAAGAACCCAGAATAATGAAATAAGTGGTGTATGAAACTAAAATTATCTCAACATGTTAATATCGTAGTACAGGATTTAAGGAAATAGTTTATTAAAGAACAAATGTCATGAGACAGATTTTGTCCCACCAGCTGAATTTAGGAGATGTAGAGCGAAGCAAAGAGAGCCCTAAGGACCATATCTTGTGACATACATAAGTTCTTTATGTTATTTTTTCTAATTTGTTTTTTTTTGTAATCTTTTCTAGATAAATAACAGTACATTTAAAATTTGAGAATTTTTGTGGTAGTTGACAATACACGATGATATTCCCAAATTTCAAATTTAAATTTGTCTATTTCAATATATAATATTTTGTACTTATTGTATTTAATGTAAAATGTATGAGAATTTTTCATGTATTCCACCCGAAATTAGAGAAATAGTTGAAAATATCGTAAATAATTTAGTTATCATTAAATCTCGGCGATATTCTATCCTAAGCTCAAAAAGTCATGGTTATCACCTGGCGAAGCCGGCTCAAATCGTTTTGATCGCAAGACAATGCTCTGTGTTTGATTGGACCAGAGTGGCGTGGTGTATTACGAGCTGTTAAAACATTGCGAAATAGTTAATACTGATCAGTGCCGACAACAAATTATCAATTTAAGCCATGCATTGATAGAAAAACGTCCAAAATGGGCCGGAAAACGCGGTAAAGTGATTTTACAACACGATAACGCGTCTCATACAGCAAAACCGGTCAAGAAAGCATTGAAAGCACTTGCATGGGGCATAATATCGCACCCGCTGTACTCTATAGACCGTGATCCGTCCGACTATTATTTTTTCGCATCAATGCGATACACGCTTGCAGAGCAACACTTCGCCAATTTCGAAAAGTTAAAAAATGCCTGGATGAATAGTTTTGCTCAAAGGATTAGCAGTCTTTTGGAATGGCATCCATAAATTGCTTGAAGAATGGGTAAGATGTGTAGAATCAAATGGCCGATACTTTGAATATATATGTATTTACGAAAAAAACCGGTAATGACTTACCAGTACACCTGGTAACAAGTTGTATCAGAAAATGTTTTTTTTGCCCATTTTTAATGGCGATATTCTAAATGTATTATTTATTACATAATTTTTAACAGTTTGTCTTCATATTTTTTTTGGCGTTTGGATTTGATATCAAATTTCAATTGACTATTTTTGGAACAATTAAATTGCACTGGACTAAAGCAATGCGTTTATAAACTGGTAATGCACCGTTTTCGATGCTTGAGTAGCGTTGATATGACAGCAAATTAGAAAAAGTTAATTAAAATATAAAATCAAAAACGTTTCATAAAATATTGTTTGTTGTTTCTAATATATTGCTCAAATCATTTATCATTTTTTGGAACTTTAATAGAATGTGAAGTAGATACATATTTCAAAACTTAACTGTGATTCGATGTATTTCATAGTGTTAAGCGCCATACTTTGCAAGCGGTGTGTAAATTATAGAATAGCTTTAGCAGTTTCTGTTGTGCTGATAGTTCGGATAAAGGCCCCTATTCCTTAAAAAAATCTATAGAATGGTAAGGCCGCAAAGCGTTAATTTTAGGAATCGAGTTAACGTTAAAGGAATGCAAATATGAGAAGTAGCTTTCATTGCTGGAAATATATTTCGTTCGATTAGTTTTTCAAATGTGACTCAATCCATGCCTCATTCGGTGAAATGATATGGCGTAAGAATGCATTTTCTTCATGTTTATAGTTCTCAAAATGAATACATAGAGTGGAATATGGTAAAAACTTCACTAATCTTATAATGCCGATAAATATGACAGAAGTACTGCAAGTTGATATGACAACGATATCACTTAACTCATTTATACTGCCGTTTTATGTTTAAAGATGACCCTAAAGTATAAAAGATTTTGATCATATAGTATATTTACACACACACACACACACACATATATATATATATATATATATATATATATATATATGTATATATATATATATATATATATATATATATATATATATATATATATATGTGTGTGTATGTGTAAATATAGATACGTATTTGTATTTATTTTTGTGGATGTATCTACGATAACAGTTACTATTATGCTATTAGATATTAATTTATTAATTTGAATATTATTTCTAAAAATTATAAAATATGGGTAATTCTCGAAATAGTAATAGTACATACTATTTCGAGACTTACCCAATGTGCTTTATAAATATTCAAACGCAATACGTATATACGAGGATAGTTTGACAAGTAGTGAGAACGACACATGGGTGGCGCTCTAATTGGTAAAACAAATGCACTGTAATTTAGGTTGCCTATTTATATGTTTACATTCCGATATTTAGATAAATCGGTTGATTAGTTTATTTTTGACAGCTGATTGAAAAAGAAGCAACACGTTTTGTTAAAATGAAAAAAGCAGAGTATAGTGTGGTGATTAAATACTTCGTATTTAAGGGTATGAAAGCTACCGAAATAAAAGATGAGTTACGGGAAACATTAGGTGAATCTGCTCCATCATCCTCCACAATAAGTAGATGGGTAAATGAATTTAAACGTGGTAGAACAAGCTGTGTTAATGAAACGCGCTCTGGAGCGCCCAAAATCGTGACTTCTAAGGAAATGATTATAAAAATCCATAACATTATTACGCAAGATCGACGACTCAAAGTGACAGAGATAGCAGACATGGTAAACATTTCAACAGAACGCGTACACCACATTTTAACGAAAGAATTGGGCCTTTCCAAGCTTTCGGCAAGATGGGTGCCGCGATTGCTTATGACTGACCAAAAGTTTACTCGTTCGCGCATTTCCAATGAGTGTTTGGACCTTTACAAGCGGAATCCGGTTGATTTTTGTAGGCGATTTGTTACTTGCGATGAAACTTGGATACACTACAGTACACCCGAAACTAAACAACAGTCGAAACAATGGTTAGAACGTGGTTCTGCACTTCCAAAGAAAGCGAAAACCACTTTATCGGCAAACAAGGTGATGTCATCAATTTTTTGGGATTCAAAGAGCATTTTGCTCATTGATTACCTTCAGAAAGGTGCCACAATAATCGGACAATATTATGCAGAACTTCTACAAAAATTAAATGTTGAGATTCATGCTAAACGGCCAGGAATGGCAAAGAAAAATATTCTGTTTCACCAAGACAACGCTCCCTCGCATACCAGCACAGTTGCGATGTCCAAAGTCCACGAGATGCATCCCTTCCGACTTCCACCTTTTTCCAAAATTGAAAACGGCACTAGGTGGAAAGAAATTTTCGTCTAACGACGAGCTTATCATCTTCGTAAATGAGTATATTGCAAGCCTTCCCGAATCGAATTTTAGAGATGGCATAAGGGCATTGGAGCACCGTTGGAATAAATGTATTGCTCTTTTAGGAGAATATATTGAAAAATAAAAATTATTTTGTATTTAAAAAATTCGTTTTTCTTTTTCAATCTCACTACTTGTCAAACTACCCTCGTATTCTTCTTCTTAATGTATATACATACATACATACATACATACATATATATAGATAGATACGTATTTGTATTTATTTTTGTGTATGTATGTATCTACAATAACGATTACTATTATACTATTAGATATTAATTTATTAATTTGATTATTATTTCTAAAAATTATAAAATATGGGTAAGTCTCGAAATAGTATGTACTATAATGTGCTTTATAAATATTCAAACGCAATACTTATATATTCTTCTTCTTAATGTATATACATACATAGATTTTTAAAACGCCGATTCATGCAAAGCTTTCATTGTCTCATTTTTATTTTGTTTTGTGTTTTTAGTCGTTCGTTGGTTCATGTGTGAGGCCCTCAGGTAAAGGAAGAATAACACTTCTTCACATTCTTGTTTTATTGTAATAAACCAGGCACGGGAAACAGGTTCTATGGTAAAATTTTCTTATTTTTCGAAGGTTGTATGTATGATGGTAAATGGCTACTACGTCTGGGCTGAATTTGCTGTTAAATCTTTAAATATATTGCGATCCTTTATGACTTCTTATACTATTAAAAATAATAATTAAGAGAAAATATTTGGACTTTTGTCCTACGCTTTTTTCGAGCTTGAGTTATAGGTTTTTATTGAATTTACAATGGTTTAAGTCAAATTATCACTTTTTCTTTATATATTATTGTGTACGTAGATATGTAATTGTACGTAACGTCACGTGATCAATTTTAGTCTAGAATATATATATATATATATATATATATATATTATGTATATATATATATATATATATATATATATATATATATATATATATATGTATATGTGTGAATTCTTAATAAAATACCTTTATTAAAAATTGGCATTTGTAATAAATTATAATTGAATTACAAGTATGTATAAAGAATTGAATCATTATTTTATTATGTTATAAAAACGCGAAAAATGTCTTCCATTATATTCTAGCTTAAAATTAATTCTTCGTTTTATGTTTTGAAAAGTATTATGTAGTTTTTCTAATGTGATTGCTTGAATGTCACGTTGAATTGCTTTTACCAATTCTGTTAGATTATACGGCCGATTTAAGTTTTTAATTTGCCAAATAAATAATCAGGAGGTGTTAGATTCGAGAGTCTGTAATCATCATGTTATTATGTGCTCAACATAAAACTG
Organism: Dermolepida albohirtum; assembly: GCA_031893035.1. Classification (NCBI taxonomy): domain Eukaryota; kingdom Metazoa; phylum Arthropoda; class Insecta; order Coleoptera; family Scarabaeidae; genus Dermolepida; species Dermolepida albohirtum. Next base: position 20,112 of record JAVIWB010000550.1, on the reverse strand, counting down.
ACTTAGAAACTCTTAATATTGTATTAGCAATATATACTGGAGCATTATCTTGTTTAAAATAACTGAGTTAACTTCACGTATCTACTAAAGAAATACTTATAACACATCTGTACAATATTTGCTTGCGTTAATTATGCCATCACATAATATTGCCTTTCGAGATATAGCCACCCATACATTTACTTCTGTTAAATGTAGTTCTGTTTCAACAAAGATGTGGGAGTTTTATGTTGCCCAAGTTCGATCATTTTGGCCATTTATGTACCTAGAGAGATGAAACCACGCTTTGTCAGCAAAAAAAGGTACAGTTTAACATATCTTTGTTTAAGTGATTATTAAACTACATATACTATGCAAATATTAAAACATCATTTATTATGTGATAATTTTCGTAATGATTTTGCTCAATACGTTTCTGAGTATCAACAACTTCTTCTGGAAAAAGAGTAGACCAGCCTGTTGGCTTTGCTTTACGAAAAGGGTTTTATAATAGCAGATTTATGATGACCAAATATTTCGTTATCAATGTTTACATCGGGATATTTCCACAATAAAGGCGTTTAAATAAAGTTGTTTTGTTCTTCGGTGAATACCATTGCTACCTATGACATCAAAATCAAGTAATGAAACGTGTATTCGTAGAAGATGGATTTACATACAGTCGTTTTGACCACACCCTTTAATGAGTTCTGAAAAGAGCTATTAAAAAAAATCATTATATTGAAACGGAAATAATCGAAACAGCAGTTATGACTAAACTACGTTTATGAATAATTTCTATTAGATTTAACAAATGTGATTGGATACAGGTTTGAATAGAAATAGTAAAACATCAAATTTTCTGAAAGGATCTATGTCACGTATAATCATTTTCGTACACTCGTTAATGTACAAATGTTAGAGTGATAATAAAAAATCATTTCATTATCACACTTTCATTATATTTACAATGGTTTATGTATATTTTTTTTATATTTCTTACCAAGTGAGTGTAAATTATAATTTATAAAAAAATAACGAAAAACGAAGCTTGGACAGTTTAGGCATGCCCAAATCTACATATAAAGTGTAATATACGTTCATGATTGTGACTATTTCCTCAATGTCAAGTATTCGGTCGTTCAAAACAATATCCATTGACGGTTTTGCTCACACATCAGCTCTGATTACCATCTGACAACGTTTAAATTGTAGTACTGAGCGATTGTAGCCAATGAGAGCGAAAATTTCTACTTCTACTTTACATCTTCTCAAGCTGGTCAATTTTTTCATCATACATCCCCGATAACAGTAGTAGGAACATATATAGTATATAAGTAAATTCTTCTCAAACTTCCTCGTTAGAAATCAATCATTATAAGAGATAAATATTAGTTCTAAAGAAAAATGTATTCGCAGAATTGTATATTAAAATTAAACTTTATGAATAAATAAAAAATCGAATCTTAAATTTACAGTAAAATGTAATCACTAAATAACCTACAAGATACAAATAAAAATAAAAAAAATTAATTGCTGTAGACCTACTTGCTTTAATATTTTAGAACAAAACGAAAATAACACTAGAACACACTGTTCTTTTCTTAGAGATCCTAGGTAAATTAATTCCCAATTTCTTTCCGTTGATATTTTGTCACCAACGAATAAGCGATAATATCGATTTTTTGTAGAAATATACAACCATGCTCAAATGTATTAGACACCTTACGAATTTATGTGCATACATACATATATAGTTTATATAGTTTAGTCAAAAGAGAGGTGAGGAAAATAAAACTGTTGTGAAAATTATTAAATGTTATTTAGTAATATAGTACAATTTATCAATATTTTGTCGCCCCGCCCTTGGCCTTAATGACAGCTCGCTCTCGTCGAGGGATACTTGCTACTAAATTGTAACACTCTGCCGGTGGTATTGCAGCCCATATTTCGCGAATTTTTGTTGATAATTCTGCTTTTGACAGGCATTTATGTTCCGTGATCTTAGTTTTTAAGATACGCCACAAATTTTCAATGGGCGACAAATCGGAACTTTGTGGCGACCAATCCAATACCTCCACTGTGTTTTCCTCGAACCAACGCATTACAGCTCCCGATTTGTGGCAGGGCGCATTATCTTGCTGAAAAATGTATTGTGGAATATCCTGGTCGAATAGTTTTAGCACAGACGGTTCTAATACTTCCTCCAACATGGCTAAATAGCGTTGGCTATTCATCCGTCCGTCGCACAGGTACACTTCTCCAACACCGTATGCAGACATACAACACCAAACCATGATACTACCACCTCCAAATTTTACTGTGGGAATGATACATTGTGGTTCATAAGCTTCCCCTTGCCTACGCCGAACGTATAGCGTCCCAGGTAGTCCCCAAAGCTGCCAGGCAAAAGAAGAAAGTTAGCACTTAGACAGGATTAATTTTGTTTAATGTTACATGTAGACTGAATTGCATACAACGATAAGAATATTAATCATGAAGATGTACTTACATACCTCGATATTCGATTCATCAGACCAAAGAATCTTCGACCACTTCTCGATTGTCCAATTTTCATGTTGTTTGGCCCATAAATACCGCTTCTTTTTATGAGCGGCAGTTAAAGGCGGTTTACGTCGCGCTTTACACCCTCGTAAACCAGCACACTGGAGACGCCTTCTCACTGTTTGCACAGAAACTGTTACGCAATAACGCTGTTTCAGCTCACTGGCGAGCTGTTTCGACGATTTTTTCCTATCACTGAGAGCCAGTCTTTGTAAAATTCTGTCTTCTCTAATCTAGGTACAGGGGTTTCTGTCACTTTTTGGTCTATTAACAAACGACCCACTCTCCTGATAGCGACTAATGGTTGTACGGACTGCACATCGCGAACATTTTTTTTGTTGCAATTGCAGCTATTGATAACTTCTGGGAATGCAGTAGCACTATTTGGGCGCGTTCCCCTACCGACAACTCGCGTGTTTTAGGCATTTTTCTTGAACAAATAACTGACACAACGTGAAAAAATAGGATAATCTAATGGATTTCTACCACAAACTCACAAACATACGTTGCTCACACACTGCTAGAATGACACTAAATTTCTAAAATCCACAATTTCCCCTTTCCACCTATTCTTTTTAATAGGGGATTAACTAGGGTATTCAAAAACGCATTTCTGTAAATACCATTAACTATTTTTACGGTTAATTTCCGTCAGACTTGGATAATACCGAGAATAAGGGTTTTTACCTGGGGTGTCTAATACATCTGAGCATGGTTGTATCTATATAATAAAACATGTAAAAAGATATACGTTTCCAGATATAACTAAATAGATATTTAACGACAGTAGACCTAATTTTACCAATATTATTGTATTTAGGCATATGCTTTATTATTTAAAACGAATGAAATCCTTGTACCAATAGTAAATCACTAATTAAAAACATACTGAACTGCACTATATACCTGAAAGGATAGCCATAAAAGGGAGAGTAATCTATCCCAACCAGTAATTATCACATGATATACGTTTTTTTAAACGAAATTTTAATGTTGACTTGGTTAATTTAAATTATTTTCTATATATATATATATATCAATTTAATAAAAATATATACATTCATAAACAAATATAATGTTTGTGATATATTCTTACACGGTATCGTTCGTTTTAGAAAATCTGCTCCAATTAAGTATGCCGGTTAGGTACCTGTTGGCTAATCAAATAATGCGCCTTTCACGACCATAAATAAACTTCACTGTATATGGAAAGGGATCGGCGCTATAGTCCGAGATAATGTTACGTGGGTGTACTTACATACCCACAATAGACATATCCAGCAGACGAATTGTTAGACGTAATAGTTTAGCATAACTGGTATTGGGACAATTTTTGAATGAGTTTGAATTGGACGTGACAATGTCTTCCAACCCGTGACCTAGAGCGTTAGCACCTGTTCATACGGTAGGACGTTGACCAGCCATTATCATACGCAACTCGTCTTTCCAGTTTCTATTTCGTTGTTGCATAGCTCACTTCTTAATATCTGTAACCCTCCACATTCCGATTACTACCGCTTTTGTTTCTTTTCTGCCCATTCATTATAAAATAAGAACGCTGTTACTTATTGAAAGTTCGAATTAATTTTAATTGATTACTGTTAAGTGTGTGCATTGGGCGTCTAAAGTAAGATGGAAATAAACGTGAACGTAAAGAAAAAACAAAGTGGAAATCTTTCTTTGCTTTATTTTAAATTAGAAGACAAGCTTTTAAGTCCATAAACGAACTGCGTAATATCTTTAGTGGGTAATGTAGCGACATGCTTTAATGGATATTTCACACCTGACGATATGTGTCTATTTCTATGTATTCATTTTTGCATGCAATTTATTTGCGTATATTTTAAAAATATTATTGACTTCTAACTAACATTTAATACTGTACAATTGAATCTTAAGTTTATATGCTGAAGTGTATGCTTACAAATTTTCTGTTCTGTTTATTTTAATATTTTTCTAATATACAACTGTACAGTTTTCTTTCATTTCTCAATTTCGTTCATATGTACCTTTATATGAATAACTTACAAATTTGAAAATAATGGCTAGCATTCAGAAGCTTTTGATCGTCTCAATTACCAATTTACATGATAATGAACTAAAACCAACTTGTAAACAAATTATTGAATATTGCGATAGTAGATTATTGGAAGTGTAAAATCGGAAAGTACTAATTCCCTTTAAGTACGTATTGAGCCATAATCTCTTTGTTAAAAAAGAGTAAGTTTTCTTGTATCAAATCATGTCAAATATTATAAAAAGCCTTTTGAAAAACTATGGTTGCTGGTCTTCTGAAATACGAGAAGTGTTATCTTTCAATAATATTAAACCCAATACAGTCAAAAACAATTTATTACATTTTGAACATTTTCTTACAATTTCTCAAAATAGTCACTATACAATCGAAACATTTTTACATTTAAAAAACTGATTTTCAAAACAATTTTCACGATTTTTGAAAGTATATATGGACTTTTGAAAACATCTTAAAATCATTGGCAGAAGTAAGACACGAGTGACAAGGAAAAGAAATGGCTATACATTAGATTGGGATTCATCAACTCAAGGTTTTGTCTATTATGTAGAAAAGGTTACCATGACTTTCAAGAACTGCAAGTAAGCACACCTTAGTGTATCATCTAGACAATGACTTTCTTGTTACAGCTTATTCCACGAACACCTTTTATCGAAACAGTTTTGGTTTCAGCTGAATATTCGCTTTATTGAATCTTATGACAAGATAAAATTTCCAAATCCGATGCAAGTCATGTAAAAAAACTTTTAATCAATTGACGTGATTTGTCTCTTGAGTTGATGATAAGATAGGGTCACGTTTACATTAATACTTATCAGTGTCTCTTGAATTGAGGGCAGAGTAGATTAAACTACTTGACGAAGACACAGACCTTAATTTCTTTTCTTGTTATTTTGAATGGCCAACTAAATTGTAAATCTTTTCGACTTGTCGCGACCATGGAACAGTAATTTTTCCTCAACATAGAAGTTTCCGCGAGAAGTATTAACTTCCTCCAAAATGAGGATTGCCCTGAAAGTGGTTTGAATCGTCAACTTCTATGCGTAATTATCTGAAAGCAAACGCTCTATCGTAGTACTATATCAACGGTTTTCATTTGGACCTTTCTAAAACTATTTTAATTTTCGCTTGTCATTCTCTAGTTTCATTGTTTTAATGGGATTTAGCAGTTTCTAAAGATTTTTTTCTATATAGAGTTCCACTTCAAATCTTATTTGTAGAAATTGTGTTCTTGCCAAATCTAACTGTCACATTAGCATAGTATGTGGATCACTGTTTCCCTTTCTACTTAGCATAATTTAATATAGTTTCTTCTGTCAAGCTCATATTATCTTATGCTTGTTAAGTTTTCCATGCTCTCCATCATTATTCAGTGGATGTTCGTAAATTTTAACGACTATTCCTCGTGGAACTGGTTGGCCGTCTTTGAACTGGGACGTTCTTTCACACGGAGCTCTATTTTTAACTAATTTTTTTTCATAGCAGTTCTAATGTTTGTTTTGTTTTTGTAATACAGTAATAATGCGCCGATCCTATGTGTAAGTACTTGAGGTTATAAATTTACAGTTTCCAAAAAATTACCAAGATAAATCTAAAAATAAAAATATGCTATATCTATAGTTTATAGCGTTTGAAATGCAAATGGTATTCAGCAAAATATATTCTCAATTGTACAAGACAACTTCAGAAATCAGTATCTCAAGTTATTTAAATTTTTTTCGAACATCTTTAGACACGTCCTCGTATTTTTAAACATAAATTTTAAACAGTATACACTTATAGATCACTGTAACTCACAAACTACATATTTCACTTGCACTAACTAATAAGTATTTATTCTACTCTTCCTATTTTTTTTATTGAATGCTTGTTGTACTTAAAAAGGAATATTCACTTAAGTCTGCATCTTAAACATATACAGATATGTGATTATATCTTTCCGTATACGAAATTCGATATGAAGTTAATTAATTTCGAAACACATTATTCAGAAGGATTCATGAATTACAGAAACTTAGCTCTAGGGAAGTTGCGCTTGACTTACTGCGACTACTCTTGTTGTTTAACACTACCGGTACTTTGTCTAGTGCGCATTGCTTTTGGGCATCATAAATCTTCTATTATTGTTTCATGCATTTTGTATACACTAGGCCGAATTTTATAAGAGATAATACGCAGACCATATATGTCATTATTAGGTAATGGATTAGTTAATTGAAACAGCTCATTTGCAACATCTAATAAATAGCTTAAAAGTTATCTATCCTTATATCTAATGCACGATATTTTGTGGAACACGTAGTTTGAAAGAAAATAAATTTATCTTAGTATTTTAATTATAAATATCGTATGCTGTTGTGCTATATCTGTCAGTATTGATGTAATACTTTTATAATCGATTGGAAGTGAAATTTTCATTCGCTCGTTGAAAATGCGAAATTTATTATACTTATCATAAAATAAAATATCCCAGGATTCTAAAAAATATGTAACAGTAAATTTATTTAATACTTTATTAAGTTGAAGCTATTGTTAAAAATTGTTCTTTTTATTTGAATTTATTAATCCTATATATATATACATATATATACATATATATATATATATATATATATTTGCGCATTAGTATATCGTTGGACTACAGAGACGGATATTGCATTTCGTTCAATTGCTAGGCGGATGTAAAAAAATACTGCAACAGTTATTTGTCGTTGGAGAAATTGGTCTCAAGAAGGTAGAAGAACAGTTGAACGAGAAAATAGGAGACTGAGATTACATGCTCTTAAGGATTAGAATAGTAACTCAAACACTGTGAAAAATGTTGACTTGGCAGAGGTAGATCGTAGACTAACAAAGCACTCTATATATCGCCATATTCGTTCAATCGGATTTCCTAACATCCAAGACTAATATTGCTTCTAACTAATCGATATTATGCCTTTAAATTAAAAACGGGCATATTAGGATCAAGAGTGTAACAGTATCGTTTTTTTCAGGAAAGTCCCATTTTTATTTGTAGGCCTATGATGATTCTAGGCAATTTCTATGTCGAAGAAGAGAAAACCAGTTCCGCAAATCCTAAAACGGCACTCATTCGCATTGACGCTTTGGAGCGAGTTTGCATAGGATGTAGAACACCATTAGTATTCCTTTGAGACCATTTAAATGCTCAAGTTTTCACGATATTGCTCAAGGTTTACGATATATCTAAGAGCTAAATAATACCACATTCCAGCAAAACAATGCCTGTCCTCATGTTGCATCTGCTACATGACGAATCCCTAGATATCCCAATATTCTCGACTGGTCTACGCGATCGCCAAACTTACTGCTCATAGAATATATGTGGTATGTGATAGAGCGAAGAGTTGGTATGTTTACGTGAAACGGAAACTCATTTTTAAATTTTCTATATAAAGGGAGCGAATTTTATAATGAAAATTTAATCATTTATTATTCCTGACACAGTAAATATTTGTGCAAAATTTGGTTAGAAATATGTGATTCGTTTTTTTTATCCCATAGTATACATTTTCGTCAATATATGGAACATATGATTTGTCTTAGTGCTGGTTATCTTTTAAATACATTAAGAATTCTTTTATCTGTTAACAATTTATATGCGTTTATACTGGTGAATACACTTTTGATAAATATCCAGGATTTCTATACTGTACTACCACTTCTGTATACATCTTCGGATCTCTTATATGAAGACACTGAAATACTCCTCGAATCATTTTAAATATACCTTACTTATATTTATACTATAAGAATGATTCGATGAGAAATGAGACTCGAAATGAAGGGAATTTTTATACCTCTTTAACATTAACGCACTTGGACCAACGATTCGGAAGTGCTATTACACCGTTTTTGTAATGACCTTTCTTAAAATCCTTAAAATACCGACACTTCTTTTCAACGAGAAAAGTTTGGATTTGCAAAATAAGTCACTTAAGGCAAGATGTGGCCAATAGTGTAGATAGAATACAATCTAAGATCTCAATCTTTCTCGAACAACTTGCCTAGTGTGAGTAGCCGCGTTATCGTGATGAAAAGGAACTTTTTTACAAAAATTGCTCTTTAATTTTTTGAGTAGCGCGACATAAAATAGTCTGTTAAAGGTTTAGCCTTTGCAAGTTACCTTTTAAGATTCCCTTCACATTCCCAAAAGTCGTAGCCATTACTTTACATGCAGATGGAAATGTTCTGGTTTTCTTTGGAAAGTACATCATAATAATTTTACCATGATGTGTCAGCAAGAAATTAGCTTGGTTCCTGTAAAACGTAGTGTATATCACTTCTTCGGTTGTTCAATATGATAGATACAATTAATTCTATTGAATATTTTCGTAATTTTGTAGTTTGATGGACGCATATCATCGTCGATGGTCACCACGTTTAAATTACGCAGACCAATGTCATTTTGTGGCTTTCGAAAGGTCATTATAAACCAAAGTTTATCACACGTCAGACAAATATCAAATGATTGCACCAACAAGTTGCATTTTAGAATTTTTTTTAGACATTTTATTTACACTGCTGTACATTCCAAGTGAAATGAAACTATTTGTTTTTCTAATTTGCTCTGTACTGTTTCTACCAACACCAAGGGTAATAACGGTTCACCCGCCAGCCTGAGAAAATCTAAGTACAAGGGATTTGCGTCTGGTGCCTCCAGAAAAACTACCGCGCTTCCCCATAGCAACGCAATTTTCGTTATCTTACGCCTTTGTCTCTGAAGGATTGCAAAAGATGATGTTAGTAGCTGAGTCTAATTCTCTGCCAAATCATCCTTGTAAATATTTACCGCAAATAAAACAATATTAATCTAAAATCTAATTTGCGCATTAAATGATCTAAAAAATGCCACCCCTTTTCTCTTCAAGAAATGGTGTGCTTTTAATTTCTGTATACCCTGTATTTAAAAGTATCGTAATAGACTACTTCACATTTTTCTTTAATCTTTGCTTTACTTCGTTAGTGAAAATATATATTACATTTATCTTCCGCATACCATTCCTTCTACAAATTTTAAAATCTTTTATTACATCAACTTTTTTTCATGCGCGTTTGGCCCATTCATTATATATTTTGTATGCCATTTAGAAATAACTATTACCTTTAGGTGATCTTTTACATTTAGTAAGTATGTAATAAATTTTAAATTTATCAGCAACGTACAAAAATTAATTAGTTTCTATTCTACTGCTGTGGTAAATCTTCTACATCAGTGTCGGTATAATTATTACGGCTGTACCTATGTATATATATATATATATATATATATATATATATATATATATATATATATATATATATATATACTAGTAGTCGTAATATATATATATATGGATATATATTATTTATATATATATATATATATATATATATATATATAGTTCTCTATTCTTTTTTATAGTCGGAAACCGCCGGTCTGCATGTAGGCCTATGATTTATAGCATATCTAATCGTAAGGTGCACTTTTAAATATATATTGATGAAGATTAATCGATCCGATCGGACGTAGGATTAAGAAATTTTACTGTTTTGTTTTAGATATATTATTCTATAAATCAAGTACTATATGACAAGAATCGGATATGTTCTTTTCAGGTTTAGAGCGTGAGTTTGGTAATAAAATCCGTAACCTAAAACGTATTTGATACTTACTTTATCCATTATTCATTTGATTTAGAACTTTATGTTCAATTAATGTGGTAATTAAATAACTATATCAAAACGAGAAAATCGAAGTTGAAAATGTTAGTGCGAAACTTTCAATACTAATTATGTTTTGTTCTTCTTCATTTTATATGTAATTTCTATTTATATAAAAAGATATTCGTAATCTGATAATTCGATGAACTCGAACAAAATATTGTAATTTGTTTTAGTGAAGTAAGGAGTGATTCTGGAGGTACTTTCTTCAGAAATAAAAAAAATAAAAACTTCAATTTTATCGGATATTCTTTATTATCAAAGAATCAAAGAACTATTCTTGACATTTATTTTTTAAAAATTATTTCCTTCGGATGTTGGCCGTAACTGCGCATACATAGTCCAATCTGAAGTTCCAATTTTCGACAACGCATTCGAGCAGTTGAAGTGGTGTTTGGCGAATAACGCGAGTATTGTTGGTTTCTAGTTGCTCAATCGTAGCTGGCTTGTCCATGTAGACTTTCGTTTACATGGACAAGTGATATCACATGATCTAGGCTTACATTACACAAGTCCATTACGTGAAATTAAATGGTCACCAATTTATTCCCCCAAAAAATCTATGCTTTCACGGACTGTGTAACAAGTAGGTGCGACATTTAGCTCCAACAAGACGCACTTGGAGCTAAATGTCGTCGAGATCATGGGCTTCAATTTTAGGTAGCAAATAGTCCATTATTATGTAGCAATAACAGGCGTTATTCATAGTTACGTTGCGGCCGTCTTCATTTTTGAAGAAATATAGACCATTGAATTCACTTTCCCATAAACCACACCAAGCCATGGTTTCATCTGGATGTACTGGCAACTTTTGAACCTCTTCTAGTTGCTCTTAGATATAGCAACGCGCATAATATACGAATAATTACGTTATATTCATTAATAATTAAATAGAATTTCGAATTAATTTATAAGATAACTATTCTGATGACACGATTTTATCAATAACGTACATATAAATATATTTTTTTGTGCAAATATAATGATGTTATGGTTTAGATCTAAATTTTGTTGTTGTTGGATTAGGTGTATTGACATAATAAGCCATTATGTTAGAAATAAAATAAAATATTTTCTTCCACAAAAATTATTCCTGATTTAACTGATCCTGATTTCTACCATTATTCCGGCTCTGCCCTCGCACAGCTGATAACAAGCTATGATCGATAATGTCAATGACATTTAAATAATTCATTAAATAAATAAAAAATTTCCAATATTGATTTTACAAATTATATCTATAGTTCAATATATTCAATACTGCTGTTATATACAATTAATAAAGTTATAAAATATTATGCTTATCAAGATCAACATATAACGTATTCGCAACGATCTTTTCGAAGCCTTTTAAGGAAATAAAGAGAATACTAATCAACCTCCAACTAGGATGATTGGAACCACCATCATGTTTTTGAAGTGTGGTCAGGTAATAGCACACTTACAAGACAAGAAGAAGAATGAAGAACTAAAAACTTTGCACGTCTGAAAGTAAAAATTTGGAAAAATCATTAAATTGTTCGATTTTTTCCGACACGTAACATCCTATTTAGAAGAAATCAAACCATTTACTAATTTTTCCAAGTTTCTACTTTCAGACGTGCAAAGTTTTTAATTGCTCATTCTTCTTACATATGCGTACGTAATAAGTATTTTAAATAATTCCTTCAAAATTAATATATACTTACATGAATTTTAACGTTTAAATTTTGTACTGCATTTTTTAATACATCAAATATGAATTAATAATTTAGATTAATGGATTCTGTCCATGCAAATGCGTTCATTCAACTACTAACACTTTGTTATTTCAATATACTTACTTATACGTGAATAAAATACGAGAGAGAGAATGTAGTAGTGTTGAAGTTTTTTATTATCAGGTTGAAAATTAATCAAACTCGTATACCACATTATGCACACCATTGTTCGTTTTTCTTCAGTGAAACGTACGAGAGCTCTCTTTCTAGTTTGATATCCTTACACTTAAAAATATAGACCAAACTGGTGATTTCGATCGTAAACTTTTTGTGGTAGAAAATGTACATATTATATGTAAAGTTCGGAATTAATTTTTCAATCTATTTATCGGAGCTAATTTGCCATATACTTACAAATTATTTGCAGTATTTTAACAGATACGCAATATTGTTGTTTCGATTTCAATAGAGATTTTCCAAATTTCTAATTGCCAAAGCATCAAGAGTCATTAGGAGCACTTGACTGCGAAATATGCGGTAAAAGCGAAAGATATCTGATATAAAGTTGTAGCTTATCTTGCATGCTTATTTCGCTCATTTATCATTGCCTAAAATATTGTCGGCATTTATAAAGAGCAAATGTCACATGCAAGGCAAACTCATTTGCTGTTAAAATACGCCTTACCAATTTAATGTTATTGTTACGAAGAAACTTTTAAGTTACCACTGCCAGAAGAGCAAGAACGTCATTCTCATGGAAAAGCACATGTACAACCTCTTCAAGTTGTTTTTCTTGTAGTTTTAGAAAAAAATTTGCCCTCAAAATATGTTTGTGAAATGTAATCGTCGCCGTAGTTTGAAACATGAGTGAGTATTACGCCTTCGCTATTCCAAAACATGGCAATCGTTTTCTTAACACTAATAGTAGCATAACCCAACATTTTTTTGGTGGCAATTAGTTGACATGCTTCCATTACACTGACTGCCGCTTCATTTCAAGACTGAAAAATGTTATCCATATCTCATTCTATATGACTGCTGATGAAAAAATATAATTCGTGCCTTTATTGCTCGTCAACATCGCCTCACAATTTGCCTTGTGTAGGATTTTCAGATTTTCATGCAGTGTGTAATTTTCTCTATAAATAAGGTGTTGACTGTTCAGTAAAATATGCGTAACAATAAGTGGTTATTTTTGCTTACTTTTCTCAGTAATTCGTAGTATTAAGAAGAAGTGAAATTTTGGAGATGTGAACACAATGCGGTATATGTAGTAAAATTCCCCGATATCCAATTTAACACCATGCTCTAGCGGTTTATTCACCCAATCAAATAACGTAAAGTAGTACGAATTAGAAACTTGGACACAATAGTAGTAGTAAAAAATGACACTGTTGTGCAGACCTACATGTGTGAGCATAAGATCTTCTAAATTACACGAGAATTGTAAGGGTAAGAACCATTTAAATACTGTCTGTTAGTCTTAGTTTTGGAAAACTGAAACTAACAGAAAGTATTTAGGCTTTACTTCACCGATTTGATTTTTGTTTTGCTAAATAAAAGTACTTAAAGTATTTATTAATTCTGTATAACGAAAAAACTCAAATTATTTTGTAAAATACTGAATATCCATATAGAAAACTTATAAAAAAACGATTTGCCATACAATTATGCAAATAACACTTTCTAATGATTTTAACTATGCAAATATTGAGTAGGTAACCTCTTGTAAAGTAAAAAACTTCGATATAGTAAACAATAACTATAATCTGATTGAAAAACTTCATGAGAAAATATGAATGAACAGGAATTACAACGGAATTTATTCATGAGCATTTAGTGAATTAGAATAACAATGGATACCGCACCGGTACGCTTATGAAATACTGCTTATAACATTTTTATTTCCTCATACTGGTACTGCACATTAATTAAATGCGAATAAGATGTCCTTGTTTTTAGGCGTTATCTCTATACTGATACGATAATAGAAACATTCATTCAGCAAAAGCTTTCACTTCATTAACTATTTTCTTGATTTAAGCGCTGTCTATTTCTAAACGCTATAATTAAATTTTTAATAAGTAGAATTTCGTTTCAACTCGAGTATTTAGAAACTACACGACATATTATTTAATATTAAGCTGTTATTTCTTCAGTATATATATATATATATATATATATATATATATATATATATATATATATATATATACGTGGGCAAGGTGAAAAGTTCTCGGCCTGACAATGGAAGACTGCGATTTAAATTTAAGAAATGATTCAACACACTTAGTCCAACGTTTTTCTAACATCAATATTCCTTCCCGGAAGTGAGAGTCTTGTCAAAATATTCTTTTATGGTCCTTTCAACTTCTTCGTTGGATGTGAATCGCTTTCCAGAAACAAATTTTTTCAAATTTTGTAATAGATGAAAATCTGAGGGTGCTAAATCAGGAGAATAGGGAGGATGGCCGAACAAATCGTACCCCAAATCCCACAATTTTCCCATCGCCAAAGCACCCTTGTGTGCGGGTGCGTTGTCCTGATGAAAAATGATTTTTTTCTTCTTCAAACCAGGCCTCTTCTCGCGAATTTTGGCATCCAGCTGGTCAAGAAGGTTAGAGTAATATGCGCCTGTAATTGTTCTGCCTTTTTCAAGGTAATCAATTAACAAGATTCCTTTTGCATCCCAAAACATGCTGGCCATGACATTTCCGGCAGATGCGATCGACTTCGCTTTCTTTGGCGCTGAACCACCGGCTTCCACCCACTGCTTCGACTGCTGTTTCGTTTCTGGCGTGTAGTGGTGGACCCATGTCTCATCCATGGTGACAAATCGCCGCACAAAATCGGTCGGATTCTTGTTAAATCGGTCCAAAGAATGCTCCGAAAATCGTTTGCGCATTTGCTTTTGATCGACATTCAGCAAATGCGGCACCCATCTTGCGCAGATCTTTCTCACCTCTAATTCTTTGTGCAAAATGTTTCGCACCCCTCTTCCGATATCCCCACAGCCTCAGCTATCTCACTCACTTTCACTTTCAATATCATGTACTTTTTCGATGATTTCTGGTGTGGTTGCGACTTTTGGCCGTCCTTCACGTGGGTCATCTTCGAGGGACGTACGACCACGTTTAAATTCAGCTGCCCACTTTTTAACGGTTGACATCGAAGGAGCAGAGTCCCCGTGCACTTTTGTCGATTTCGGATGAATTTCCATAGGGGTTAAACCATCCAAAACAAAGAATTTTATAACAGCACGATATTCAAGTTTATCCATTTAAAAAAATAACACGCACGACGTCTACTACGAAAATTCTTGGAAACAAACTCCTTGAGAGAACAAGTTGAAAGTTTTCATATGAACTAAAGACACATCCAGCCACGCAGGAAACATAAATTTCTGTTAATTGTAACGCCATCTCTGTGTCAGGCCGAGAACTTTTCACCTTGCCCACGTATATGTATTGTTATAAAATGAATGTGTAGTGCGTATTAATTATGAATGAATTGAATTGATAAGTCTCACGTTGGCTTCCAAATGTTATAATAATAATATTATTTTTTTAAACATTAATAAATTAAATAGATACTTACTGGATCTATATATATTTTTTATAATAAAACCTTATTTCTTTTACTTTACTCTTCTTTAGGGTTGAGTTGTGCACCGCTCTGATGAAATATGATTTTAGACAAGCATATAAAAAAATCAATGAATCTTCCAGCTATTAAAAACCCATTAATAACACCTCTCAAATAAATTTTATATGTACATATATTTTATTTGTATTTTTAAATTTTATATATTCTTTAATGCAATACATTGGCTTTCTTTAATGTTGTTTTATAACTATTGTCAAAATGATGTAATGAAGACATTAATCTCCTTTCCAAAGGAATAAAAATTAGCTTTAATACTTTAGATGTTTTGTATTTTTACTAACTTTATACTGAAATTATAGAACCTGTTAAAATAAAAGATTTCCAATTTTCAAATAAACTGTGTATTGTAAATCCGAATAAATTAAAATCTTATATAATTAACATTTAATATAATTTTTATTTTGCTACTCTAACTTGAATTAGGCTCCTACTTAAAAATATACACCTTAATAATTAATTTCATTTAAATATAATACTTTTAAAAACAAATTCAAATCGATTTTATCTACCCTTTTAACTTTGGTCAATATAATTTTATTTAAATAAATAAATTTTTAACAAATAAATGTTCAATTCAATTTTCTATTCACCTCTTCCTCGGCCTTCTTTATCGTTTTACTTCTAGACGTCGTCTTCGGCATAATTTTTCTATATTGGTTCCTCCAAGCTGTACATGCGCATTAAACACTTAATGTTTATTCACTCATAATATATTTTTATGATTACTAGCACATAATAGTTTTAAATTAATACTTTACTCACCTTTATAAATCTTAATAACACTTATTTATTACTATAATTATCTTACAATAAATAATATCGTTCTTGTTATCACATTTATAAGCGTTGTATCTATTTTTCATCACTGTTTTCTTTTAACGTATTTCAATTGTTATTATTTTAGATATTTAACACGTGTTTACTGGGCTATTGATTAAATTGAAATCCTTAATTTTTAAGTGCCGGTCTTATTTATAAAATCTAAACTAAATTTTCATTGGACCAATAAGAATTTACAAAAACTATTCTTTAATTCTCTTTAGCTTAATCCACCTGATGTTCTTTTTAAAACCATCTCTCGAAATATGTGAGGAAATTTTTTCGGAAACAAACTGAAAGAAGCACACAAATGTGTTTCTATCTAGGTGTATATGATAGAAAATTATATTGGTTTTTTTAATTTTTTTAATTTCTTAATCTTTTTAAATGTTAATTGCCTTTAAAAATTACTGTTTACTTTAAATTACTACCCTAAAAGTATAGATTCGTGTTGTAGCTAAGTGTTTAGTGTTCTAATAAATGTATATATATATATATATATATATATATATATATATATATATATATATATAATGTTATTTAATAGTAACGAGACATATTATAAGAAAAATTAATTCTATAACTTAAAATATACAAAATTATTACTCATTAAATTTAAGGACATTCTATATATGAAATGAATTTTCAAACAAATCGAAATTTTATATACAGTCTGTCGTAAGGTAAGGTAGATCTTTCACCAATGTTACACGTATGTCAAAATACCATGAGATTTGCATCGTCAGAAGCAGATAAATTACGCATAAAGTAACAATATGTATTTAGCATTGGTCGAAAAACGAATTTTGGACAAAGCAAATATCAACTTGTGTTTTAAACTCGGTAAATCGTTTACAGAAACGTTTAGTTTGATGAAACAAGTGTATGGTGATGCGTTATATGAGTGTATGAGTTATATAAGCGATTTAAAGACGGTCGTACGGACATAGATGACGACGAACGTCCTACTGCAAAAAAACTATGGTTACAGAAAGTAACGTCGAACATGTGTGTGAACTTATCGGAAATAAGCTGAAATCCTCATTGTAATACGTGGGAATGGAATTAAATATTTCCAAATAGTCAATTCATCGCATTTTCACACAATATTTGGGACTGAGAAAGATTTGTGCAAGATTTGTACTACATACGCTAACTGAATTCAACATTGTACAGACTTAACTAAATACTCAAAAAAGGACAAAAGCTTCAGGTATTATATTGTATTGGGTTGGCAACTAAGTACTTTCGGTTTTGTAGTATAAAATAAAACACCTTTTTTTTAAACAAAGAATAGGTTTTAATCAATTATATATTTTCCATTTTGCTCAACGACCTTTTGCCATCTTTCTTTCAGCTGCATGATTCCGCGCTCATAAAATTTCTGGTCCTTATCAGCAAAAAACTGAACCAGTGAACGAGTGAAGGCCATCGTCATTTGTGAAAGTTTTACCATTCAAAGAATTCTGCAAACTTCGAAATAAATGGTAATCAGATGGTGCTAGATCAGGGCTGTATGGGGGATGTGGCATCACTTCCCAGCCAAGCTCCAATAGTTTCCCACGAGTTGCCAAAGATGTGTGAGGCCTTGCATTATCTTAGTGGAAAACTACCTTTCCGATTTGACAATTCTGGCCGTTTTTCTTTGATTGCTTCATCCAGTTTTATTAATTGTTGACAGTAAACATTAGAATTGATCGTTTGGTTCCTTGGAAGCAGCTCAAAAAACACAACACCTTTTGTAATCCCACCAAACTGACAGCATAATCTTTTTTGGATGCAATTCAGCTTTCGATGTGGTTTGAGCTGATTTATCGTGTTTGCTCCATGATCGTTTTCCGAAGTGATAATTCTTTTTAAAGAAGGGTCGGTTTCATTTCGTTGTAGGTGCATATCGCAAAAGTTGATTCTTTCTGTGTTAAATGAATTTCTTTCAATTCGTGAGGTACCCAAATATCAAGCTTCTTAACTAGCCCAAACAGTTTTAAATGCTTTTCAATTGTTGTGTGCGATACATGTAGCCTCTCCGCCAACCTCTCGAACAGTTATATGACAATCCTCTTCAATTATGACTTTGATTTGGTCATCATCAACTTCAGTAGGCCGACCAGAACGTTGCTCATCTTTGAGGGAAAAATCTCCAGAACGGAATTTTTTATACCAATTCTGACACGTGCGCTCTACGACAAACGGTAAAGTACAGCACTAACATAGGTTATACAAAAAATAAAGCAACGCTCTCTATCAGTAAAAACCAAAAGTACTTAGTTGCCAACCCAATAGTTGGCGATGAGACATGGTGTTTTCACTATGATCCAGAGACCAAGCGTTAAAGCTCTAAAAAGGGGCTTCAACAAAAAAGACCGAAAAAAAGCCGTTTTGGGGAAGTCAAAAGTGAAGACAATGTTGATTTGTTTTTATGATTCGAAAGGCTCAGTGCACAAAGAGTTTGTACCAACTAGTCACACAGTCAATGCTACATTTTAGCTTGGTGTTATAAAGCGTGTTTTGGCACGTATTCATCGTGTGCGCCCTCAATATCGTGAAAATGGTAACTGGCGTTTGTTACATGATAATGCACCATCTCACCGCTTCGACGCTTGTCACTGATTTTCTAACTATAAATGGCATTTTAACCATCTGTTCACCGGATTTGCCCCCTGTGACTTCTATCTATTTTTCAAACTGCATTTGCCGATGAAAGAACAGCGTTATATAGACGTCAAAGCCACTGAAAAGGCATCGACAGCGATCTTGAAGAACTTCTCTAAAGATTAACTTAAAAATTCATTCGAAATGTTAATTGACTGTGCAACACGCTGTCTTGAAGACGAAGGCGATTACTTTGAATAAAATAAATGAATTTTACCAAAATAGTAGGCTTTTGTTTTTATTTTTTTATGCAAATTTAAAAAAACTAATTTAGGAAATTCTCCGTTGGCATATTTTCAAGAAATAATAAGTAAAAAGTAATTTCAATTAATTTACTCAATTCTAAAATATTATATATTAATTTGTAATACTAGGGTAGCCGTTTATCTGTCGAGAACCTGCAAGACTGTCAACGCCTCCGATCTGATGATTGTGTCGTGAAGTTTGTCATTTTATCTTGACAGTTTTATTATCCGGTCGCTATTTCTATTGTTGACAGTAACTTTCGGCGTTATCTCAACAAGAATGCATCGACGAGCTGAATTCTTTATTTGGTGGTGAAGCCCTCAAAACTACAATACGTCGTTAGTATAGTGAATTCAAAGTTGGACAACTTTTTTTGACGATGAATTTCGTGAAGGTCATCCCACAAATGTTGTTCTGTAAAAATTTAAAACAGTGTTTGAATTGATTATGCAAGACCATAATGTGACATACCGTGAAATGAGGGGTTCCAGGTATTAGTAACACCAGCGCGCATAAGATCCTGCATGAACATTTAGCCTTTAAGAAGCTATGCCCTGTTTAAGTAATTTGACAACCGCTCAAAAAAGGCCTCGTGTCGGTTGGTGCCAAGAAATGCATAAAAAATACAATGGCGATACTTCAAAGAACATTTATAAAGTCGTCACAGGTGATGAATCTTGGGTCTATATGTATGATCCCGATAGTAAACGGCAGTCACCTGAGTGG